>JAREIS010000374.1:0-474651 GCA_030060385.1 Muscicapa striata striata | reverse complement strand
TTTTGTGTGATTCTTTCCCTGCTACTTTCATACTTTGACACCTCGCCCCACTCCAGGATTCACTGTGCACACAGTAACTTTTCCCAGCCTTGGTCAGTGTCAGAGCCACACACTCAGCTTTTGCTGGACAACTTCAGCTCCCACAGTCCACTTCCTTACACTGTTTGCCCCCAGCTCTTCCTACCTGCAGTCACAAGATTTTAGTAGAGCAAAACATCAACTGATTTATGATGTAATATTTCAACACAAAGTTACAGCAAAAGGATTAAGTCTATTTGCACAAAAGGCAGAAGAAACATGACTAAAAGTGAAGTGGAGATCTGGATAAGTGAATCAGAACATATCAAATAACCCAGGCATAAATAGGAACCTGATGCTGTGCTTGACACACAGAAAATGCTAATTACCATGCAAATTGAAGGAAAAGTAACTGAAAACCTTACATGACACAGGATACCAATGACATGAAGCCATCGAGTGTATGTTACAATGCACGGAATTGTTCTGGGTGAAATATGCTGCTCTGCAGAATCTATTGAAGCACATTAAGGTTTCACAGAGGTGATTTAAACAAAGAAGAGTATAAGGTTAAACCTCACCCTTTGCAGCATCTCTCATGAGACAGCTCGACTGTCGAGGTTAAGGGGTTCCCCAGGGTAACAGCTGGCTTTTCGGGGTTCCTGGAATAGAGCTGAGATGCCACAGTTTGGGTCAAGCACTTCCCACTCTGAAGCCCAAAACCCCAACACGGCCCTGCTCCAGAGCCCTGAGAGACAGCCATGGGTTCTGGGGCTACGGGATGCAGCGAACAAACCCCGAGGCACCAAGAGCAGCGCAGCGCTGGCCGGGAGAAGCAGCGTTACTGCGCAATGAACGTCTTGCATACAGCTGCAAAGGAAATGCCAAAGCTGCCTACCTGTGCTGGGCGTGCTGCTGACACTCTGGGCTTTGTTTCCGCGTTTTGAATTACTCGGCTCGGCTCGGCTCGGCTCGGCTCGGCTCGGCTCGGAGCTGCTCGCTGCGTGGGGCGGAGCCCGGCGTGGTTCGTCTACATTCGGCTACATTCGGATTTTCGGCTGAGCTCGGCTGCGTTCGGCTGAGCTCGGCTACGTTCGGCTGAGCTCGGTGCCGCTCGCTGCGTTCGGCTGCGTTCGGCTGAGCTCGGTGCCGCTCGCTGCGTTCGGCTGCATTCGGCTGAGCTCGGTGCCGCTCGCTGCGTTCGGCTGAGCTCGGCTACGTTCGGCTGAGCTCGGTGCCGCTCGCTGCGTTCGGCTGCGTTCGGCTACGTTCGGCTGAGCTCGGTGCCGCTCGCTGCGTTCGGCTGCGTTCGGCTGAGCTCGGTGCCGCTCGCTGCGTTCGGCTGAGCTCGGCTACGTTCGGCTGAGCTCGGTGCCGCTCGCTGCGTTCGGCTGAGCTCGGTGCCGCTCGCTGCGCTCCCCGGAGCCCGGCTCGGCTCGCTGAGGGCGGCGCGGGCCGGGCCGAGGCGCCGCGCGGGGAAAGCGGGGCCGGCTCCTGTTAAACACACAGAGCTCTCTGCTTTCCTGCCGCCGACTCCCGCGGGCGGCCCGGCCACCGCACGGGCACGGACGGGAGCGCGGGGTCGGGCAGGAGCTCGCTGGGCAGAGACTGCGCTCGCGCTAACCAATGGGCACGGGAGCGGCGGCTGGGCTGGGCGGAGCTCGGCTCCGTTCGGTTAAACACGGATCCCTTCGGCTCGGCTCGGCTCGGGTCGGCTCGGCTCGGCTCGGCTCGGCTCGAGTCGGCTCGAGTCGGCTCCAGATTTCCTGCTGTAAGCCCCTAGGAATTCTACATGACACAAAACGTAGTCTCTGAAGGACTTGCGGGTTCTTAAAGAAATAGAAATTTTAACTCAAGTCCTGGTACAGAGCCGATGGATAAGATCTTTAGGATATCCTTTAGGATAAGAATACTTACATGTAGAAGCATATCCCTCATTTGCATCTCATTTTTCTTTAACAACCCCGCAAATTCAATTCGTATCACAAGGGATGTGCAGTTTTGGCTTTTCCCTGTACAGTATTTGGACAAAGGAATGGCTCGAGGAATTGTACTCGAGGAATGGCTGCAGTACCGCGCTGTGCCCACAGGGCGGCAGCACTGCCACGTGCCGGCTCGGCGGTGGCTGCAGTACCGGGCAGTGCCCACAAGGCGGTGCTGCTGAGCCCACAGATCGTGTCTGCAAGTCTGGAAATGCCACGGAAAATGGCGCCAGGTGGGCTGCGTCGGCATGGGGGTCGCAAGCAGCCAGCCCACAAGACGGACCGGAGTCCTTGATTTCCCGCCCTTTTTTGCCGCCATCTTAGGAAGGTCAATCGAATAGTGGCCGAGCTGCCATCATGAGAGTGGCATGACAGAAGTTCTGCTTTTCCTTACCGCCATCTTTGGTGTGGCAGGAGACACTTCCGGTCGTTCGCCATATTTGGTGTGGCAACAGCAATTTCCGGTCGGACGCCATATTTGGTGTGGCAATAGCAACTTCCGGCTGACCGCCATCTTTGGTGTGACATGAGATACTTCCGGTTGGTCGCCATATTTGGTGTGGCAGGAGGTGCTTTCCGGTTGGACGCCATGTTTGGTGTGGCAGGAGATACTTCCGGTTGGTCGCCATATTTGGTGTGGCAGGAGGTACTTCCGGTTGGACGCCATGTTTGGTGTGGCGGAGTTATTTCCGGTTAGACGCCATGTTTGGTGTTGCATATGCCGTTTCCGGTTGGTCGCCATCTTTGGTGTGGCAGCAGTCATTTTCGGTCGCCCGCCATCTTTGGTGTGGCATAAACCACTTCCAGTCGGCGGCCTTCTTTGTTGTAGTACCCTGCAGGCGCCCCGCCCCTCACAACGGCGTCTGTGCTGTGCGCTGCCTGAACCCGGTCCCGACACCAGCCAACGCCGACCGATCCCGCGCTCTCGGCGTGATACTCCGCCGCCATTCCGGGCGCCAGGACGCGGGAGGTGGGGTCAGCGGCGCTGGTGCCGGGCGGCAGCCATTGCGAGTGGCAGCAGGCAGCGACAAGTACTCCTCCCTCTCGCCCGGGGTCCTGTGTCGGCTGCCATCTCGAGCGTGGCGGAGTTCCAACCCGGCTCCGGCAGGGTGCCGGCACGTGCCACCCCCAACACCCAGCAGTGGCGCCGGCTCGGCGGTGCTGCAGTACCGCGCTGCGCCCACAAGGCGGCAGCACTGCCGGGATGCCAGCTCGGCGGTGCCTGCAGTACCGCGCTGTGCCCACAAGGCGGCAGCACTGCCGCCGAACTCAGCCCGGGGCTGTGGGGCTTTGGGGACAGAGAGAGAAGCGAAGGCAAAAAGCAATGAGTTCCATCCCGTCAAAAAATCCTCCTAAATGAAGGCCCCAAAAAAACCACCGACCAAAACTAAAAGAAGCCCTGTCTCTAACCAAATAAAAACAACAACCAAAAACCCCTTTAAATAAAAATCTATTTATTAATATTTAATTTATATTCATATTTATAAACCATATATATTTTATATATTCAATAAAGGTCATATATTATTTTATTATTTATTATATACATAATCTTTATATTGCTAATATTTTTTCTATTTTATGTATATCTATATCTTTATATATTATATATTTGTATGTTTCTAATTTTAATATTATTTATTTAAAAGCTCCACCTCTAACGAAATACAAACAAAAAAACCCTTTATTTTAAACAATACTTAAATATATGTTTCTATTTATATTTTTCATATTTATATCTTTAATTCATATATCTATATTATGAATATATTATAGAATATATATATTATTTATATTTTACATATGTATTTATCTATATATTTATATATATACTTACATATATTTATATATGCATATATACTTCTAATTTTATATGTCTTTATATACTTATTGTATATTTGTATATTTCTTTTGCTTATATAATTTATAAAAAAACCTGCCTTTACCAAATAAAACCAATAAAATATTTAAACAATAAAAAATATTTTTTTATATTTCTATTGTCATATTTATAATTTATATTCATACATTATATATTATATTTGCATTTTTTATATATTTAATATAAATTTGTTACTTGTATTTGTTTATATAAATATATTTTTACTTTTCTATTATTTTTATTTTATCTTTAGATTATCTATTAAAAAACCCCTCTCTAACCAAATAAAACCAATAAAACATTTATTTTAAACTATATTTAGGTATTTTTTATATTTATATTTTTCCTATATTCTACACCCAGCCCTCCCTGTGAATGTCCTGGCACCCTTGGGTCCCTCTGGGGGAGGGCACCAGCACGACCCCCCCATGCCACACTCACCTGCTCCTGCACCGCAGCGTGGCTCCCTCTCCAGGGACCTTGGGGTGCCCCAAACGACATCGGAGCCCCCAGTCTCCACCCCCTGCCCCCCTCAGCCTTTTTTCCTCACCCCCCAAGAAGGCACAGAACGACTCCAGCTGCCCCGGGCAGGAGCACGGCGCTTTATTCGAACCCATCCCACGTGTCCATTCCCCCAAAAAGGGACTCTGCTGACACAAGGAGGGGGAGCAGCCCCCAGAAGGGCTCAAGTTCCTCCCCAGCCCGCAGACACAGGTGACAAGAGGCAGTGAGGCACGGAGAAGGACGCAGCAAAAGACACAGTGCCAAACACACAGCAAGGACTGAGGCATCCAGAGACAAAGAGGGAAACAAGAACCCGCAGAGGAAACGACCACGGCACGTGCCGGGGCTGGCAAAGACGGCCAAGGAGCAGCACAGGGATGGAGACAGAGAAGCATGGCCAGCAGGACAGAGGCTCACCCAGAGAGGGGACAGCCAGGGAGGAGCACTGGCCAGCAGGTGCACACAGGTACAGGCAAAGGGACAGGGACAAAGAAACACAGTCACGGTGCAGGAGAGAGGGAAAAGGAGAGGAAAAAAGGACAAATAAAGATGCAGGCAGCAAGTGAGACAGAGACAAAAAGTAGGACAGAACAGGGAAAGGGATTGAGTAAAGACACATTGCATAAACATTGAGAATTTATTTCAAAAAAGAAAAAGGAGAGAGTGAAGTAGTGAAAGGGAATGGGATGAGGAGCACACAGGACAAGAAAGGAACACAAAAGACACACTGGACAGAGAGAAAAGGGAGGGGAGGAGAGGAGAGAGGAGAGGGAGGGAGAGGAGAGGAGAGGAGAGGAGAGGAGAGGAGAGGAGAGGAGAGGGAGGAGGGGAGGGAGAGGAGAGGGAGAGGAGAGGGAGAGAGGAGAGGAGAGGAGAGGAGAGGAGAGGAGAGGGAGAGGAGAGGAGAGGAGAGGGAGGAGGGAGAGGGAGGGGAGAGGAGAGGAGGGGAGAGGAGAGGAGAGGAGAGGAGAGGAGAGGAGAGGAGAGGAGAGGAGGAGAGGAGAGGAGAGGAGGAGGAGAGGAGAGAGGAGAGGAGAGGAGGGAGAGGAGAGGAGAGGAGAGGAGAGGAGGGAGAGGAGAGGAGAGGAGAGGAGAGGAGAGGAGAGGAGAGGAGAGGAGAGGAGAGGAGAGGAGAGGAGAGGAGAGAGGAGTTGAATATAAGGCTGGAAGAGGAACGGCAACAAACCCCAGGGCTAATTATTACAGAGTGTGGCTGGTGAACGTGTCAGAAAAGCACCAGCTCCGACAGAACAGGTCACGGTCATGGCTCGGCTGGGGACTCATCAATTCACATCTGTCTCTTGGCATAAAGCCCCTGATAAAACATGAGGTGAAAGCTGAATGGTTGCTGTGCTCCAGCTTCGGAAACGCTCAGCCCTAATCCCAGCCCGTGCTGCCAGTGAACACACTGATCTCTGAACTTCTCCTCAGCTCGGTCTTACACATCCAAATTCCTTCTTCAAGTTTCTTCAAGCTTCATCTCTTTCCTGCCATTGGGAGAAGTGAGAAAACTGTAAACTGACTCGTCCCTTTTGGAGTAACAAATTGTCCCCATTCTCCCTTCTGTCTTCTGTTTCCTAAGACAAAACACACAGGTGGGCTCAGGGGAAAATGAAAAAAAAAAAAAAACAAAACCAAAAAAACCTGTGAGCAAAGTCCAAAACCAAAGACAATTTGTTTTTCCATCGGTTTCCGTCAGGACTGTTCAGTTTTTCCCACCGAGCCCGGCCACGGCCACAGGAGCAGCTTCTCCCTGCGACCCACGGGGGTGGGCACAGGGACACCCGCCCGCTTCTTCCGGGGAAACGGAGCTCAGCCCATCCCACTCGTTTCCATCGCAGCTGGGAACGCGGACCGAGCTTTACTCCGTGAAACGTGGTCGCAGAGAGGCTCGAGTCCCGCACAAACCCGCCCCGCGCAGCAGCGGGGTCGCACGAAGCAGAGCTCAAAGCGCGCACATCCCTTCCCCCGGAACCCGCCCGGCCCAGGGACCCCTGTGCAGCCCTCTCTGCCCTCCGGCCTCACCTGCAGCCGCCGCTCGCTCGTTCCGGGCGCTGCTGCCCGAGCCGCGGGGATCGTACCGGGGCCAGGCTCAGGACCGCTCGCTCCCGGCGGCCGCAGCACGGCCAGCGCCGCGCTCCGCGCCCGGGCGGACACGGCTGTGGGCAGGGCCGGAACCGCGGCCGCCGGGGCCGCTCCCGACTTTTTTTTTTTTTTAAATTTACTCCCCCCGAGCCTGAAATTTTCTACTCCTGCTTTTTTTAAAGCTAGAAAGAAAAAGAAAGTTAGAAAGAAAAAGAAGAGAGAGAGAGAGAAAGAGAAGGAGAGAGACAGAGAAAGAAAGATTTCGAGCAAGAAATAGGGGGAAATATAGTGAGAGGGAAGTAGAGTTAGAGCGAAACAGAGGGGGAGAGAAAGAAGAGAGAGGAACAGAGGGAGAGAGAAAGAATAGGGTTAGAGAAACAGAGAGAAAGAAAGAGAGGGAAATAGAGAGTTAGAGAGAAACAGGGAAATAAAAACAGAATGAGAGAGGGAGACAAACAATATAAAGGGAGAGAGAAGTAGAGAGAGAGAAAGAGAAACACAGAGAGAGAGTTAGAAACAGGGTAAGAGAGAGAAAGCAAAAGACTTAGGGGTTAAAGGAAAATAGTAAAATACAGTCAGAGAAACAGAGAGAAAGAAACAGACTTTCAGGGAAAGAGTGGTAGAGGGAAATAAGGATATAGTGATAGACTTAGAGAACCAGAGAGACACAGAGTTAGAAAAGCCAAGTCAGAAATAGACTGAAAGGTAAAGTGAGAAGCCAAGCTAGAAAGACAGTAAAGAAAATTAATAAATCGCACCCAATAAAGACAGGAGCCGGGGGAAGGGGGGAATTGGAGGGGAGAAGGAGTGTGGTATCTTTATTAGATTCAACTTTATTGAATGAATTTTTAATTTACACTTCATCAAAACACAGCCAAACAATGTATACAAAGGCAAGTACAGATACAAATTGATTTACAAATACAATTCATATACATGCTGTTAAAGGCAAACTTACATACAGTACAATACATGGAAATGCAGCAGCAAATTCAGAACAACACCATTGACTGCAAACCAAATACATATTAAACACAATATATCCATCCTCCTATTTCAGAACTGTTGACCTCACTTTGCTTTATTTATCCAGAAAAGACAAAAGACATGCAGCATACAGAAAATATAACACTCATCCACCACACACAACTCTCTCAGCTTACCTGCGACGTGGTTCCCGGGAGCCTCGGGAAAATCCTCCTGCCTGACGAAAACCCCGGGCCCTGGTCGGTCTGCGCCCTAACCTTGGCGATGAACCTCGCCTCGCAGACCGGCCGGGACCGAGGAAAAAAAAACCCAGCCGGGGGAAAAAAAAAACCCCACACGGGAAATGGAGAGCAGCTGGGAAGAGTGCGTGTCCCAGCTGCTGCCTCGGCCCGCGTTTCCCTCTGTCCCCACGGGCTGTGTGCGGTGTCTGCCCCCGGACCCCAGCGCAGCCCAGGCAGGGAAAGCAGCGCTGCTGCCCGCACCTCCCCTGGCACTCAGCAGAGGTTGGAGACAGCCAAAGCTCTCAAGCAGCAGCAGCAAAGTCTCACTGTGTGTGCTAGAAATCTTCCAGTGCTCAATGCACATTGAACCAGCCCACTTGTCATGTTTCTTCTAGTGAAGCATTAGCACTAGTGTCACAGCTTGTTAATGCAATACAGAAATTATCCAGTGAATATATAAATTCCAGGCTCAGTTTGGGTGTGTTGCTATACTGAATAACGTGGGAGGGAACAGTGGCTGTCAGTTCTCCTTATGCTGCTGTTAAACACAATCACTGCAGGGCCTGGGCTGGCCTACCTTCCTAGGAGAACTCTGGGGGAGAGACAGAATGTTTGAAGCAATGAAATACTGCCATTGCGACTATTATTTCTAATTATCTGTTGCTGATACATTTGTTGGGGCAATTACTCTGGGTAGTATTTTTTACTTCAGGCAGTGAGTTAGGTGTATCTAGCTTTGTCCTGAGCAGGTATCAGCACATTCCCAGAAGGAATGTTAGCTTCTGTCCAACCCACTACAGAGGCCAGCAGGAGTGGTGCTGATGCACATCTGGAATTAAGTACACTTTTACTCAGACTGCTTTGTGAATGTTTTGTTGAGATGCTTCTGCACACCTTCTTCTGACATGTTGAATTTAGAGATGAGCTGATAAAGACAGGAACACTGTTCTATCATCACTGAGTTTTTGAAGATTTCAAACCCCTTAGTATTAAGTCCTAAAATTTTTACTGTTAGTTCTGATATGGATGACATCGCATGAATTTCCTTAAGGAAGCCCTTAATACAACTGTAAACTAAAATAATTGCTGCAGAGCACAGTTTGCCTCAACTGAGTGCTTCTGAATTCAGAATGACTTGTCTCTTCACCTTTGCTGAGAAAAGACTGGATGCCCACTCTTAAATCCCACAGCCAAGGTTTTTCCCTCATTCTCAAAGACGCCCTGGATTGTAGCACAGTTCTAACACAGTAGTGTCAACACAGAGCATTACAGACCAGATGCTGGCCAAACCTCTGGCCAGCAACATGATTTGTGCTGGGTACCACCACAGCTCATGAACACACTGCTCAAGACCCAGTATTCTGACCAAAAGATGCCTCTCAATACAAAACTTTCACTGGATGAAACCCTTCCCTTCAGAAGTACTCAAGTGCTATCACTGCCATGGTCACAGCTCACTCACTACCTGGGTTCTCTCCTGGTGGTGCTCACCTGAGGCATCAAGAAACAGCAACATCAGGCAGCTGTCATGGTTGTCCCCTACACCTCACTCCTTTCATGTTCCCACTAAGTGCTGACTGCTCAGAATGGTGCTGGTTTCTAGCCTTGGCTCGCTGACTGGCACATCAAGACAGAGTGACCTAGTCCTCTGCACAGATGCTGCAGACCCACTTCAGGCAGCAATGAAGTATCCTCTGGGATCTTCCAAGTGCCCTTCTTCCCTCAAGAGTCTGGCATCACTGAATTTATTCCATGTGCTGTACCCTCACATCTGGATTTACTTGGATATTCTGCAAATACATGTACATATGTACATAAGCAGCTTTTATGTTAGCTACATATATATCCTCCAATGAAACTCTCCATCATGAATCACATTGTCTTGAGGAAGTTGGCTCTGCTAAGATAACGAAAATAAATTTAGATGACCTGGGGCAAACCCTTCGACAGATATGTGTTTTCATTCCTGTAGTCTAAATGAGAATCTTTTCAGGGTAATCTAAAATATCCCTGGACCGGACTTCCTTAGAAAAGAAATTGCAGTTGGCATCATAGTGACCTTAGGAAACAAAGCTTCATTTAAACTTAAAGCATCAGCTACAATTAAAGCACTGCTTCATTTTGCTAGGATCTGTTTAAACCGTTGCCAGTCAAATAACAGAAGCCACTGACCTTATGACTCTAGCAAGCAATTAACTCTAGCAAGCTTCCTAAAAATTTAGTCCTTAGTAAGTTAGGGGAAAAAAAACCTCAACAAAACAAAACAAAAAACAAAATAAAACAAAACAAACCTCCAATAGGTGAGTGTGAGCAGGTTCATTCTAGAGCACAATCTTACATTGTTATGAATTCCACTAAAATAGTTACAACCATCTTCTACCCAACCCTCATTCCTCAAACCCAAGAACTTTGTTGTTTTTCTTAAAGCAAGTATTTCTACCTCCACACATCGGTTTTTAGGTCAAAAATCCAAAAAATGAGGAGTTCCAGGTGAACAACAGCAAAACCTGATGTTTGGGACAATAGCTGTTGTTCCAGTACCTGACAGAAATGCCCCCCAAGCTTTACTTTCTTGTGGTTCAACTTGTTCTCCCTCTCAGGCAGTCTCACTCTTCTGAGCTCCACATGGCCCCTGTGCTGACAAGCTCTAAGGAAGTACCTGAAGGCAAGCTCTAAATAAACACAAGATTATATTACCCCAGTTTACCGTCATTTGCTTTGAAGAGCTCTTAAATGTTTCAGTAAGTGTAAAATTGCAAGACTCTAACTGCTTTCTCATTAGGCATCAGAATAAATAGCTGCTTATTTTAATGGGTTTCTTCAGGCAGTTGCTAACAGTTATTTTGCCACATGCTGTGGTCTGTGCTTAAATATTATCAGAGGCTGGTTCTGCAAAATACAGTCTGTGGCTGCCTGCAAGGTAAAAGATCTTTGAAAGCACTACCAGCCCTACAACAGCTGTATGGCATTAAAGAAATGTGTCATAACTTTGGAAATGGTAAAGCTTCCTCTAATCCCAATTGTCTAGCTGAGTTTTGCCAGCAAACTGCCTAGAGCTTGGATTCCTGTCCAATAAATCCACCCATATCTGAGTATGACATTTTGCTTCTGCTTGCTTATGTGTTTGCTTCATGCTAGGAAGTGCCAGTCCTGGAGATGCAGTTGGACATTTAAAGACAACTTTCCAGATTGACCTGATATCTATTATCAGAGCAAAAAGAGATGGAAAATCTTACAAAAGCTTTTGAAACTGCAGGTAGCAGTCATAACAAACTGGCAAGCAAATGGCAATGCATTGCTCTATCCAACATAAATCAAAGACCATGGAGATGAAGTACAACTGCCCACAATTCTGTCCTTGCTCACAGAGCAGCTCCCCAGGACTCAGCTGAGGATGAGGGCAAGCTTTTGTGTCTCTCATGTGGACCAAGTTGCAAGGCCTGTCCTCTCACAGCTGAAGATTCTGTATGGTCACTTGCACTTCAGCTTGGGTTTATGCTCACAGAAATTCTCTAGAAATAACAATAGTTTTTCAGAGCTTCTTTGCTGTCTGTTTTTATAGCAAGCCTGAGTGTCTGTTTCTGATGTTATGCCTCTCTGTCATTTAGGTTGCTGCTACACTGATTGTTTTCTCTAGCAGTTAAGGATACAGGCTGTAAAGGAGCCCTTTCCAATAATGCATTCCAGAAAACCCCTAAATCTGCCAGGCTATCACAAAAGGGAAATACCTGTTACTGTGGTGGGAGGACATGCGAGCTGTGGGGTTGTTGCCTTGCTTTGTTATGGAATTTTGTTTGTTTGTTGTTTTGTTTGATCTGTTTGGTATTGTTAGTGGGTTTTTCTGTTTGGTTTTTGGTTGGTTTTGGTTTTGTGGGATTTGTTCGTTTTTGTTTTTGTTCGTTTTTGTTGGTTTTTTTTTAATCTATTACAGCTGCAATAAGAAGTCATAAAGTCTTCCACACCTTCCCACCTTCCCTCCACCCACACTCCTTGGCATGATTTTAGATCTCTGGGGTTTGGAGACAGTCGTCTCCTATTTGCTGGTGATCTTATGACCTTCAACAAAATACCAGACCAGGTGCAGAGCAGAGCAGTACCTGCTTCCTCATCTCCCACTTGCCAAATCGGGTCAGGATTTCATGGAGGCACTCAGCACATGTACATAAACCCCTATCCTGTATGCAACCTTGCCACTCAGACATATGAATAGCACTAAGAGAAACTCAGGTCCTTGGTGCCTGAATTTCCCTGCCGGAGCTTTAGTGCACTACCAGCACAGGCTCTTAGCAGGTGGCTGTATCCAGGGAGAGAAAGAGGCAGCTTTGCAGGCTGGCACCAGGTGGTGTCACCTCACTAGAAGAAACACGCTGGGAACGGAACAAGAGGGACTGCATCAAACTGGGAGAAACAGCTGTCTGCCAAGCTCCACAATACTCCCAGCTCCAGTTTCTCTCCTAGGACAGCTGCTGCCATGCACACATGCCCACCCTTGACCACAGCAAGCCAGTCACAGAGCCCATGTCTACCACACCAGGCAAGGAAAGGGATCAGCACTGCTGTGACTCCTAAACCAACATCAAACCAAAGCACTTGCTTAGAAACAAGGGCAGGAGAAGCTTGCCTAGCCATTTTCTCACTGAAACCCTTCTTAGGGAACTTGTGTCACCTTCCCAGCTCCACCAAGGCAGAATGGTTTTTCCTGGCTCTGGTGGTTTTCCAGCAGAGCCGGGTCTGCACACAGCCTGCTGCCAGGCACACCTGATGACACCGAGTGCTGCTGGCAGGTCCTGTAAGCTCCTCTTGAACATAAAGAACAGCAGGCACCAGCTGTGATTCTCATTTCGGACATGGGGAACCCTTACAAGGGCACGCTTGTCTGCAGACACACAGCTGGGAACCCCCTCACAGCATTCAAAAAAATATTCCCAGCAGGAGCCAGGAAAGACTTGCTGGGGCAGGTACCCATTTGGCCCAGAAAATTGCAGTCAAAGGATGACATGTTCATGGCCATACTTGATAGTGCAGGGCTTAATCCACACCCTCCTGTTTTAGCATGTGCCTTGCTCTGTGGGGTGGCCATTCAATTAAATCATGGCATCCTTCCAGATGCTTCTTATTAAAAGCCATCTCCACTAAGTTCCCTGCAGACCAGATCTGTAAAACAATTACCTTCCCATGTAACAAGGGCTCCTGTGTTTAACTCTGCACAAGATTTAATAAAACAAAATAAGCCTCTTGAAAAATCAGCGACTGGTCTGGCCTCCACCTTGACAAAAATCCTCCCATACAGGGAGTAGATTAAAAGTAATCACTGGCTAGAAGTCAGCTGAAATCTACAGACAACAGGTGGGAAGATAGATTAACACACTGCCTGCATTTTCCTGGGGCAACTGGGTTGTACTGCAACAGAGATATCCTTTCTGCGACTTGAGCTTGATTTGGATTTATCCTTACATGCAATCTCTGTTGGGACAATAGCTTTGGCTACCAGTATTGCCAATTAATTTCAGCTTGCAGAAGTCAAGATAACAATGCTGATAAAAGAGCCACGAAAGACAGTATGCGCTGAGCTGCACAGAAAACAAAAGGTCTACAGCAAGTCTCAGACTATTTAAAAAACCTTCCACTCCTGCTGCTTTATTGCCTATCCCCCTAAATGTTTGCCAACAGCTGTCTTTTTAGCAGTGTTTTTCCAGCAACGCAGGTCTATATACTTCCATATTTTCTATAGCAAGCTCCACTTACAACCAGCTGCAATGCAATGTCCAAGAAGCAGTTACCTGGATTATCAGGGCACCAGGACATAGTTCCCAGTTTCACTCCTGAACAGATTTAGCGTTGCAGCATTTAACAACCATGTAAACACCAGCAGAATGCACTCATGGAATGATCTAGAGCAAAAGCCAAGTGCTGTAGAAGGCCTACAGATACAGAATCATGCTAGCTAGCCTGCTTTGAGAAAAAAGTTTTCCTTAACACTTAGGTATGATATTCTCCAAGCAGATAAATCCCAAACCTTTCCACCTCCCTGAAGCACTTGACTAGTGACAGACTGCAGGCTCTGTCACAGCAAATCACCCCAACTTGTGTCCTGCTTAGTGAATGCACCAGATTTCAAGAAACTTTGGTGTGTAAGGTAAAATGAATCCAAATTCCCCCTTTCCCACACCATGAATACTCAGCAAAAACAAAGCTTGATGCCATTATTGGGTGGCTGTCAGCAACTTGTGTAAGTGAGCCCTTTAATAAGATGCAGAACTTCCTGCTACTGTTCAGAATAGTGTGTTCTCACAAGGTGAGGGGAATCTAGTGAATTTATCACTGAAAAAAAGGGAAAATATTCTGCTTAGTAAATACTTTTGCTGCCTGTAGGCCAACATCTGGATTGTATTGTCACTGAAGCCAAACCACTTCACAGAGTCAGCCTAGAAAAACATAAGGGAGCTACCAGATGGATGTGTTTTGCAGCCCTCTGCGATGGTGTGAGCTTCAGAATTTGTGCAAATCATGTTTTCTGAATGTCACAGACAACCTTTACGTAGATAATATCCATAATTTTCCACAAATTTTCTTTTCCTAAGTCATCTGTTGTTTATAGCTCATGCTAAGGGAAATATAGCCTATCAATAAACAGAACAACCCACTAGCTATTGCTCTGATTCTCACCAAGTTTCTCAATCAGATGACTCACCAAGCTTTAAATGAAATAAATCAAGGGACTAAGTGAAAAAGAATTATTGCACCAAACAAAACTGTGAAGTAAAAAGCTTTCAATATGTAAACAGCAATAGGATAGCCAAGTCCTCTGGAATGATTACAGACTCATGCTGGATGTACCATACAACAAAGTGTGATGACAATTTACAGAGCAATCAAAACCCCACTTAGAGCTACACCTAAGCTCTGGCAGCTTTCACGTCAGTGTTCTAATGCCAATTCTTATTTTACTTCTGAATAGGAATGGAGATGTGCACTTGAATCAAACTGCCCGACCCAGATGAACACTTCCTGTATCCTGATAGTATGTTGCAGACCTCTGACGTGCCATTCTCTATGTTTCCTGTGGAAAGGCAGCCCCAAAATACCACAGATATACTGCCCTAGCCCTACATTTTAGCCATGCTTCAGGAAAGAAACAGCAGGGCCACTAACTCAGCTGCAATCCAGAAAAATGGAGTAAGATTTGCCTCTGTGGAGTTTGTGATGCCCTTTAATGCCTGTCAAGGTTTTACAGAGTGAAGTAGCCCACCATTTTTCAATAAAAAGGGATGAAAATGTCTTTATGTACCTTTAGATTGTCATTAAGCTGCTACATTTAGCAAGAGATTTTCTCAAAGCACCACAGAGGATTGGGAGATTCAGTTTCTCTCAGTTTAATTGAGTAATCAAATCCCCAGCCACCTTTGAAAATTGTGTCTTTAAAGCTTTGATCATGCATAGGTGACTCAGCTAAAGAAATGGTAACACTTCATGAACTTAGGAAAAGAAATTACTCTTTTCAAACCTCACTAGCAATCCTTTAGGATGGGAAAGGCACAACCCTCTCTAAGTATGAAAAGAGAAAAGGTCTCTCTAAAGAATACCAAAAAGCTGCAAGAGCAGAGCACAGCAATCATAGATTTCTCTTTAAAGTCCACAGATATAATACATCTCTAAATCAGAGCAAAACCATTTATGGAGCTTCTCTTTTATATTCTTGCTTTAGACATGAGTGGGTGTTCTCACTCTTTCACCAGGGAAAGGAAAGTTTGCCTAATATCCCAAATAAGAAACTGATAATAACATCAACAATTCAATAAAACAAGACACAGTATTGTTCCAAGATTTACAGAATGAAAAAGAATGAAACGAATGTGTCCTTTCCTCTCCTGCCTTAAAAGCCAAATGAAAGTGACAGGGGTGAGATCCCCCTGTGAATGAGACAAGGCACTAGGAAGTTTTCAGCTGAAAGACAAATGAATGGAGACTGGAACCATTTGACTTTTCAGGCTCTGAGATCTCTCCCCTCAGAAGCAGCCAGCATAGCATGGATGGCTGTCCTTTTATCTCCTGCATTTATCTGATTAGAATATGTCATGACCTCAAGCTAGCCACCTTCTTACTGAGTAGGAGGGAACAGGAATGTCCTGAGCATGGGAACACCTTCCAGGTGGCTCCAGGAAGTCCTTAAAGGCCCCCCCAAGTGTGAGCTGGGGAAAGTCATCTCTCCTAAACCCCAGCTGGGCACACTCAGGTAGTTCTGTTCCTTGGCCTTGTTGATGTGCAGGCCCTGGACAGAAGCTATCTGAGGTTTAACTGCCCGACATGCCAGTGCTCTCTGGTCTCATTGGCTCCCCAGAATCCCCTTCAGATCTGTTCTTACATGGGGGAAGTTTTCTGTGACTCACATCGTGTTCTTTCATTTCCTTTTTCCAAAAGGAAGTCCTTACTGTCAGTATTAAGCAGTTTGATAGTGCCCTGCTCCACTCAGGAAGGCTGACAACTTTACAACAAAGCATTTATTAATTGGAAGTCACAAATAAATGGAAGGAAAATTTTTGTGTGGAAGGATTTCTCTGATGAGAAGGATTTTTTCACCTCTGAAAGAAAATGTTTCCATCTTGAATTTGGGAACCTGCACTTTCTTTGATCACAAATGAGAGAGCGTTAACAAAGCAGAGCATGGACAGGTTATTTCAGTGTTGATAAAACATGGATTTTTCGTAGTCTTCAAAGTGCTTTTTGCTCCCTGCCCTAAGCCAGCTGTGCACTGCCCACTCTGCTTGCTTGGCTGTCTACACTTGCACAGTGTGAACGGCCTTTCCTCACTGTCCCCAGCCTACTTGGTTTTGTTCAGCCTACGTGTCATCTGGGTGCATTTAGTGCTGCTCTGTAGCTGACTTCTGGGCAGTGGTTCTCTTCTCCAGTGCCAAATTGCTGCCCCATAGCTCTGTGAAATAATAACTGGGTTTGGGGGAAGTGAGTTTTCCAGCACTGGCAGATATTTCAGCCTTCCTAAAGGCTCAGAAGACACCAGCAGCGTAGCTCACGGGAAGAACTCTTTTGCAGTGGATCCTGTTCTGCCAGTGCAGAGTCACTTGTCAAGGACAATAGCTCTTGGCTGAGCATTAATATGACAGAGTTGGGCGTGCTGCCAAGGAAAACACTCCTTTGTGGTCTACGCAATGTTCCGCTGGCCTGTCATTTTGAGATCACTGCTGACAGCGAACTGAAAACTGCCTTTCACCATTATTAGAAAGAAAAAGAAGACTACTCAGCAAAATGGATAACAGGCTTTGCTGAAGCCCCAGAGCAACAAAAGCAGTTTGGGCAGATCATGCATGTGAGCGTACGTGTGTGTCTGGGCATGTGTGAGCCTTACAGCAGCTGCCCTCTGTGCTGGAGGAGCTCTGCACAGCAGGCAAGAAAGCTTCACCCTCTACAGAACGGGGGCTGGAGTGAGCCTCTTTACACTGGCTTCTGAGAAAACTCAGAAATGATGCTGGTTGCACAACACAAAGAGCCTTTCAGCTTCAGAGATGTTGACTACAGGGCTATCTTTGTACTCGGAAATTCTGCCTGTTTGTTGTCCCATGGATCATGGGATTATCTAAATTGGCTTTAAGAGGCTGACTTGCTTTTGCACAAGAGGCGTCCTGGCATTTAACAAACTAAATGGGAAGTTACAACTGAGGTCCATGAGGTTTCAATTATTTCTTGAGATGTCAGAATTGGAAAGAACAGTGTTCATTGATTCTCATCCCGTCTTTCATTCACAGGCAGTACCCCTGTATGCCTGGAGAAAGGCTGTCTGAAGGTATAAATGCCTGTAATGATTATAATTCACAGAAAGAAGGAGCTGTGTGGCTGTGACCATGCAAGGCATCAGTGATATCTATGACTTGCCTGACATCACAACCTGATACACAAGGACTATTCTTGACTCTAGACACTTTCCACTTCTGGCCTTTTTTTACTGCTCACACTTTTCATCTCCTAGCCCTTAAAAAGGACTCTGCTTCCTCTATAGTTACACAGCCACTAAAAGAAGGTAAAGCAGATGAACAGTACATTGCTTCTAAATGGGACTGTTCAGAGAGGTTCACTGTGATCCTGTTGATCCATTTTCTCTTAAAACCTGTACATCAGAAGTCTTTCAGAGAGTTCTGGGGAAACTAATCTGCTCATGAAGTGAAGTGTCACCGAGGCTTTTGAGGCTGCTGCCGAACCACGTTCCCCTGTGTGGGATCCTGACAGTCAAAAACTGACTGGGAATGATGCTATGTGATGTAGCTGATCTGGTCACTGGACAAGCTGCTTATAAAGTAGAAGAGGCTACTGAAGGATTATGAGCCTGCCTTGTCTACTTCTAGCAACCACCTGAAAGGACACAAGCAACCTGCACACACAAAATGGAAGTGTCTGTGCTCAGGCTGCTTCTCAGGAGCCTGGTTCCTCTCTCCAGCTGCTCGTACAGGGGCAGCACAAGCTGTGGCCCCTCTTTCAGGAAGGGGACAACAGCCTGTGTGTGGCAGGACATGAACTTCAGACTGCTGAATCTGCAGAAAGCTGCTTTTCTTTCACCTCTGTATAGCTGCAGAGTTTCATAGCAACATGTTTTTAAGATAGCATTGAAGCATTTCCTCTTTAGCCAGAACTTCCTGTTTTGCCTACGTGGTCTGTCTCCATGCTTCTCACTGCCCCCTCCTTTCCCTTCCCTGTCTGGAATGGATCTTGCTTTTTGCATCTCTGGTGTCCACGTGCTCAGTGTATGAGGGGAAATGCAACTTCCTCTCTGTTACCCCAAAAAATCCCCCACCCCTCAAACACTGAATTCTCTGCATGGTTGAATATCAAGATGGTTTCAAAGGATGAAATAAAAATTTTCAGTTGCTTCCAGCAGATTTTAAAATTTCATTGTCAAGCCATTTTTTCCCAGATACTTGATTCACTATGGGAAATGTATCATTATGAAGACCACTTACTGAGATAAGCAGGTGTTTGGGTCTCTTGGTGCAGGTGTACAGAGAGACTTTGAGTTCAGAAAGCATGAAACATCCTTCACCCCTGCCTAACTGGGTGGCTTTGCTTTTAGAGTAAGTTCAAACACCACTGTATGAGACATAACATGCTAACTAACCTGTGTGAGCAGGAGACTGCCACTGAGTTTGCGCCAGTCACTTTGTTTAGCCATGTCCTGTCCAGAAAGCATATCAAGACCTTAGAAGGGAAGATGATATCACAATCACAAAGAAGCTTTGCTGTTCAGTCGACTCTCTGGCTCAAGAAAGGTCACTACCTACGGGATGGAGCCCCAGTTCTGGGGAGGAATCACTTACCTTTGGCTACAGCTGCCTGTTCTTTAGCCCAAGCACCCTGCACCCAGTAACCTGTATACAACAGCACTTGGGACTTCCAACAAACTGCTGTGAAGGGATGAAAGACAATGATTTTATACAGGGAGCCAAGAGCTCCAGGAATGACAGCAGCTGGGACTACCAGTTATACAGGTGTGTTGCACTAGGGGGGCACAGGGATGTGATTAAGTTCAGATCTGTTCTAAATCATTACAAAGAATGCTGCTCTCCAGAGAAGAACTTTGTTGGGGGAGCACTTCACCAAGAGCCTAGTGAGGTGACACTCTTGTCCTTCTGAGCAGGGTGGCTGTTCATGCTTAGAATAAATTATGGCATGCTGTTCCCTCCAGGCTCCAGGTAGGGCTTTGCTGTAACTTTTCTCTGGCAGAGGGACAGCCAGACTGCACCTAACACAAAGTAGAGATTTCCCTGAAGGACTTATGTAAGTGGGGAGCAAATGACTTGCACTTCAAAGTAACCATGCTTCAGGGACAAAGCTAAAGGAGCTCAGAGAGGCAGTTGGAGAGTTAATCACACCTTTGATGTCCTTATCTTATCAGGATATGCAGATATAAGGCCTCTGAGAGGCTGGCCAAGTGATAAATTTTTCGTTGTGTAAAGAGTGAGTCTATGGGCCTTGGCTCCTTAAGGTGAGCAAGTCCTGGAGAACTTTAATCCTAGAGCAATAAAAAAATTAAAATGATGTTGCAAACTATGAACTGTAACTCCCCCATAAAGCAGCAGACACAAGAAGATGGGACCAAGGGATACACACAACATGTTGCATCCTTCGGTATATTTCAAGTCCCCCAGCTTCTGAGGTTCAACGTAGCTATCTGCAAGCTCAAGTGGCTGCTCTTTATAAACGAGATCCTGATCCACTCACTTCAGTTCCTCCAGAAGAGCCAGCTCTGGGGCTGCCTGCCTTCACTATACTATGCTGGAATTCAGCAAAGCAGTTTTTCAGTACATGGAGCCTTGTCATTGGGTTTCAGGAGGCACATGCCCTTGCATCTGTTTGCTTGTTTCAGCCCTCCCAGGAAGAAGTGCTTAATGGGGAGATAAACACTGGAAGATCTGAAGGCTTTGCTCTTCTTTTTTTTTTCATTTCCCCTAAATTATCTGCTTAGCAGCTGAAACTAGGAGGTACTGTCTACCTCTGTAGCTTGGAGATGTTGCCACTTAATCTGAGCCTAGAGATGGGCATTGTAGGCTTTACTGCCACAGAAGCCATCTGTCAAAAGTATAGTTTTGACAAATATTGAGGGCTTGGCAGCCTGATATGGAAGGTGCTATCACTTGCCCTCAGACTTCCTACTTGAGCAAAAGAAAGGATGACTGAGCAGAGCACATGTGAAAAGAGAATGTCCTGTTGTCTGCATTCTTCCAGATCAGCCTAATCTTCCAAGTGCCCTCCAAAGATAGCCTGAGTGACTCTAAAAACAACTGTGTGATCAAGTCCTGAGCATACAGTGCTTTCTCCAGCTGCCTTGACCCTTGGCAGCTGAACTGGACCGGCAGCTATCAGTTCTCCTGGGCACTGTGTTCTTGGCTAATCACTAAGCCCAAACTGTTATGGTTACATGGGGAGATGAGAGCAGAGGGAAAGGCTTGAACTCCTGTTGCAGTGCAAGGTACAAAGTCCTTACCCCACAGCCTCTAATTTCAAGATTTCTATTTCTGTCAGCTCAGGCTACCAAAAAGCTTCACTAATTTACTTCCCCCCCACTTTAAATGATAAGGGAAAAGGCCTTTCCTTCCAGTTTGCTGAAGTGATACAGGCTGAATGAGCGGCATGGCACATGGGTGGTTAACAGTCTTGTTTTCCCATCTGCATGGGAAGTTGCATCCAGTGGCAACTTCCTCCCTTCAGATAAAGTGAAGTTTATCTACCGAATTCTTAGCAACTGGAGGAACAAGCAAGAGGGGCTATCATGAGATCTGCTGATATGAGCTAGGCTCAAGGTACTGAAGCTGAGCATGCCTTCCCTCACAGGGCCCACAAGAACAATTTCCCCTTCTAAATGGCAAATGTGTTCTTGCACACAAGGCTGGCATGCAAAGAAGTTTAAAGCAGCCCATTAAATTCAATATGGCAGAAATGCTAACGCTGCACTCAGCCTTGGTTTGTGTACTGATGGTGGGATAAGCAAATAAAGAACTTTGGGGCTTTTGTTCTGCTAATTACATTTGCATTTTGTGACACGTTTTATAGCACTTAAACTGCATTACTTTAACTGCATATTCAGGCACAACCTATATACACATGAGTCGTGCACTCCCTATCCAGGCCTACTGTTTAGTCAGGAGTCAAAGGTCAGGGTTCTGGATGATGGGACAAATTTAGCCTTAAATTATGCTCTCAAAGACTTCCCTGTGTGTATGTGTCTATTTAGAGCCATTTCAGCATTAGGTAAAGAATACTGGCTTTTAATTACAGAAGGGAAAAAAATTAATGGAAACCAGTTTTGAAATGCTACATAAGTAGGATCAATTTGAAAATGAATTAGAGAGCTTCTGAATGAACAGTGAAGCTAACAAGCACCTGTTTGTATGGAGCTCATATGACACTGATGTCTTTAGGCATAAGCCTTTAGTCCTCACTAAGCCAGGAATTTCCGTTTGGTTCTGTATTTCTAGAACAACCGTGTTGTCTTTCCAGATCTTTAACACATCCTCTGTCATTTAGTGCCAAACTGATTCTATCACCCCTTCTCTGTGAAGGCTTGAGATGACAGTCCTTGAGACAGCTGTTTTTTTCTGCTGTACTAGAGCCTCAATAAAGAGCTTCTTCTAAAGTAGTAAGTTGTCTTCAAAAAGGTAAAAGGATGCAAAGAGGATGTAAACCCAGCACTTAGTGGCATTCTGGCCTTACTTTGTCTGTCTGACAGAAAATGAGCAGCTGTGTTCTGACAACAGAGTGCTCTGATACTCATTTTCTGAGACTGCATCAAGAGTCATATGTGACATTTGGTGCTGTACAGTGGACCATCAGTCTCTGCTGCATCAGGTGCTATACAAGGCAAAAGAGTAATTAGGTAGTAAATAGCTCTCAGATTCCTGTGGCTGTGCTCCAACACTATCAAGTGGCTGCTGTTCTCCAGTGCCTGACAAGCTGAGAGCACTTAGGGACTAGGAAAGGGTCACTCTTCACTACTCCTGATGATAACACAAGTGCAGGACCCTAAGGTCTTTGCGACACCTGCAAGAGTGAGTTCACCTCATGAGCCATGCTTCGTAAGCACTTTACCTCTGCTGGCAGTTGGAGTAGGGACCCTGATGAGGTCAGTGTCAATTCAAAGTGAGAAGGAATCTAACAAGTAGCTTGTACTTGTTCTTTCTGTCCCTAGGTAGGATGGATTCGTGAGCTGTGGAAGAGGGAGGGGGAGGAGGTTAGACATGCAAGCAGCTCTAACCAGCTGGAACTAGATGTCTCCTAGCTGGACAGTTACAATTTGTCAAACACAAACAATGCTCAACTGTTCACCCTGAGAGTAAACAGGACCCGAACAAAGCTTCAGCTGTATGTGTGTGTGCTTGTGAACCTCCTTGCACTTACTTTGCTGGCTGTCCCTGTGCTGGTCAGTGTGTGACTTGTATCTTTAATCAAAGACAAAAAGAGAGTGATGAGCAGGCAGTGACAGGCAAACATAACCCTTCCACACACCGGGGACCTGCAGTTTGTCTGTGTCAGGTCTATGGTCTGTCTCTGGTGTATCTGAAAGATTTCAACATGTAGTTCCACATGTTCATAAGAGCAGAGCAGGAAAGTAAGTACATATGAACCAGGACAAGCTACAATTACCTCACGGAGCTCTACAAACAAAACAACTGTAAGTGAGGCTTATAAGCGCAGCTAATTTGGTTTACTAACATGGTCATTAGGACTGCATGGTGAGAGAGGGTGAAATGAGCAGCTTGGTGCTCCCCACGCACCTTCATGTGCACCTCAACAGTCAGCTGCACTGTATCACCTGGCACCCTGGAGAGTCACCATGCTGCCTGAGTAGTCTGAAATTCCCTTTCCGTTTTGCACAAGGCAACATCTCAACTATTTATCTTCAGCTAGTAAGGCATGGAGCTGGGACTGCTAATAGACAATCCACTCCTGTGCTCTTGGATCACAAGACAGCATGAAAGCTGAAAACAGTGAGGTTAACATTTTATTTTCCAATGTCCTTTTCAATTGCGGAGTCTCAGAAAAGTAACAAGATGTAACTCATTTGTCACTGCTCTTATTGATGGGAAGGAAGAATGAGGGGAATGTGTCCCATGGTGCCAGAGTGAATTGGAAATAGAACAGTGAAATTCTGGTGAAATGAAATACATTAGTCTAATTAGCCTGTCCACTTAATTAAAATTATTTTCTTTGTGTCAGTTTGTCAGTGTTAAATGATATGGAGGGGAAGAGCTGATGTGTATCTGTTTAAGAGCATTTGGAAGTCTCTGACATTAGGGTGGGAAAAGAGGTGGGATGGTGAAGTACCAGACAGAGAAAGGAATGCTGGAACTAGAAAAAGAAGCATTGGAGTGATAAAGATTGGACACTCAGTTTAATTAACCTGCAGACAGGGAAGGATTTCTCATCCAGGTAGAGGCAGGATGATGCTTCAGTTTGGATGCAGCACTGAGGATAAGAGGCAAAGGAACTGCCCTCCCCACAGGCACAGGGACAGGCTGTGTCATTAAGTCTCTGCAAACAGCACATTAAAATCCCCGTTCATTTTCTGTCTGCTCATTTTCTGTCTGCTTTCCCAGGTCCTTGAGGAAGCTCAAGTACTATGTTCTCTAGTTACGCCCTGGCCACACTGTTGTGTTGGAGCCTTTCAGCGCCGAGGTCTCTGTCACAGCAGTCTCCTCCTCACCTGCCACCTTTCAGTTTGCTCTGACTACAGGAGATGATGCCAAATGGCAGCATAAACTGATCCTTGGCACACAGTATTTGGCAAACCAACCCTGGAACTGATTAACCTTTAACTTCACTTATCTGCTTAGCAGCCCAGCTCTCTGAAGCTAGAGATTGGCACTGGCAACAGCAGACTTGGGAAAGTGACATTGTATTGGCCCGTACAGAGTCTATACTCAAAAGGTTTCCTTAGGGGTACAAGGGAAGTGCCTCAGGAAGGCCGAAGAATGAATGGCTTCTTTTCTGATGTGCATGAGACTAAGCTTGCCAATATCCAAAGACAAGAGAGGTTTCTGAGGACCTATATGATCAAAAAAAGTCTGGGAACATTTAAATAGCCAAGGGCATGCTTCAATGGACTGTAGAAAGTTCCCAGCACGAGTAAGACTCAATTGATCTTGTGCACCCTAACCAGGCACCCAAACGTAATACCTTGGACTTGAGGAGACCCAGCAAACCAAGGTGCTCATGCAGCAAACAAGTGTTCTTCACAGTGCACGTCACTAATTCCCCTTTAGATCAGCCCTACCCTTGAAGGCACTTGCGTCTCTTTTCCAGCCTGTGCGTTGCAAGCCTGGAGTTATTCAGACTGAGGATTTTGCTCAGTTAATCACTGCAGAAAAAACAAAAAGCTTTTGAAAACTTTTATATTAAAATAAGTTATTGTGTCAGAACTGAGAACCAGAGCACTGCCAGGCTTCTGTTACTGCAGAGAGCAAGAGCAGGACAGGGGAGGAGGGGGACATAGAGAGACAGCACAATGGCAGCCAGTGGCGAGTCCTCCTGGGGAGCAAGACCGTCTCCTGGCAACGTGTGGCAATTGGTGGCCGGAGCAAAAGGAGCCTGAATGAGGCGCCAGGGTCCATTTCAAGTCTTTTGGAGAAATTTGCTATTCACTTATTGCAGACCTGCCTAGCTTATTAATAATGCCTTCTTCTGCTGTAACCCTGGCTGCTACAGAAGCGCTGACAAGATGGGTATGCAGGGCACAGATCTGCCCGTGGAAGAGCTGGGCAGCGCTTTTTGCTTGGCCCTCTTCTGGACCCATTCCTTGGCCTTTTGTTGCCAAGCATTTGGTTGCCATGCCAACTTTTTAGCATTAAATCATAATCTAAACACAGCAGGAGACCAAAAGCCTCCTCAGGTCTAGCTCCTGTCCGCTCCCCGTCCTATGACTGGCTGTGTGAGCAGGATTGGCTGGGTGCTTTGAAGGCTTGTCAGCAACAGCCCGGATGAAAACTTACCAACAGGGAAATGACAGTTCCCTTTGGAAACGGGTACAGAGGCTGATGGCAGTTATGCCTGGAAGATTTCTGCCTTTCCAGCTCTGCCACCTGTCTGAAAGCGAGCCCTGTGTGTCACTCAGCTTGCAGCTCCACTGGCAGAAGGTGCTGGTGAGCTGAAACAGGCTTTGGTGTTTCGCACTTGCTTTGCTCTGCCTCACTCCCCTCACAGTAGGACTGTTTCTGCACTATTAAAGACATACTTCAGACTGTCAGGACCGAGGTATTAAAACAAGAAATATGCTGTTGATAACAATGTGTATTAGCCCATTAGAATGGTGAAATATGTTGAGTGCACAGATCATGTGTATTATCCTCCCATAATAGGTCAACCACAAGGTAAATACTAATGCTGAAATGGCTAAAAAAAAAAATTGAGAAGTAAGGCTGTGTTTTGCAGAGAAGAGATGAGGCCTGAGTTCTCCCTTCCAACTGCTTACACTGTTCTGCAGTTTAAAAAGCAGAAAGCTTTTTATTTGTCCCTTCAGTGAAGCTGAATACCCACAGCAAACCCTGCAAATTATCATTACATGAAAACAAAGGTCAGAAAAATGGAAACAGAGTTTTAGACAAGTTCTGTCAGATGAAGCAATTTGACTGATCCTGTCTAAGCCTTAGTATTCCCATCTGGGGTATCAAGCATCACTGGGTAGCAATGCATACAAAGTCTATATTCTTTAAATACTTCACATCTTACCCTTAATATTGGTGGACATTTTTCATAATTTCAAAAACAAATGGAAAACTTCTCTTTGCCTCCCTCTGGTACTGCAACACTAGTGTGAAGAGCATCCCAACAATGCAATTATATTGGGTTTTAAATATTGCTGTAGAGATTCCTGTTAGTCAAATATGGCTTGAGCTGTTCTTTACCTGCAGTGTGGGGTGAAAGTGCAGCTTCTGTTTGCTGTCTTCCTGTTTGCTGCAATGCAGTTCAGTAACATCATCTCCATGTCAATCTGCTATAGATTTTACCTGATTTATCACTTCAATTACTTTGGTAAAACTGTATTTGGATCCAAAGACACTACTAGGCAATGCCTGTGCAAGAAAGAACAAGAGTTAGTTTTTCTGGCATTCAAGGAATTCTCTTGCTGGCTGCAAGGAAGACAAGCTCCTGGGTAATGAGATGAGTTCTTGCGTAGTGAGGGAGCCTGCTAATGCTGCTGAACCAAGCAGACCAACTTAATGCTGTGTCCCTTTCTGTGGATGGCTGAGGGAAAGCTGTCTCCTACAGCTCAGGTGTCCTGAGAAAGTTTCTGTGTGCTGAGTTTTTTGCATCCAGAGGGCACACACAAGTGATGCAGCCCAGCTGATGGCATTTGTTTAGCTTACAGATTATGTGCCATACACCTGACCTTCCACCTCATCTCCTCTTTTAGCTGGCTCAAAGTGGGGGTACAGAGCACTTGCGCTGCTCTGTGCTCCTCTTGAGCCACAGTGAAGCCAAATTCTTTCCCTGGCATGGTGGAAAGCAGTGGAAAATCTGACCCTTGCCCTGCACAGAATAATGATCTTTTCTTTTGCTCTCTTGTCCAAGATGTCATCTTAGATGTAACCTGAGAACAAGAGAAGGAAAAGGACTGATGAATATGTAGGACAGAAGGGTTAAGTGAGTGCATGTTACCACTCTGATCCAGATAAATTTTCTCATCTCTGTGTGCTGGTATAAATTACTGTACAAAGAATAAGATACACCAGCAGGGGACAAACCTGTTAAATAGACATACTTGTGGAAGTCAAATATTTAAGGTCAAATGCAAACTGATAACTTCTGGTCTATTGCCTTTGGTCACTGAATTCATGCCATGTTGACAATGAACACTGGACTTGCTCCCACATTCCAATTCTGTTCAAGAATATTCCAGCAACTGCTTTGAAGAAACACTGAGCTGGGCTGCAGGTCCCAAAGGCAAGGGAGCCCAACACTGGGTCTTTTCTAAATGACACCTTGTATTTAAAGTACTGGTAAATGAAAGGGTTCCATTTGCCCCTAAAAAGGACAATCCAGAGTTGTGTAGAAGGCAGGAACCTCTGAAGGACATAATTCCCACAGTAGTAGATGACAGCACAGAGTTGGTTTTCTTTAAAAGACAAACACTGTGCCAGTTTACAGGAGCTCTGGTTGTAAACCAAGACCTGTTCTACTGGCTGCTACACCAACACAGAATAAAGGCAGTGCTTTGAGTGTCTAAATTCTGTTTGGTTTTGATTCTAAAAATACCTACTCAAAAGTTCCAAAGATGCTCCCACTTAAAAGAACATGTTCTTAAAGAAAGTACTAATTTTGTGGTGGATGTTAACTATAAAGGCACATGTTGGGAAGCTCTGATTTCATGCTTTCTACATAAGTTCAGCAGCTTGGACATGGCTTGCTCCTTTCAGAAACAGTAACAGGCTAGTGAAGCATAAACAGCAAAAGGATTTGGTAGTTTGATCTCAATTGGAAGCAAAAGCTTGCATGCTATTGTATGTTGTATGTATAATTGTACATATATTTTTATCTCCTTCAGCTTTCATCTGATGTACAAAGGGTCTCAAGTTAAACAGTAATTTCTGTTTGATTCTGTATACCACCTGCACTTTTATACTGTTAATCTTGACATATTTCAGTAAATATCGAATGATTAATGTAGTGGATGTACTTTAATGAAGTATCTAAAATTTTTATTACAGGAGTTAAGGGAGACTTCAAATGCTTTAAACCTCACATGCTTATTTCTTTTCTCAAGATTGACTTTCTCTGTTAATCCACTGATAATAAACTCATAGGCATGTTAAAAAGAACGTGGTGAAAAGGATCAGAAGCGTGGCTGCTTCAGGGTCCAGAAATCAGAAGAGGTCCAGATGGGAAACACTCCTGAATTTTTATTAATGTTGTCTGACCAATGTCTTCAATTACAGTGTTCTGAAAGGTACATGAATGTACTGGCAGAACACGAAAACCAGTCCCTGGAAGAGACTGCCTGGACTTTTGCCACAGCTTTTGGCATAGCCAAATCAGCTCTTGGCAATGGGTGACTCCTCAGGACAAGGTTTCCTACTTGACTTCATTAATTACCTTTCAGTTGTTGTGCAGTATAATATGGTACTGGATATACAGTGAGAAATCAAGGAAATGTCTATAACACAGGTAATTGCTGCAATACAAAGGTAGAGACGGTAGAGCAGGAGGTGCAGGACTTTTCTTACTGTATAAAAATAGAAGTCTCCAAGCAAAAACTCCATCAGAGGAAAAAAAGCAAGTGACAGAGATCACCTTTGTGCAACAGCTCTGTTGCTCTGTTTTGCAGAGATGTTGGCATGATTACACAAGTGTAAGGAGGATCAAAGAGGCAGTCTTGCAGATGACAGCAGTGCTTGCCAAATACTACCTCTTTATAGCCGTTGCTTCAGGGAATTCTGACAGCCGTGCTAAAGCTCTCTACTTATCAGGAGGTAGGTTTAAGGAAAACTTGTCTTGCAGGCTTCACATTGCAAATGCAACTGCTTTCTTTGCATGGGGAGTATGCTGTCTGCCTTAAAGTATATACATTATTGTACACCTGATTACAGGGACAACTTAAATAGATTTTCCTGGATTATTAGTGCTCCTGGTACATGGGATCTTCAGGAGAAACAAGTGACAAGTGAGTGACTACAGGAAGCAGAACAACCCTGTGGAACTGGGCTGTTTGAATGGTCAGTCACTGACAATCCATCACCAACGTCAGCTTCAAGAAAAACTTCCAAATCTTCTGGGGGCAGAGCCATGCAGAACTGGCATGAGCTTTAGCTATATATTATCATAATCCTCCTTGTAATGGGAGCGTGAACAGAAAGGCCACATCAGTAAGGAATCGTGGGTAACCTGCTCTCTCTGTCTTGGTGAGTGGAGATGAGTGCAACTGGTTAGATTCCTACCCATCCTGAAATGGGCTGCAAGGCCTTGGTCTAACGGGCCCCAGGAACTGAGCAGCAGTGCTACATATTACTCTGCTACCAGTTGGAGGGATGGGGGTTTTGCTGCAACATCAGCTGTTATGAAACAATTGGACTGTGTGGAGAGGGGATGATTTTTGTTTTGTCAGGCACCGTGGCTGAAAAAAAACTGTCTCTAGCTGGGTACAAAGTGCTCACTGTGCATTAGGGTCCAGAAGGCCTTTTGGAGAGCAGCTGTTGGAACATGCACCCATTTTTTCTTTTGTGTTTCCCACTGTGTTTTGTAGCAGCTGTCTGTAAAGCCGTCACCAGGCACTGCACACAGCCAGACCACAGAACACTAAAAAGGGGCTGCTTCCAGGGCAGGAACAGACACAGTCAAAACCACCAACAGATCGTCAGTGATACTCATTTAGCAAAGAGGAAGCTGTCCTTGGGCAAGGCTGTGTACCCAGGCTCTGGCAGTCGAGCCAGGATTCTAGTCTGGCTTTTAGGCCTTGCAAAATGCTGTGTGCACTTGACCTGATCAGTTCAGGTGGGAGTGGGAAGACAGCGACAGTGCTGCTGGTCTAGGTTCTGGGTGAACCATGTGATAAGGAGCAGGCTGCACCTTTACTAGTGTCAGTGGACAGATAATATTTCAATGGTAAGGCACAGAGGGTTGTGTCCCAGTCTCACACAGAAGCAGTAAATTCCAAACCCAAGCAAGTTGCCAAGAATTGCACAGGATACGAAACCTGTCAGGCCCTCTGAAGGTAGGTATACCTCTAGCTAGTGGTGTGGTGGTGACAAAGCAGTTAAATCCACAGAGAAGTAGTGGGAGAGCCCTGGGAAAAGCGACTACCTGGAGAATAACTACAAACTAATATGCTTGCTCTTGAGCACCTTTTGTCTAGGCTGTTCCTCATTGTGCTGGAAACACCACCATCTCCCCTGGCCATTCATTCAATGCTTAATTGTCCTTGCAGCTGCACAATTTGTCCATGATGTTTAACCTAAATTTCACTGGGTACAATTTAGGTACCCTCCTTCCTGACCTGGTTAAAGGGAATGTGACTATGCAGACTGATTCCTTCCCATTTGCTGTTTTTGTCAATAATAGGCTGACTCTTTTCTGGGCTAAACAACTCCTCCCCACTTCATGTTTACTCACAGGCTGCGTGGTTCCCAGACATCTGATGGTTCCTACTGATATCACCTTGTTTTGAAGGGCAGTGTGCCACTGAAACACAGCACTCCTTTGGATATGGAATGGAAGGGTTACCTCACATCTCCTGGATACTCTGTTTGTCTTTTCAAGTCACACATAAATCTAGTTCTGTTACTCTGTGGCACAAGCAGGCCTTCTGGCCGGTGTCAGGTGTTAGATGCATGATCTCTAATTTTCTTTTTCCCCATGAAGCTGTGACTTCAGCCACACTGTTGTTAAATCAAGTGCATTATAATGTGGTAGACCTTTTCGGGTAGACAGAGGTGCCTTCTCTATCAAGCCTATGTTAAGATACTCTAGGCTCTGTATTCTTCCATGTCTTAAAGCATTTCATGTGCAAAGCAGAGTGTTCTCTGTGCAGAGCAGAATCATCTCAGAAGCAGTTAAGGCTGGCAGAAGGCCAGCTAGAGATTTTTGGTATTTTATCTATGGAATGATGTATTCCCAGCTGAATATACATTACGGAAAGAGATATTTAAGCACAGATGCTACTGTCAATAAGGACCTCTTGGTGATGGAAACAACCAGGAGGAAATGTAGGAAGGTTCTGCTTTCTCAGGTCACAGCCAGTGTTCTTCCAGATAACTCCAGAGTTATTAACTGAAAATTGTCTGGCTTCATTATGACAGTGAGGCTTGAAAACGCTTTTGGAAATGACACTTACTGAATCAACAAATTCAAACTAAATGAAGCACAACTGAGACATTGTTTCTCATTTCTCAAACTGCATCAAACATGAGAAAGCTAAGAAAAAAATAACATTATTTCCCCCAGCAGAAGACAACAGGTTTTGCTTTTAAATAAATGGACTGGTTTTTTTGTTTTTTTTAAATGTTTACATCTTAATACTGCTTAAAAATTCTAGCACACACAGATATGTGTTCTGCAGACAGATGAGCTGAGCTCTTTAGGTAAACCGCAGGGTTTACATAACAATCGGAATATGCTGCCATGTGAAGTATAATTTGGTAACTGACACTGACTCATCCAGGCTTCGAACGTGCATCACACCAGATGCTAAAAAGAAAAAAGTATGCAACAGATATCGAAATAATGTAGACACCTTTTCTATCACCTGCAATGAAGCACTAAATTTAATACTACACTTTGATGACTGAATGATTAATCAACCTGCTTGAGGTAATTCAGTCTTCTTGTTATCAAAGCAGATGTCTCCTTTGCATCTACCTGAACCATTAAGCTCCATGACCTTAGTGGGAAAGGGTTCTACAGGTTAGTCCAGTATTACATACATGGGTAAAATTGTTCCTATGTTTATTTATGTCTATCTGCTGTTGTATAGTTATACCTTTCTCCCAGAGGCAGCTCAAATTGTCTGCTTTTGGGTTTAATTAGCCATCTTTTTTATTTTTTTTTAATACAAATACAGAGCATACTAAAGAAATAATTTTATCTTATTCATGTTTTACCATATCAATATCAGAGTCATAGCCTTATCAGCTGCACCCAGTCCAATCTTTACCAGATTTCCTCCCATAGCCTTTTACTGGGTTTTCATATAGTAATGCTAACAGATAGTAGCTTAACACATAAGGCTGCCCTAGATCTGTAAGTGGAACTTGTCTGATTTATTTTCTAAACAGCCGAGTCTGATATAGGGCAGGATAGCAACAAATAAACATGAGTGCCCTGCTACACTCCAGGGATACCCACGGCACACAGGGAGCTGGGAGAAATGATCTCTTTGATCACAGATGAAATGCTTGAGCGACAGTTTGAATAAAGACTCAGCCTTGATTGATTTAATTACATCAGTTTAGAAACTGCTTGAGCAGTGTGCACACTGCAGTGATTTAATTAAGCTCACATCTGAACTGGTCCTGCTACACTGCAGTGAACGTGAGGCCCCAGAATTTAATCACTGTAGGCAGTAGCAAATGTTCGAGCCATCAGCTGATGTGTATCCCATTTTCATCTCTGCTGGATCTTAGCGCCACACCTGGACTTAGCATGGTGCATAGTAGGGCAGTCCCTGAAATCATGCCCTTGCTCCCACAGGATAATCAGATACCAAACCTTGGTCAATTCTCTCCTTACCCCCTGTCTGTGCTGATGTCCCTCTGGTGGTGCACATGGATTGGGAGGGCTGTGGGATTTACTCATGAAGGACGAATCCCTCACCTGGGTGCAGTCTGAGTGCTCCTGCCTAGTCAGCAACAGCCACATCTACGTGGGCAGTGCCCAGGTTTTGTTCATGGCTCGCCAGACTGCTTTTACTCGTCTCCTCTCAAGGACACTGCAAGTCCGAATTTGCAAAGATAATCAGCATTAATCTGTTCAAACAGTAGTGACTAGGTGTAGGCATTTTGTAGAGACTAATCAAAGGCTAGAAGGAAGTGATAAGCCAGGATCCTGCACAGAAATCATTACTGCAATTGCAAACTGAGAAAAAAAATAGGAAAAAACACAGAAAGCGTATTTTTAAAACTGATTACACAATTTTATAGGCACAGCCAATAACTTTGGAAAACCAATGAATACTCTGAAAAAAATGTCTTGAAGGCTTGTCAGATTGTTTCAATCATCTTTCAACTTCCAAGCCAACTTAAAAAGTGAACTTGGAAAACATTTTACACTCTTGCTGGGTTTAGCTCACAGTGCCTTTTTCCAAATATATCCTTGTCACAAATCCAGATTTATGGCCCTATGCAGGCCCTTCTGTCACACTTTTTTCTTTTACTGTTAAAGCTAGTTTTCATGTGTTTTGTAAGCTAACGTTTACTACTTTATTAACTTTGCAACAAAACTTGAAATAACGTCCTCAGTAAATTCCACATTATAGCAGCTTGAAGGTCCATTCCAATCAAGCACAGACGAACAGGAGAGTAAAACAAAGCAGCCAGCACATTGCAGGCTGGAACCATTGAGTTTAAAGCTCCTAACATCTCTGTTACAGGTCACATCGAGTTCTACTGAGTCAGTTTCCTTGTCACAAATGCATATGTATAAATACTGAGTTCAGATGAACCTCCTCAGCTCCACTATGTGTACCTACAATTCAACTTCAACCTTCCCTTAACAAATACTTATCTATTAAGCTTTAAAAGAAAATCAATAAAACATTGAAAAATTTAAAGCTTCCATCACCTTTTTGATCAGGACACTGCATTTAATGAGTTTTCTTCTATTGATTCCTTACACTCCAATTACAGGAAAGGTTTTGTCATTGTCTACTTTAAATTTTCTCTCCTGTAGATTAAGACAAATTATTCCTGTCTTCCTAGTAGTAGACACTAAGAAACACTGACCAACTTCTCGTACATTACAGCCCTTACATCAAAGGAAATTAACAGACATCCAACATAGCTCTTTCCCCAAGAACCACTCTCTTACCCGGGACAGAAAGTGACTTCCACCTTGTGCCCGAGACCCACCCATGCCATTACACATGCACTTGTGCATCAGAGCACGGAATGGCAGTCACCAGGGTAAGCAATAGCCTTGTCTCCATCGCTCACATTGTGCAACCATGGACAGCCTCTTGCAGGAAAGGCTGCTGCAAAATCATCAGCACTTATTACAGTGCTTCTGTATCCACTTACATCTGGATGACTCTTGCAGCAATGCTCTTTTCTCCATCTTTCCCACCAAATTTGCTGTGGCACGTAACTTCCAACGACACCAGACAAAATTCTTCCCTTTCCCTAGCCTGGATGCAAATGCCATTGTCTGAACACCTTGCAGAAATCTTAATGATTTTTCTAATCAAGCAAAAATTAAGAGTTCATACCTCCATAGCATTTGAAATGTACTCTCACCTGACAACTCACGAATGGAAATAACCTGTCTGCAAAATTAAACAATTTTAAAGCAATTTTAACTGTATTTGTAAGTGGGCTTTTAAAGGTAGGAATCAGCCAGCAATGACACCTGTAGCCAGTGTAGTTTAACATGCAGCACACACAGTGTTCCCTTGTGACCCAAAAGCCATTCTTTATTCCCAGGTTCTCAGTTCCAAGGAGTTTTTTGCCCTCTCTGGGAGCTTGTAAGACTATATATCAAGAACTAAGAATTTTTAGCATAAGGATTAATCACCAGAGTTATTACTGCAGTTCTCTTAAGACTCAAAAAATACACCAGGTGGGGTGGTGGGGGGGAAAGGCCACTGCTCATTTTATAGAACAATCCTCAACAGTAAAATCTACCTCTGCAAATACAGTAAAATAAAAAGATTCAAAATAAAATTATTTCTTGAACCTCAATGCTTGTGGCTCTTCCAAGACTTTTCACTGCTACAAGTATGCCTCTGGGGGTTTTCAGTGACACTTGAATACTTTTTACGAAGTAATGCATTTAGTTCTCAAAAGTGCTTAAACAAAGGATGCTACAGTCTAATCTGTATGCTGCTGGAAGTAGGATACCATTCAGGCTGATCACTTGTGCTTGACCTTCACTCACCTTTTGTCCTTTTTATCTCAAAAGCAGCTGTAGAAGCAGCAAAGCAGTATTAGAGTCGGAACTCGGGCATTTTAATTTTCTTGTAACAAAGTTTAGCTTTCAGGAAGGGAACACTCTGCCACCAGCCAGATCTCTGTGTACTGTCAGCCGGTCTTTTACAAAGTGTATACTGCGATTAGGAACTGCTGAGAAAAGCCACGTGTTTTAGTCACATGAGCAACATTTTCAAGGAAGAGAACAACTTTTTAAGACTTGTTCATTAAATAAGCTGAGATGGCAGCCTTCCTTAAAAAGGCTGCACAGAGGACACTGCATTTCTATAAAATAAACTCCTTAGATGTTTTTAGGACGGCAACAGTAAGTAGTTATAGCAAGGGGAAGATCAGGCCTTGCTTGTAAGGAAGAATGAAAGCATCTGGACGGATGGTGAGCTGGGAATGACCAGGAACCTGGATAAAGAAGGTGAAGAGCTCACCTGCAAGAGGCCAAATACAGAGGTATCAGAATGCTCTTACAGAGCGAGCAGGAACATGCACCCTACCAAATGAAGTCAGAGGCCTGCTCATCAGCACAAACACTGGAGACTGTTCTGTTCCAGAAAGGAAACAGACTATTATTAATGTAAAGCAGTTTACCAGGTCAGATGCAAACAATTCTGAGCCCATTGTAAAATCTTTCCAACTCCTTCCCTTCAGATTTCTACCAAGGACCCTTACAAGCACATTTGCCTTTGTTTTCTGCACTTTGCCTCGCTGTTTTGAATGGGCCAAGGGTTGTCATCTCAACCAGGAATTTATATTTTGTTTGGTACCGACGCTGGCTGCAGTACAAATGACTGAATCTCGTGTTGCAATAAAAGACTCTTGACCTCAGTGTCAATGAGAGCTGCGCTGGGTGTCACCAAAGCTGATGTCAGCTATTTGCACCTTGAACATTTTCATCAGCTGTCTCCTCAGTTTGTTTCCATTTAAAAGCTGGAAATCAGCAGCTTAGTTGTTTTCCACAGCTCCATTTGCTTCTTTCCTGATTAGAAGAGATGATAGAAACTGAAAGGAATGAAAATTTGCCTCTGTTCACAAGGTCACCGCAAAGCCTCCAGGGCTGCTCAGACCCTCCAAACCGAAATAGCCTTCAGAGGATGCACTTGCTTTCTCAATGGCTGGTGACTGTGCCACCCCTCTGCTCCAAGTGATTCCTGTTCCTTTCTTTATCTTTTATTCCCCCCCACATCAACATATTTTCCATGCCAAGATATTTCACAACATACAAAACTCTTTCTGCAGTTTTGTATATATAATAGAGCAAAGCAAGAGAGTCTTTCATTACTACTCGTGCCTTTAAGATGTGGAGCTGGGATATGACTTCATCCTAGAAAAAATGCAAACCCAAACCCAAACCAGTTGTCTCCTGGGGTTTTCTTAGCTTTTAGCTCATCATAAACATTTTGTGTGGTTTCAGTAACCGTGCCTAAACCAGACTGCATCAGCATCAGCAGTACAAAACTAAGACACAGCATTTACCGAGATAGAAAGTTTGTACAGCTACTTAAATGTGTAAAATGATGTTTCTCACGGCTGTCAGGGGACCAGAAGCAAAACAGGCAACAATGAAGTAATAAGAGGGGAAAATTAATTAGAATAGCTTATCAGGCAAACCCACTCTCTGGCAGCACCCGCTTCGCACTGACTGAATTGTTACAAAACAGAAAATAACCCCCATATACCCACATAAGACAAAAAAACCAATTTACTGCAGTAATTGCTGAACACTTGGGGTCTTCTATTAGCAACTTCTTTCAAAGCTTTAATACATAAAGGACGTATTTCTATAATTTTTTTCCCCTTTTGTTTCTAACATTCAGTTTGAGTAATTAGAATGAAAAGAGTTTATCCAGAAGCAGCAAGAGACACTTCCAAAACAACGCCCACACAAAGGAAGTTTTCTACTTCTCTTTTGCCTTAATAAATACTTTCTGTAAGGGATTTTAAATATTTTTGCAGGAAGTTGTTTTATCCTCATGGGATTGATTTAAAACATATTTATGTACTGTACAGAGGAAAGAGTTATGAGACATGAGGACAGAAATGCTTGACAAACAGTAATCAAGGTACTGGCATTTGAACTATTCCATTTAAAAAGGATTAAACCACCACGTTTCACGCTCCAAGCTCATGTGAAATATCTGGTGTTTAATGTTCAAGCAGTGTTCTCAGCTAGAGCTTTCCTCCATAAATCTTTACAGGATTCACAGTGGTCTAGCTAAACACTGCACTGTTTTATAGATGGCAAAGTTCTTTGCACATGGAGCTGAGCCAGCCTCTGGGAGCTGCCTGGCTCTGCTCCCACGGACAGGACACTGTCAGAGCTCTGAGGCCAGGCCCTGCTCAGGGAACCGAGATTTCCAGTGCCTGGAAATAAAGTTATGGATGCAGCCCCTGACACAAGCAGTGTCAGGACTGGAGTCTGGACATGGAGTACAAAACTGCTGCATAAAAAACTCCTCTAGACCTGCTCCTGTGACACTAACTGGGACAGAACCTTCCAGATGTGTGCTATGTGCTGAACAGAGCCAGGAGGTGGATCACTGACATGCCATATAGATCTGCCATTACACAGCCATTTAAAAGGGAGGAATGTATCTACACTTTAGACCCCAAGGAACAAAAGGAAGGAAGAAGCAAAACATTCCAATATTGTGGTAGAGACATACTCAGCAGGTGACTGGGACTTTCTTTTCATGCAGTCAAAGTTCAGTATTGGCTCCACTGTAAATTTTTTTTTTTCTTCAATGAAAGCTGACTATCTCCTATGATGTCACAATCCATCAGCTTGAAGGTTTAAGAAAAAAAACAAATATTACTTAGGCCATCATTCTCCCACCCCTGGATGATCACTGATATTCTGGCCTTGGTGCAGCCTCTGCATTATGATTCCCCATTTTCTCCACCTTTGTAGCTGATCTCTCCTAACTTCAGGGTTTGTATTTCTGATTTTCTGTTATCACCAGATTTTTCTTCAGACCATCTACTGTTTTATATCAACCAGAAAATAACTGCTTGTGAGTACTTTTAAGAAATTGAAATTAGTTTTGTCTGCTTGCTCGCCAGCTATCCCAGGAGCAGACCTCTGTGTTCTCCAGGATGCCAAGACAGCGATTAGCAGTGTTAATCCCAGTGTAACAAGAGGGCTCATTTTCTCCGGCCTATAAATAACTCCAGCAATAATTCAGCCTCTTACTTTAAAAAGAACAAGAACACAAGGGTGAGGATAGCGACCCCAAGGCCAAATAAAAACTCAGCAGGTAACCTAAAAGCCAGCCATACTCTCACAGTCACAGTGGCTTTTAGCAAATACATTATTTTTACTGAGAAGCAGCAAAATCATAGTGGTCAGTGGCACCAAACGTGGTATACGCTCTTAACCTAGCTGCGTATTTTCTCAGAGATCACTAAATATCTGAGACATAGGCATATCTCACTGTAGGAATGCCCTCATTAACACAACACTGCTGCTTCTGTCATTCCTCTCACAGAGCTCTGTTCCTCTCATCTGCACTGAAAATACCTTTCTCTCCCAAGGAAAACTGCAAACTAATCTCTGTATGCTGTTGAAAAATTGATTTGCTGTTACTGAAAGGAGGCTGCTCTTGCAAACAGCTTATTAGTGCTTTCCATATGTGAAAGGCTGTCCCTTCAGTACAGAAACACTGTCACCTTCTTACCTGCGACTAATAATGTGGAAACATATATGATTAAGTTCAAACTTACCTGGTTACTGAAACATTATCCCCAAAATTTACACTTTGGACCTCTGCGAAATTTTTACTGAACCAATGGTTGTGATATCCATCCAAAACCTACGTGTTCAGTGGGAAAGGTTGTTTTGTTAAATTACCACTGTAAATGCCAAAAATGCAGCTTCGTTCATTCCTATGAGAGACTGATAGAGTGTTTCTTACCTGTTTCAGTCTTACTGTACGTTTTCATTTGGTAAGGAGGAAAAAAAAAAAACCACACAAGCATCACATTTTTATTGGGGGGACACGGGACAGGACGGGAAGACTCCCAAGATGTGAAATCAGCCTGGGCACTGTGAATCAGCGTTGGTAAATTCCCTGGTTTGTTTCCTCAATGGCTATAGGGAAACTGTACCTGGTCAGGATATTTCAACAGTGGGGAAATGTACATTTTAAATTTCACTGCTGATGGTTTCCTGCCCAGGCCCAGTCACTTTCAAACCTCTGCACAGAGTTTATGTGGAGACACACCACTGGACACACATACTTGTCACCAATGCTTTCCGCACGTATTTCCCAGATAAACAGATTTTTAGGTTAGGTTTGTGAGGCACCTCTGGAGATCATCCAGTCAAACCCCCCTGCCAGGGCACAGTCACCTCGAGAGGTGAAACAGGAAGCATCCAGGTGAGTTTGGAACGTCTGGAAAGAAGGAGACTCCATCACCCCCGCGGTTTCCCTTCTGGAGGCAAGAGGCTCCACAGCACTCAGCGTGCAGAGCCATTTTTACCATGGCGACCATTACCACACCGCCTGCAGACCGTTTTGCTCACCACAGACTCCTTCCTAAGGGCATACCCCGGCCCGGGCGGGGTCGGTGGAGCACGATCGGCGCCGTGAGGGCGCCGAGGGCCAGGCTGAGGTGGGGAATCTGCGACGTGCGCGTCCCGCCGGGCCTGTCCCCCTCACGGCTTCCCGCCGTTTCCCCTCAGAGGCGCGCGGACCCCAAGAGCGGGAAACCGCGGGGTCCCGCGCAGGAGAGGCGGTCTCGCGCCGCGCCTCGCTCCGGCGGCACGTGCAGGGCCGGCCGCACTTCCGGCCGGGCGGGCACTCTGACGAGGGGCGGGGCGGCGCCTGCGCCGTGAGGCCGCGCGCCGGCGGGCGGCCGCTCCCGGCACAGCGCGCGGCGTCCCCTCAGCCACCCCGGCCGCCCGGTGCAGTGGTTGTTCCTTCCTGCTTTCCTCTGCTCCTCCTTCCTCCTCCTCCTCCCCTTCAGGAGCCGGCCGCGGGCGAGGAGAAGTGGCTGCCGCGGCCGGCATGTGAAGCGGGGCGACCCCCTCGCCGCCGCTCGCCTCCGGTTCCTCCCCGGTTCTTCCTGGGGCTCCGCTCGCCATGAAGAAGTTTTCCCGCATGCCCAAGTCGGAGGGGAGCGGCGGCGGCGGCGGGACGGCGTGCGGTGGCTCGGGGAGCGGCGTGGCCCTGGGCAGGGCGCTGGCGGTGGGGCGGTACCAGGTGACCCCCGAGGAGCCGCTCGCCGAAGGTAAGCGCGGGCCCGGGGCGGCGGGGACCGGTCGGGGCCGGAGCCGGAGCTGGAGCCGGGCCCGCCTGGCCCCCGGAGCCGCTCTGCCGCGGCCAGCCGGGTGCGGGGCTTTGGGCTGCGCTGCTTCGGCCGCTCCCTGGGCCAGGGGCTCCTTGGGGCGCTCGGAGTTCCCCTGCTCGCTGCCTTGGGTGAGTGAGGCGGGGCGAGGTGTCACTGGCACCTCTGTCAGCCCGCGTCTTTTGCTTTGGCCCCCTACCCGGAAAGAAAAAAACAAAACCAAAATTAAAACCGACAAAACCCGCCCCCTGCTCTTCCTTGGTGTAAGGCAGCAGATTGGTGTCACGGTCACGAGTGGAGGTGCAGTGCTGGCAGGTTGTGCTGTAGAGCCTCCCCTCGCTGCAGGGTGCTCGCCTTGTGTTGCTTCTTGTGGTGAACCTGCACTTTGTGTCGTCGGACTTCCAGTGGGACCGAAGGAAGAGTTGTGTTAATTTTATTAGCCATAGGGTTAGTTGGACTTTCTTTGCTGTACTGGTTCGCTAGGTGCTGGCATGGGACCATCAAAAGAGCCATTTTTGAGCTTTGCTCTGTGTGTGTGACACAGTGTGCTGTTCATCTGCCAGAGCTGGTAATTTGACATGATGTGTAAAGTGTAATTCACTTCCCAGGTCACTGAGCTCAGGGCTAGTCATACAGTATTTCATAGTTACTGAATGTTTACTCCACACTGCTTTGGATGTGGTGGGTAAAATAATTCATCTCTGTCACTTCCGTCTGTGTTTTGCTTAAACTATGGTAAGTATATTTATGCATAAGTGTACTAGTACACTTTCACTGATTATGTGCATTTCTTGGTGGACATCTAAGATGTGGTTTTAGCAAGTGCATGCAGATAATACTACTAATTGGAATGGGAGCATGTAAGCAGCACTTACATTTTCATTGCTGTCTAGAAATTATTTTCATAGAAAAGTGGATCTGATACTCAAATTTAGAGTGCAGTATTTTGCATTTGGGGTATGAAGATGGTGTCAGGAATTAGCCAACTGCATACCTGGTTGCCCCAAAGTCTGGGTGGTCCTTGCTGGGAACTACTTCCAGGTCATTATGGTCTGACAGCAGGTCATGTCTTGGCAGGGCTGATGGCAAGATAGAGACTTTAAAAAAAAAACCAAACAAAACAAAACCACAAAACAATAGACTCTTGAACAAATTGAGGAGATGTCACAGAAAATGTATGTAGTGGAAAGGAAAGAAATTACATAGTGCTTTGTTTATTGTAGCACTTCATTACAAGTTTTCTCATCATGTTCTGTGTTTAGAGTCACTACAGGTGATTTTTTTTTTTTTTCTTTCTGTAGCTGGCAGAAACAAATTGATAGCCCTTAAGGTCTTGTGGGTAGGGGAATTCCAAATTTTAACATGTAACTGTTGTGTGCACTAGCTTCCTACTTTTGAGTCCGAAAGATGTTTTCTGCTGCTTTTCTTTCTTCAGCTTTTATGTGCTCTCGTGAATGTGGATGTTTAGGACGAGAACTGATGCGGGTTGGGGCAGTGCAAATCTGCCACATGTTGAGAAAAGGCTGCAAGCTAGCCCTGGGGCGGGTCAGTAGGGAGGGGCCAAGGGGCCCGGAGGATGAGAAAGGAACAGGTGGTGTAAGTGCAGGGGTGGGCGAGTAGGGAGCGGTGTCTCCCAGCCCTTGGGAGCGTTGGGGAGCAGCTGGGCTGTACTACGGTGTGTGTTTCCTGCGCCGCCGGGGAAAGGGCACTGTGATTGAGTGTCAAGTGGCGCTTGGCTGCTCCTGACACGGGGCTTCATGGATCAAGAGACAGCTTTTAATCGAGGGATACCTTGTAGACAGTCCATCAGTCCATCCCTTGCCCCAGTCACAATTAATAGTAAGAATTGTGTGTTACTGCTGCTACATTAGTCATATTGCTACCTGTTAGTAATGCTGAACACTTTACAAATCCCCTGCTTAATAATCTGTCTTGGGAGGGGAGAAGAAACAACTTCTTTTTTTTCTCTGTCCTGTTTGCACAAGCCATTTTTTTTCTTTCAGTTTCTAAAACCTAGCTTAAGTGAGACTTGTAAACTTGTCAGGTAGTTCCTATTACTCAGTGCTGATGAAATAGCATTTAAGATGCTTATATCCAAGTTAGAGCTTGTTTTATGAAGCATTAATGATGGATGAAATTAATGAATCTAAAGAACTTAACAAATCTATTTAGGAAGAGATATACAGTGTTCTGTTAGCAGAGGTGTGGTACATTGTGTTTTTATTAGCTGTTAAAATCAATAGCATTATATGTCTGTTTTATGCAAGCTATTTAACCCCCACTCTCTTTCCTGATTTTGCTATGAGTAATCTTAGGAGGGCAGCTTCTGGCGTTGTGGGGGATTGAGGCTCCTGGTAACTAGAGGACTGGCAGTAGTGATACTGAAAAGCTCGGGTTGTACTGACCACCTTGGGCTGCAGTGGGGCATCTTTGGGTGGATTTCTCATGGTGATACAGGTGTTGCCATCCAGATGCTTTTCTGTAGTCTTTGACAAAATGGTTTTATTGCAGTGTTTTACAGGCAGAAGTGGGGAACATTATAGTCCAGTTGTTTTGAATAAAGTATAATGCTATCTAAAGGAAATGCATCCTTTTGACTAAGGAAGGTGTAAAGTTGAAGAGCTGTAGTTTTTAGGCTGTTAGATGGTTTCTTTTGTTCTATCACATCTATCCTGTGATGACTTCTTGGCCTCCATAACTTAGTATGTAGTTGGATGGAGATACGTGTTTTTACTTTCTATTTGTCAGAGATGGGGGAAAAGCAGTTAATTTGGTTTAAGGTTTGATGTAGAAAGTTAATTCCTATCCTTTTTGAGGGCAAGGTAGAAATATGTGGAATAAATGACTGATACAGAGTGAAGGCCTTGTCTTTCTGTCTTGTTGTTGAACCAGAGTATTTGCAATGCAGCTGAAGTTTGGGAAGTGAAATAAAATAAAAATACGGGGAGTTCTCTGTTGAAAGTTACAGGTGGTGGATGGGGAACTCCAGTATTGAAAAAGACTTAACAGTTCAGAAATTGCAGCAAACTGCAAGTTGCCGGGTATGAACCATGCTTTAAAATTTCTCTCAAGTGTCAATTCAGAACAGTTTATGTTGTGAAGAGTGAAAAGCAAAGTGAAAATTAGCAAGTTCTCAAACTATTTCTGTCTTACTTGGGAAGGAGATAAAAAGTTGTGGCTTGACATGATGATGCTGGTTACTTAGTTGTTTGCCATGGCTTGGACTTCACTAAGTCCTTTTTGCTTAGTAACTGCAGTAAAAGTATTTTTCCTGCCTGCTACAAAGGTACACATTGGAAGATGCTCATTTGTCTTAATGTCTCGTTTGCATGGTAGGGCTTGAGATGTTTAAACTGAATAAATAAAGACTTTGCCAGATTCTAAGTTGCCTTTGGACCACGAGCAGACCAAGAAGTTATGGCAAGTGTTGTAACTGAGTATATGGGTATGTTTTTAACAGGTGTAGATGAAGCGAGAAAGAGACAATTACAGCTGTTAAAAAAAAAAAAAAAAAAAGGGCTGTGGACTCTTCAGCTTTCCTCTCAAACTCGAGTGGCTTGGTTTGGAAGATGATTTGTGGATGGGGAAAGATGGCCGTAATCAGGTTTTTGTTTTTGTTGGAATTGGTTAATGGGATCTCGGGGCATACGCTGTTGCACCTTACAGAAATAGAGCAGTGCTGTATGGTGTTACCCCGCAGCAGTTCCTGCTCTGGCCAGCCAGTGGATTGCTGAGGAGCACGGAGGTGAGATGCCAGGCACCTTGAAGGAGAAGCAGGTAGTTCTGTGTGCCCCTTGCTCTCAGGGGTACCCAGAGGGGATGTAAAGCAGCTCTTCAGCTCTGGACAGGAAGGACTGAACATGACACATTTCTGATTTCGTGCTGTGACTTGCCTTCGCCCTGGTGTATGTGGGAAGAAGTTGTGTGATAGTGAATGCAGTGGTTTATTTTTTATCGTCTGGGCTGATAAAGCGTGAGTCTGGAGCTGTGTGGTGGTGAGCCTCTGCTGCTGTAGCTTAGGAGGCTGTTGCTTTTCTGTGACCCTGTGTCTAGGACTAGAGAGGAAGGAAAAAAGCCACTCAAGTGGTGTCAAGTTCATTTGTTAGGTGCTTCATGAGGTACTTACAGGTTCGTTCGTTCATGTTTGTATAATGGAATGTTTGATTTGTTTAGTAAATGTGATTAAAGCATAATTTTCTATGAGGAGGGACCTCTCAATAGGGAGGCAAAGTGAAAAAAGCTTGATAAAATGGAAATGTCATGCTCTCTTTTATCATTTTTCTTACCATGCAGCCTCTTGGAGTCATTACTGGTCAACCAGCCCACTTGTCAGGTTTAGGGGAAGGTACTCTGATTCACTCTTAGTGGTACTTGGGAGAAACAACCCAGTTCTCAGGAGGTTCAATAACAAACTGCTCTGTAACCCACAGAGGGTCAGTGGCTTTCTCCCCATTTACCCGCCCTGGGGGTCAGCTTGGCTTTCTCCTGGAGAAAATCTTCCAGCAGGTCTGGGTTACTGCAGGTTGTGGATCAGTCACTGCTGTTTTGGATAAGGCCATGGGTCAGCCGCTGCCATTTTGGGGCAGGCTGTGGGTCAGTCAATGCCATTACAGTGTAGGCCAGTGTAGAGTGACAGAGCCTTAAGGGGACAGGGGGGAGCAGTGGCTGCAGAGCTCACCCTGTTACCCACACGCTTCCCACCTGGTTGTGTTGAGCCAGCCAACCATTCCCCCAGTCTTTTACACCTGTGAAGGAATGAGCATCTTTTGAATTCTACTGTTCTACTTTAATTCTGTGTAGTCTTTGCAAGTACTTGATAACTCTTAAAATTTGGTTTGCCCTTACATTCGTACTGTTCTAGTCAAGGCCTAAGAAAAATGTCACCTTAGTGGAGAGGAATCCAATTGATCCTATTTTGTGAGCTCTTGTGCTGTGCATTTGTAGATAATCATGCTGTTTTATTTCAGTTCTTCCAAGCCTCCCTTGAAATTAGGGTAGTCTTGAACGTTCTGCTTTTTTTTTTTTTTTTTCCTACCTTATGGCTCAGCAATAGCAGTTCAGCTTATAATGCAAATAAACAAACTTTGTGTTGTGCATAAGATTCTCTTTGCTTTTATTAACCCTCCCCTCAATTAACCTCTCATAATGTCATTTTTGGTCCCCAGAGTGAGGTATTGTGAGGATTTACAGCCTGAGCAGCTGCTGTAAATTCAGAAGTGGGCTGCTGTATAGCCGACACTGCTTCATCTCCTGTCAAGGTGGGGCTTGTTTGTTCTTTGTTCTGGAGAGGTAAATAGGGAGAGATGCCATTGTCATGGATCTATAAACTTTAGTAATTCCAAATGTTTCCACGTGGTGTGGCCCCAGTTTTGAACTCTGGGAGAGGTTATTTTTGTGGCAGGTGTTATGAACATACCTAGTGTGAGATTACTTCTGTTGTGACTGTGGTGTGGTAGTCTTCTCCTATGAGACAAGGTGACATGTACAGTACTGCTCTTCATTAATTTGGTTATTGCATGTGACTTGCTGCTCTGTGGAAGCTGCTGGTTTATTTTAAGTTGTAATGTAGTTCAGTTGTTCAGGTGGATTATGAATTGGAAGGCTGTCTGGAAAGCTAACTTGTGGAATTTGAGTTGGGTTTGGTCATGTGGATTTTTTTCCAGAGTGTAACATTTCTGAATCTGTTTGCACATGACTGTAAAGGTCAAGCCTGTTATTCTGTCTCAAACAGTTTTGCTTTGCTAATATTGGAGTAGCAGATACTGTTTGTTCCAGTTCAAGATATAAGGGAGGAAAAGCAGTGTGAGTGGTTGAAACTAACTTGTTTTGGCTGAAAGTATAATACAATACACGTGAAGCTCTTCTACACTCCCCAAAATAGTTGCAGCTGCCTTACATGAAGTGTATCTGCTAAGTGGCCAGTGCTGATCATAGACCAGCTTTTGATTCGTGGGTGGTGAAAGATGGGGAGGCTGTGCTGTCGTGTGTAGGGATTTTCCTGGGACTTCTGAGCCTCATGCAGACAGCTCACAGCGTGAAAAAGAGCATTGTTTGGCTCGTGCAGCATGTGTAGCTGTGTTCTGTGTAATGAGCAGGCAAACGAAAAGCAGTTTGGGGATTTGTGTGTGATCCTTTTTTACACCAGTATGAGGGCAAATGTCTCTTCTCATATAACGTAGCGCACAGAATGAAAGCAGTAACTCAGCTGGGTCAGTCACACGCCTGCTGTGCCGACCACTGTGGTGGCACTTGGGCAGGGCAGTTGCTCTTGCTGTGCTCTCCAGAGCTCCTGTGTGCCTCTGGGACATGGGTGGAGAAATGAGCAGGTTGGCAAACATCTGGAGGCTGACAAAGGCATCTATTGTACAGCTCGGGCCAAGTTCAGGTCTTAGGACACGTGGTCTAATGCTCTTTGATTATCTAGTTATTAGTCCTTGCATGCCCTACTCCTTCCTGCATCGTGTGTATATGGATGGGTCATATTACACCTCTGTTAACTGCACACAGTTACAGTCTTTTTTGAGGATGTTACCCCTTTAATTTTGTCTGGCCAGAAGTAGTTAAGGAAAGAGGAAGTACTTGGGAATCTAGCAATTCTGAGCGGAGTTTTCAGGCTAGCTTCTGAGAGTCAGATAGTTACAGGAGAAGGAACTTCATTTGTAGGAACTTCATTTGTAGGAACTTCATCATGTTAATATCACAGACACACTCAAACCACCTTTCCTTTGCCAAATTTTGAGGAAAGACAGATGTGCCAATGTGTGTGCCATCTACTTTGCCTTTCTCCTTGCAGATGCATTTAGGTAAAGTATGCTGATGTGGGAGTAGTTGTAAGGCCAGGGTATGCGTGCAGGTGTGTTGCAGGAAGAAGCTCTTGGACACCTCACAGGATAAGGAAGCATGGAAGAATGGAGGTTATGTTAGCTGTGTCTGAGAAGGATATGGTGTAGCTTTAAAAGAAGCTGTACAGGATATTAAAGGTTTTTTTGGTGTGCTTTACTGGTATAACTGAAAATTTATTTTTTCTTTTTTTTTAATAAATCTGAGTGTTTTTTGCCTGTCAGCATGGAAAAGGAAAATTGTTGGATAAAAGCAGTAGAACTCCTTTCCAGACACATGTTAACTAGGAATCAGTAATTGTGGGAAGAGGGATATGTATTTCTCTGGGCTGTTGTTAGTGTAGTAGCAGAGCTGGCAGTCAGTAAGCTGTATGTTACCCACGGGGAAGGGTTCCTCCAGTGGTTCTGTGCATGGAGAACCAAAGTGAACCCCAGGGATGTGGTCAGTGCTTAGGGAGCAGCACGGTCACTGGCTCACCTGGCTTTTGCAGCAGGGCAGAATGAGCATGTCATATTGCATAAGCATGTTCAATGTGAACTCAGCTGCTTTTGCAGCTGTAGGTGTTGATTTGCTGTGTAAATGTGCATATATGCTCTTTGAGTGTCTCACTTGCAGCTGAATAGATGTCACCTCTGGTTCTGAGGGGAGGTGTTCGAGGTGCTCAGTTTGTGCTGCTTGTCTCTGACACTGCTTTGGTTTACAGTGTTTTGTTTGTCTTCATTCTCCTAATTCCTTAACCTTGTGCTATATTTTACTTGCTGTAGCTATTTTTTTCCTCTGTAATATTCTAGCTAAGCAGGCTGCCACAGTCGAAGGAATTGTTGTTTGTAAGCTGAGCTGCGTTAACTGACACTATGAATGCTCTGTGCCTGCCAGAGGGCAGCGTGAGAGCTGGGTGACAGCTTGGGGACTAACCCTGAGCACAGGCAGGGTCAATCACTCGCCTGGTTGTAACTTGATTGCTTCAGATGCTGTCCTTTGCCTAAGAAACTGTTAGGTTTGCAAGCGTCCATCATGAAATGGAAGGTTTTCCTCATTGGTGTTGATGGGCTTAGTTTGAGCTGTTGATGTGCCGGATGAGCAGCTGCTTCCTGAGGGTTTGGGGTATTTGCCTGTCAGTGATGGCAGGAGCTCGCGGTCTGAGGGTCGCTGCAGGTCGCAGCGGTGCCGAGCAGCAGCAGCAGCAGCACACCGGTGTGGGTCACATCCCCTCTGCTGGCTGGTGCGCTGCGGCAGAGACAGCTTGGTCTGTGCTTTCTGCTCCAGCCCATGGAAGCCCCTGCTCTCCTCCAAGGAGAGTGTCTGTGTTTCTCTGCATCATCATCTACCTGCTGACAAGAAGGGAGCAGGAATTCCTCTTCTCCTGCTTTCCTGGCGGTCTTGGGAATGGATTTCAGTCTCTTTCGATGTTTGTCTCCTGGTTAAGGAGGTAGGAGCCTTTCCCTTCCTCTCCACATTCACATGTTCCTTGCTCATGCTTGTCTAGGCTGGTTACTTTTTTCTAGTTCCAGTGGGATGTCTTGGATATGGTTGGGTTCTTCTGTGAAAATGGATCTCTGAACAGAGGCAAGGTGGAGGAAAATAAAAAAGTGAAGGTTGCCAACTGGAAATAAAACAAACCCAGCTTTGATCCTAGGGGACTGTCTTCATGAAATAGAGAATACTTATTTAGGTTTGATAGCAGCAAACATGCTGCTTTGTCCATGGGCATCCGGTGTTAAAGCACTCTTATCTAATGGAACTGAAAATCTGAAGACTTGGAACATTCTCCGTGTAAAGATAGAAGTGTCTTCCTTAGGCTTGCTGGTCATTAGGTCTGCTTCACTTCTGAGGCTAGTGGTGAAAGAACTGAAAGAATGATTATGGAGACTCAGGTGAGGGCAGACATCTCTGAGCAGTCTTTATCTTGCACTTCGAGAGATGTCACAGCTGGTATTGCTGCAATGATGGAAGAGCATCACATGGCATCACTTTTGGGAGAGTCATTACTCCACAGATGGAGAAACAAAGATAAAGGATTTGCCCCGAGTCACGTGAGTCTGTACAAGAGATACAGGTAGAGCTGGGGACATCCTGACTCTGTGATGGGTTCTTCCTCATCCCTTCTGTAACACGCTGTGCCTTAATTGCCACACGCAAAACTAAGATGGTTCTGATCTTACAAGGCTTGATGAAATTTTGTTCAGTCATGTATATGTTGGACTTCCTTCCAAATTTTCATGTTACTTAAATGGGTGGATTTGTTCCTGATGTACCTAGAAACTTCAGTAGGCAAGTCTCTACCAATTATGTGCCAAAACGTAGGGATGGTCCAATTCCTGGTTTATTTCATTTCTGTTGAACTGACTCATTTTTAAAAATTTGTTACTCTGGCTGTGATTTTTATCTGCGCATCCTGTCTTTCAGTAGCAGTTGTACTGAGTAATTGTTGCAGCATTTTGCTTCTTAGGAAACAAAAAATAGCTTTGGAAGTCAGTGATTAATATGATATTTTCTCATGTTTTTTTGCAATTCCTGCAGGTTGAAAAACTGAATGTGCTTTTATTTAGAGAAATTGTTGCTAAACAGGATTTTTCATGTTCTGGATAATTAACTATATCTATATAATTAACTATATATAACTGTAAGAGTGGTGCAGAGCAAATAGATCATTACAGAATGTAAGGCACTAAATTGTACTCTGCTGACATGTACATATAAGAACCTGACCTGAATACAACGTGTGTTCATTAGACTAGAATAGGAAGAGTAAATGAAATCGAATGTGTCAGCATTAGACATGGGATCAGTTCTGGTTTGTGTCTCATGTGCAGGAAAATAAATTGTTTGGAGAAAAGCAGGTTGAATAATGGCATCCTTCGAGCCTTGCTGTCTCTCTGTAGAGCTCAGAAGCACAGTCTGCATCTACTGCATCAACTCATGGTGAGTTTAGATGGACTTCATGAGAACTTGTGTAAGCAACAGCTGGAGTATTTGATCCCAGAAGGAGCTATCCAGAATCTTCTTAGGCAATCTGAAGATGAAAAAGCAAGTTTATGTTGTTTTGGCAACTCAAAAAGAAGCAGTTTACTGCATCTTATTTGGTTTAGTCTTGCAGTCTTCAAGTTCCATCCATCTTGGTGTGACTTTACAGTATTATCCTCCCAGCTTTGTGCTTTCTTCAAATATTTGATTTCTCCGTTAAACATTTTATGCTTTTCTTAGGACTTGTGTTTTGTTAAGCAGCCATCAAATTGTATAGCTGTGTTTTTAAGAGGGGCTTTGGTTCAAGGACATCTTTGAGTTTAGATGGTAGTTGGGTCCTAACATTTTGATTTTCTGAGACTTCCCAAGCCCACAAGTTTCCAGATCAGTCTCTTTAATAAATAACTGCCTTGTTTTGAGTTACCACTGTTGACTGGCTCCTTGAAACACAAGAGGTGTATGAGAGATACTAAATAATTTTGGTCATCTTGACTCTGCCATTTGGAATCCTGTTGCCATTGCAGTGTAGCTTGTTTATTTAAAATTATCAAGCTGCTTAGACTGTTAGGAAATTTCAGTGTATCTTTTAAAATGGTCAAATGTTACAGTGTGAAGTTTGGAATCTCAAACACAGAAGTGCTGCAGAGTCTTGAGAGATTGTAAATGCAATTTGAAGTGTTCAAGTGCATTGAGCATGTTGTCAGATAGAGGTTCAATAACTGCCTGTCCCCATGCAGGTGCCAAGGAAGTATTGTTGCCTAAAATGGCTCATGATGCTATTTATTGGTGTAAGCAGGTTAGATCTCAGATATTGTGCTTTAAAAGTTTACTTATCCCCTGTTGTTCTTATGCCAGGTAAGTCTGTATCTTAGCATACTCCTTTGGTATGCCAGAGTTTAAACGTACACCAGTATTTGCAGCCAGCTAAAGACTGTGAGGTAAGATAATGAAAATCCTTCTTAATTATTAATATTGAGTGTTTTAGCACTAATTCCCATCAGTCAGTCTAATTCTAGTCATGCTCCTGGATGAAATGATCAGTGAATTATGCTCAAATATGAAGGTGAGTGAGACTGCAGACTCTTCCTAGCAAGGCAGAGATGGGCTGCTTCTTACTAATTTATATGTGTAAGATGCCTTAGAAAAGCAGGAGAGCAGAGAATCTTGCTGTGACATCTGCCTCAGTCTGAAGTGCCGCTGGCGTTGCAAACGGCTTGGTTTGTGTCTGCACGGCCTGGTGGCTCTTGTCTTTGTGTGGCAGCCAGGGGTGGCAGCAGTCCAGGACGCCGTGAGCCAGCCGCTGGGCCGGAGCCGGGCACTGTGTGCGGGGCTTTGTTCCCGTGCCACGGCGGCTCGGGGCGTTCAGCGCGCAGCTCGTCATGGGGGAGGCTCAGAGCCCTGCCTGGCTCAGCATTCCTGCCCTTCCACAGGGAAATCACAGCTAAAGCGCTGGTTCCGAGGGAAATGAAACACTGACTGCAGAGCCACTAAGAGAGTGGTAAAGATGAGGTGGTTGTTTTTTTAACTCCTTGGTGACTATATCGTGTGACAATTAAGTTCAGTTCCAAGTAAGTCGTGGTATTTGCTAATTGCCAATATAATATCTGACTACCGATTTAACTAATTTGTGACTATATTAGATTTTTAGAATATACTGAATCTGAAATCAAGTTTTTTAAAACAGAAAGGTAGTAAATGACATTTGAAATTCATCTATAAAACGAAATGAATTCATGCTCTTAACCTCACCATTATAGAATGGCAAACTCTGAGTTTGTCAAGCCTGTATGCACAGATCATGCCTCTGTTGCGGTTTTTCAGCTCACTCTGTTTTCAGGTCTGTTTTCAGACCAAACTACAGCTGGAGCTGAGTTAGCGAACAGAGACATGACATGGAGAAGACATGGAAAAGATAAAACTGCTATTCAAAGTTTTCAGTCTTGGGATTTTTTTGTAAAAAAAATGTAATGTAATGGATGCTCATTGTAAATGTCTTATCAATGTCTTGGGTAAGTTGAAAAGCTTTCTGGTGAAAAGCACAGATGAGTAAGTAGATGTTAACCATAATTTCCACAGTAAATAAATGGAACTGTTGGTTATATGCTGGTCATGTTCTGTGGTCCTTTCTTTATAGACAGGAAGGAAGTGTTACTTAAGTAAAGCTTCTGTTAAATATAGTTGTAGAGGTAAATGCCTTAGATTTTGTTTTTCCAGTGAACAGAAAGAGGCGGTGATGATGTAATACATGAAAGTAGTACAGTGGTTGTGACTAACTCTCAAGCAGCTTGATTGAAGATGGAAATACAGAGAGGTTTTTGGTCTTTTTCCAGCCAGAGTATGAGAAGGCATCAGTTTTACCCTAAGAAATAACATATTTTGTCTTGGGTGCTGAAGTTGTATTCCTTGCAGGGTGTATCAAATGCTTGGGTGTTCGTTGGTTTTTTTGTTTTTTTGTTTTGTGGGTTTTTTGTGGAATTTTTTTGGGTTTTTTTTGTTTGGTTTTTTTTTTGTTTGTTTGTTTGGTTTTTTTTTTTTTGTTTTTGTTTTGTTTTTTTTTGTTTGTTTGTTTGTTTTGTTTTTTGGGGGGTTTTTTGTTGTTTTTTTTAAATAAAGCATGCATTAGGTGAGCTTCTTAGTCAATCTGCTTTCATCTTCCTTAAACTTAGGTTACTGTGGTAATTGCAAGTGTGTCAGAGAATGTATTGCTTGAGGAGATGGGTGTTTTATGTTTCTCTAGCAGCCAAGTAGCCCAGGCTGTCAGGCAGGAGGTGCCATGGAAGCAGTAGTCGAACATGCCTAGCAAGTCACCTGGACACAGAGAAGGAGGTGGAGTGGTGATAGACTGTGCTGCAGGACACAGAGCTCTGTTGCTTTTGCTGTTCACTAAGCCAAATCTGAAGTATCTCAAGTTTGGCCCTTGGACATGTCTGGTGCATGGGTGTCAATAAATACAGAAACTTTTCACAGACATCTATAGCAGACCTTAATTCAGCTTTCCCATCTGACTCAGAAACTTAAGTGTCTTGGATCCTCCAGGCAGTCTCTGGTGCTTCTGTCAGAGCTTTGGGGTGAGGTTGGCCTACACCTGATGCTGGGAGAACTGGAATCCAGACATCCATGCCTGTGGCAGGGTAACAGTGCCATTAGCAGAAGGGTGCATGGCAGAGCTGCCTGCTGTGGCTGTGCTGTGATGTCCTGCTGGGATGTGATTCACAGCTGCTGTTTTCCCAGCGCTGCCGTAGGAGCGGATGCCAATTTGAGAAAAACAGTGCTGCTTGTCTAAACTGGCCCTGATAGGCAGCTTGTTACACGGTGGGAATTTGTGTGGGCAGTGGGAAAGGGAGCACTTGTATGGCCCTTGGAATGCATTGTCTGCATGCTTAAAATAAAGTGGAGAAGTACTGAACTCTGAAATATGTGTGTAGAAATGGAGTATTTGAGAAGTAGGGATCTATTTCTGTTCTTGGTTTGGGCATGCTGAGGTCTTGAGCTTGGGAGCAACATCTGTCAGACGTTCTTCTGGGTGGAGCTGAGTCTCAGAGCCTTGTGTTCAATGTTCAAGACTGAGGCTCATGGGGCTAGCTCCACTAAAAATGCCCATGCGCATGTGCATGCACAAAAAAACACAGATGTAAAAGTACAGAAAGGTGGATGTGTACATATGTCTTGGCAGCAGGCTTCAGGTTAGAAATAAACTATCCTTTAGGCTGTGGTTGGGCTTTATGAAGAGGAACTTTAGGAGGAACACTGAACTTTATTAAGAGGAGCTTTCCGCAGGGACTGTCAAGCCAGTGTGGAACTGGGCTGTGATAGAGGCAGTCAGGTTGGCCTTGGAACCGCTCTTAGGGCTCACAGCTCCAGTTTTTTTGTGTCTTCAAAAACTGGCCTCCTGAACCCAAGATTATATTGAGTTGTTGAGGAAGTTCCTAAATACCTAATTGTCCACTTTGCGTAGGCACATGAGAATGACTAGGATCTGTTGGTTTACACGTTATTTCATCATTAATTTCAGGTTTTGAAATGTACGGAAAAACCAGGTGTAAATACTGTATCTGAAACTATACTTTTAGATAATCATTACCTTAATCAAAACATATTTTTGAGTATTTATTTGTCTGAATGGAAATGGATGCTAAAAACTCAGTCACCTCTCCAAAAGAGCCAAGTTTTAGTGGATTTGTAAGGAACCATTTATAGTGTAGTAGCTGCCATTCCTGGTTCAGCTTTTACAGATGTGATTAGTGGCTGCTGTGTGTTACTATAGAAGTAAAATCTTCTGTGCCACAAATTCTGTACTGTTTGTTTCAGCTTTGAATAAATAGTCAAAGGATTCACTACTTGGAGAAGCAGCATTTGGTGCTTTTGTATGTTTCAAAACAATCTGTATGATTTTATAAAAGATATTGTCACTATATACATGTGTAACTTTATCCAGAATATCTTTGTTAATACTCTTCTAGACTGTCTCCACAAAATGGCTCTCGACAGCCTGAAAGATGGTAAAGCTGCTGGAAGATTTTTCAGCCTTATTTTGTTCTACCTGAGTAAGCAAATAGGGTACTTAGAATTCTGACAGCTCCACTGTTTCCTGGTTTGAGTTTCAGGAATGTAACATGATAAAGTGTAAATGACATGTTGAGGCCTGTGAAATTAGTCAAGGTTGACCTTAAATACAAGTAGGAAAAAACCAAACACATGTGACTGATGTAGAATTTAATTAAAACCAACCAAACAAAATAGCACAGAAAAAAGCCCAAATCCTTGCTGGTTAGCCCATAATAAGATCCCAAAAGTGTGTAGTTAAGGTGACAGAAAGACAGTTCAAGCAAAGGAAGGTAATAAAGATGTGTGAGCTTTTTAAGGAGTTTAATTCTGCTAAGTATCTGTTGGTTTATATAACTGTAGGTGCTGTAGAAAGGCTTCTTCCTAAGCATTCCTGGCTGTCCTTTGGGAGATTTAAACTTCGAGTGACTTCGGTGGAAATAAGATTGAAAAAGATGAAGCTCCTTTTTGTGCTGGACGCCAGACAGCAACTGAGTGCCCCACAGCCCGGTGGGATGGCGGGGAGAACAGCAAGGGGAGCAGTGAGAAAACCCGTGAGCTGATGACAGGACAGATCACCTGGTCGGGTCCTGCTCAGGGGTGTGCCGCTTGGCTCTTGGAGGAAAGGGTTTTGATAGCGGTGCTATGCGCTGATGGAAAACCACTCAAGGACAGGGATCTGCTCCTTGCCAAAGCAGGACCAGGGCTGCTTTTCAGTCCCTAGGGTTCAGCGGCTGGCTCATATCGCCACCTAGTGGCAAGAGCAGCGCTCGGCTGAGGATTTTGGGCCTTTCTGCTGCTTCCCACTGATGGTTTCTACCTAGTCGTGTCTGCTCAGGCTACATCGGAACACTTTTAAGGGAAACGTGAAATCTGCAGTTTTGTCTTACTGCTAGTCGGAGAGAATTTCAAGGCTATAAAACTGGTTAAAAAGTCAAGAAGTGATTATTACCTTCTAATCATGAGTCTTTTGCTTTATCTGACTATTGCTTTGTCTTTTTGGTCAAATATTGGTGCTTATAAACGAGGTACTTGTATTGTGAAGCTAGTACAAAAACTCTTCGGCTAAGGATGGTCTCCACATCACTCTGGCAGAATCTCCCAAGTTGGAGTCCTCTTGGATCATTTCAGTCCCAGCTGGAGTTCAGTGTTAGGAACTTGAGCTGTTAAGAGTGGGTGCCCTGTGAATTTTTAGGAAGGTCTGTGTAACCTGGGGTGAGGCTGTTAGATTAAACTTGGCAGTAATTCTGCTTTCACAGCCTAACATGTCATTTGACTAAATGAGAATTAAGTTTAAAAATAATAAATACTTTATCTTCAAGAAAAATTCTTTAATAAAACTTAGCTTCTTGAGTGGCAGTGATTATGTGCTTGTTTGCTCAAGCACATGAGGCTTGCATCAAATGAGGAGCATTATACTTAATAAATGCAGCTTGCAGATGCTACTGGGTGTCATGAAATGTGTGCATTTCAATTGGCTGCCTGATTATCCGAGTAATTAATGGTTTTAATTGACATGTTTGTGTCCTGATGGTGTACTCGAGCTGCTGCCCTAGCGCAGAGTTCCTGTGGTGCTTGTTGGATCAGACAGCAGTTAAGGAAAGCCGGGATTTACGTGAGCTCTCCTGTGAGGCGGATTTCCTGGAGCTGTCGGAAAGCTGTGCATGTGAGCCTTGAGGTGATGCTGGCCTCCTTGAGCAGCTGGCAGAACTAACAGGAGGCAGCAAAACCAGCAGAGTGTTGGTTTCACTTTGTTTTCCTGAGCATTGGGAAGTACTTTCTGTGTACTTGGTTGTTTCACTTGTGTATTTCCTGTCTCCTTGATTCCTCTCTACCAGTGAAGAGAGAAAAAAAAACCCTCACACTGGGAAATGGGCTTGACTGTGTGGTTCCCAGTTCATGCCACTGTAGGACTAAGAATGTTCCTGGTGGGACTTGTAAGAGAATGGTTAATTCTACTCTGCACATTCAGTGTGGTTGAAATAAAAGCACTTCTCTAGGGCTGGTTGCTTGTGCTGTCTGGGGCTAACCTGAAAAGTCACATGATTTCTTCAGTGTCTCAAGACTGTCTAAATATTTTATTTTTAATATATTAAAATGTTGGTTTAATTAATTTACATTTGCTTGATTCAGGTTTTTTAATCACTCTAAGTACTTAAGGGTTGATATATCAATATTTAGTTGTTTTGTGCTTTATGAATTCCTTTGAATGTGAAAATGCTTTTTTAATACTTTCATGTAATGTTGTAAGAAAATAGTAAGGCTTCAATGCTTTTGTCATGAATACTTGACTTGAAAGAAATGGGTTGAGGTAACTAATACTTAACTCCTGAGATGTCTGTTACTGGTCGCTCAGTGACATACATAGTCTTTGTTGCTCATCCTTAGAACGTAGTGATGTTGGCTAGAGGAGTACCAAGGAGCTCAAGTAGCTGCTTGTTTTTGCCCTCTTGTTCTCCAGGTGGCTTCTCCACGGTGTTCCTGGTGCGCACCCCCAGCGGGACGCGCTGTGCGCTGAAGAGAATGTGTGTGAATAACGTGCCAGACCTCAACGTCTGCAAGAGAGAAATCACCATTATGGTAAGGAGGCTGTGCCCTGGGACTGGAGAACATGTCACTTTGTAGTGTACACACACCGAAGGCCTCTCCAGTGTCTCTGGACACATCTTGCTTTTGATCTTGTGGTCCTGATTTTCCACCAGTACTTACAGAAACTAATCCTGGGGTTTAGGGTTTTGTGTATGATTCATTTCTGAAGGAATTATTCAAGTGTGTATTTGATACCTCAAATCAAATGTGTATATTCTGTTTGGTCAGTATGTCTGGTTCCAAAGCAAAAGGAATTTCTTCCAGTGCTGCAGTGGAAACTGAAAATTTCTCTTCCTTTTCTCAGTACTGAAGCGTAATGTGCATTTTCTTTTTCAGAAAGAGTTATCTGGGCACAAGAACATTGTGAGCTATTTGGACTGTGCTGTCAACTCACTAAGTGATAACGTGTGGGAGGTGCTCATCCTCATGGAATACTGTCGAGGTAACAGTCATCGCCTAGGTTTCCACTGGAAAATGTTTGTACTATCACCTGTGGTTTTACTTCAAACTGTTACCTTAATATAAGAGGTTAACACACACGTGTCACAGCTGGAATCCAGGTAGTTTGTTTCACTTTCCTGTTAGTACTGCTGCCTAGGCACTGGGCAAAATATAAAAGTTTCACAAAGTTTTGTAATTAAATATTGTTACAAACAGGATAATTAATTCTCTACATATGAAGTGCTGTTGTGCTTTTCTGCTGGTGGTGGTAAGCAACATGTACCTGGAACATAACCTGATAGGATAGATTTGCACCACTCTTCTTCCTCTGCTATTTTTGTTTTAGCTGACAACATGGAAGAAGCTTTACCTGACAGGTGATTTGCTACAAATGGGCGTAGTAAAGTTAAGGTTGATTGTGCTGTCCAAAAACATGTTAGCCGTGTTCCTGCTTGACAGTGTAGCTGTTTGGAACCATACCTGAGTCAGGGACTGCCTGTTTTGGGGTGTTCTTCCCCCCAGGTCTCATATGTACGGAATAAAATAAACTTGTCAATGAGTTAAACTTTTAAAGTTTGTCTAAAATCCAGGGAGACAAGATGCTGGCCTCCTAGTGTGAGATGGTGGTTAACCCAAAAAATCGGTGGTACTGGAACAAGTGCTGCAAAGACAAAGTAAATGCTTTGAGCCTAGAAAGAAGCTATCCAGTGGTCTGTACTGCTCCATGAATACATGGAGCTGAGGTGTACATGGGTTACATTTGCAGTACAAGCAGTGAGCATTACAGCTTGTGCAATCTGTACCATACAGAACCGAAGATCTCCTTAATGTACACTTTGGGGAATGGAATAAGGAGAACTTGAAAACTAACAGCCATGTTTTTGGCTCTTTACCCTGCTTGTACGGTTGAATTTCTGTACCTGTGTGGGAGCTCAGTTCTGACTCCCTGTTGGCGGTACTCTTTCCCTAGTGATCCTGGTAAATAGCCCCGTGGATGCCAGCTGTCAGGTCACTTGGCAGTGATGTTTAGCTTTCTGTGTTCTAAACATCCTTGTTTGACAGAATACCCGCTAAGGCCCTGCTGCATTTCTGCAAGAATCCTGCTTCACTTCTGTGTACAGTGAGCATTGTGGTAGGAAAAGCTTAGTGGTGTCTGGTAAAATTACTGCAAGAAACAGGGAAGTATTGATTCCCAATCTTACAAGGAGCCTATGGAAAGGAAAAGAAGTTGTTCTTCCTTGGAGGAGGGGTTCAGGGCTTTGTATACCTCCTTCCCTGGCTGCCCTTTCTTCCTCCTTTGTCTCCCAGAGGGACAGAGAGGGTGCTCAGAGAATGAATTCATGAACTCACTTGATTGACAGAGTTTGGGTTATGGATCCTAATGCAAGAGCAAGTTTAGAGGTGACATATTGGTGTGATGGATGCATTTTTGTGTCTGCAGCAGTTGGTTTCAAACATGTTTCAGCCACAGGGACTGGATTGTTTTCATTTGAGCTAATAATTTTTCTGTTTAGGGCGATACAAGAGTGTGCAGTTAGAAAACTAGGTTTTCTTTGTTCAAATACGGTAACTGTGGACAGCATTGTCTTTTTGGACTTAAAGCATATAACTCTTCTGTAGCTGATAGAAATGACTTGAAAGAAATTTCTCCTATTTCTTTAGCTGGGCAGGTTGTGAACCAGATGAACCAGCGTCTGCAGACAGGCTTTACTGAGTCAGAAGTCATGAGAATATTTTGTGACACCTGTGAAGCTGTTGCACGGTTACATCAGTGCAAAACACCTATAGTTCACCGGGATCTGAAGGTATGACCCTCACTGTAAGAAAATCCAGCCTAAAAGCAGTGATCTGCTTGAAAAGGATTGAGGATATAGGAGAGGTTTCTGTAACATAGGTTTCTAGTTGGGAGCTTGCTCTTGGTGGAGCTATAAACAGGCATTAGCCATACAACATCATTTACTGCTAAAACCAAATTTATCAGTTGATTTTTCAGAAAACTTCCTGTTTGTGTGTGAGAACATGGAGTAACACTTAACGTGGAAAGTAATGCTTTTATATTAACCTACTTTTTGTTTGTTGGTTTTCTTTCAAGGTGGAGAATTTATTGTTAAATGATAACGGGAACTACGTTCTCTGTGATTTTGGCAGTGCCACTAACAAATACCTGAACCCTCAAAAAGATGGTGTTAATATGGTTGAAGAAGAAATTAAAAAGTAAGTTTACTTTTAGGTGATCTGTCATAAGCAATGACTGTGCTGCCAGCAAACTCCATGTATTGTAGTGTGGTGTGCATGTGTCACTAATGAATTGAAATTAATGGCTGATCTTGAATTAATTTTTTCATAAATATAGTAAAAGACTGGAACTACTTGGTGAGATTTCCTCCATTTATTCACAGATGGTTTTCAAAACTGAGATTCTTAAAAATAAAACTGTTGGGGAAAGGCATGCTGTTGTGAAAGTAAATTTTTTAAAAATATATGTCTGGCTCCAGGCCGTTTTAGGAGTTGGATATTTTAATTTGGGCTGTTTTAATGCTGCTAAGCAAATGCTTGCTAAGATATCAGAAAGTGATGTAAATAAGCACTTCACTGGATTTAGGTAGAGTCTCATTTGCAGAGTATGGTCCATGTCCATTCTCCTAAGACTGATCAGAAAAATATTTCAGCTTATCTTAGACACTCTTGAAAACATGTATTATTTTGGTTTTGCCCTCCTGGGCTAACTACTGCAGAGGGGTAAAGACAGGCTGCTTGCTTTGAAGTCATGGAGTGATACAGGTTTGTACAGCTCTGAAGTATTTGAACTACCAGTTCAGCAGTTGTTTTGGGATGTTAGTGTTTTAAAATCTGCATTCTGTATGTTTTAGTGTGGGATAGGGAGAGCCCTTGTGGTACTCTGCAGTTACTCCCCCCAGGACAGCCAGTCTGGCAGAGTCTGTGCTTTGGGACAATAACGCAAAAAGCAAATTTTACCTGACTTCATACTTACTCTTGTGTATGATAGTTTATATTGCTGCTCCTGGTATTATTTGTGATACTGCAAATGCAGTAATGACTTGGATCATGCAAGACAATTCCAGGCACATTTCTGAAGCTTATGTGATTGTTGTGTGCGTGGCAGATTGGGAAAACACCCTCTCAGTTCTGAGGCAAGATTTTTAGCTATGTCCTCTCTGTTTTATCTTGCTAGGTACACTACACTGTCATACAGAGCTCCTGAGATGATCAATCTGTATGGAGGAAAGCCAATTACTACCAAGGCTGATATCTGGGTAAGAAAAAAATTGGATTGTATGGTATCTGGGACAGGTTAAGGAAGGGGGGATTAAAACCAGCATTGACTGACTGACAAATTAATTATTGGAAAATGAAATACATTCGGCAGATATAAAACATGGAACAGTAGAGATATCTTGGGTGGTTACATTTTTGTAAATAAAATGAGACCCATTTTTGTTTTTGTTTTTTTTTTTTTAATGGAAAGGGGATGTGATTTAAAACATCTCTTCTTATGTTGGCTCTAGTTTCTGCTTGAGAGCTCCCAGTGATTTCTTATGAAAACCTGTTGCCAGCATGATCAAGACAAGTATTTTTATTAGTTGATGTGCAGAGAAGGAAAAAATACAAAATTTATTGCAGAGAGTAGTGATATCTGTGGGTGATGCAACTGAGAATGCAGCTCTTGATGTGCTCTGATTTTGTACTTGGTCTGCTACAGGAATCAGTGGAAGAGCAAGGGTTGTTAGAGCTGCTTTTGATCTGTCAGCTTGTCACATCAGCGGTGTTCCAAAGTGCAGCTCCTAACAGCGTGTGAGCGTCCACTGTAGCCAGGGCGCAGCGTCTTGCTAGTGCTGCCCTGTGGTAGCGAGGGCTTGCCCTCATCCCCTCACAGGGATGTGTTTCTTTTACAGGCACTGGGCTGCTTGCTGTATAAGCTGTGCTTCTTTTCGCTGCCCTTTGGAGAAAGCCAGGTTGCCATTTGCGACGGAAGCTTTACTGTCCCGGACGGCTCGCGGTACTCGCACAGCCTTCACTGCTTGATAAGTACGTACACAGGCATGGAGCAGCTCACAGAGCCCGCCCAGCACCACAGGTGCTGCTCAGCACCCTTGGTGTAAGGGCCTGCCACGCTCACCTCTGCCTTCTTAGAGCTCAAGGGACTGTTGTTTCTCTGGACTCAAGGGTGATTTTTTTTTCCTTAGGTGTCCATAAATCCCAGAGGAACAGGGTGAATGCAAAGAGTGCTTCTATTAATTTTTTAGCCTTATTTATTGATACCTTTTGCTCTTAAGTGTGTGTTTTCTGTGGAATGTTGGTCTGTTGACAGTATTTTCTGTCCGAGTTGGACAGTTGTGTTTAGATAACTTTGAAGTGCAGTTTTAGCATAGCAACATCAGTGTTGAGATTAATTGGACTGGGGACAATTGTAATAGTTGCATGATTTATACCGGAACAAAAGTCTGGAAAATTTTGTGCAACCCCAAGTGTCAGATATGAGCTCTGCAGAAGTTTGTAAGCACGAAGTGTGTGAAGGAAAATTTTAGACAAGAAGCAACTCTGAGACTTATGATTGATCTGTTACCCAGTCACAGAGATGTGGGAGCTAATATTGACAGTAATCATCAGTATTGTTTTTGTCTTCAATCTGGTGTAGGTTCACTTGAAAGAGTGAGATGGACAGCATATGAAAAATTCAAAAGGTTTGAGTAGGAGCTCTTACAACTTTCAGTTATGGATGTGTTGGCCACGTAGTTTATGGTTTTATATAATAGGCAGTAGCAAATCCAAACCACTTCTTTGAGTGCACATTTAAAATTGAGAAACAGCAGTTAGGATAGTAACCACTTGCCTTCTACCAGTGCTGACAAAATGAGATGAATTTTCAAATTAATTAGATACTTTTCTCTGTCACAGTGTTGCTCTTTTTTTTTTGAAGAGTATGGGTTTTAATCCTTTCTCCTAGGTATGAATGCAGATTTTTTTATTCAATGAATGGCTGTGTCAAGATGAGCAATACTGACATGGAATGTATGTGGGTGAGGCAGAATGTCCTTATGTAAACTTCCCTTCTTTCAATTTGTAGTGAAAGTCATAAAAAGCTACACTTGGTCATACAAGGTATTTCAGGGTCTGTGGCTTCATCTCTGCCCTTTTACAAGGCAAGGGCTGGGGAGGAACAAGGTGAATATGCCCCATCCCTAAATTTAGCATTTCAGAATCAAGTAGCAGGAGTCACTTGAGTGTGTGTTCTCCTTCCATGTCAAGGTGCTGCAACTGAATGGTGGAATCTGTTATTTTGTAAAGTCTGTTAAAAATTAAACTTGCAGTGAACTGTACAGGACATGAAATAATGGCTTTGTGCAAAACTCTAACATCTGTCTGAAATTTTGTCAACTATGGATGATTTTTTGTAAAATTATGTGTAGGGTTGGCTGTTATGCTGAGCATTTGTGCAAGTGTAGTTCACTTTGCTCATCAAAAGTGAGAAGTGATATTTTCATTGTGTGTCCATTTACTTCATAGCAGAAGGTGTTCTTAGAGGCTTAGGTGTTTTTAGAAAGTGTATTTTATTGTTTGTTTAGGCACTCTGGTTATCTAGGCAAGATTACCTGATTATGTATACTGTGCTATATTGGAGAGAGAATGAAGTGACTTTGATTTCTTGGAAAAACACCAAACCTTTTAATTTGGCAAGCAAATGTTTGGGAGGGAACATCAGGAATTGTGTGTCTTGTCAGGTAAAGGTCCTTTTATTCATGCAATTGTTATTTTTTATATGCAAAGTTGTTCATAGTCATGAAACCTACAGACAGAAGTCTTAGCATGATGTAGTAAGATCTGTCAATCTCATTGTATCAACACTGAATTTTGTATTAATCCTGTAAAATGTTAGTGCGGTGAGTTGATTTTGTGTTGTTTCTCTCTGTAGTTACCAATTGCTGCTTGAGTTTAGCTCCCTTTTGCACAGCTGAGTGCCAGCATATCAAGCAGCATACATATTTGGCAATTGTTTTTGACCCTATAAGCTATTTGACTTGTCAAAAAGTATTTTTAAAAAATTCCCCAAACCCAAGATAAGTGGAAATGACTCCTGTGGTGATAAATGATTTGGAGAAACTGCTGGATTTTTTCCTTGATGGTAGCATAGTGTCTCAACATGCTTTTTGTGATCTAGCAGTGATAAATCTTATTAATTTTTTGCAGGATATATGCTTGAACCAGATCAAGAGCAGAGACCTGATATCTTTCAAGTATCTTACTTTGCCTTTAAAATTGCCAAAAAGGAGTGTCCAGTGTCTAATATTAATGTAAGTACTCTTGACTCCCTTCTGTTTTCAGTACATTACGTAGGTAGTATTGAGAAGTCTGCCAGATGAGTCGAGAGATCACGTCAATTCTGTCATTTGCCTGGTTCCTAAATATAGCACAGAGCAGAGAACATGTCAGGCTGATGTTGTGTACACGCACTATGAGCTCTCCATAAACAAAATATGTTCTTAATTTTCTAGGCATAGCTTCGTGGACTGTGTTGATACCTTATCAATACCTGGCTCAGGTGTTTACCATTAGTAATATCTTAATGCAGTCAATACCAAATATGCAGATATTAACCTTAGTGACAACAGAAGGCTTCATGTTGTAAATGGGGTGTCAAGCAGATGTATGTTTGCTCTGGATAAACCCTTGACTTAGGCATCCTTAGCAATTGTGTTAGTCCATTGGAAGGACTCGAGTGAGTAGGAAAGCAAACAGAGCAGTCCTTGAGTCAGCCTGCCTTCCTACCCTTGCTCCATGGGAGTCTGAGCTTGGGCTCCAAGATCACTTGCTTCACAGATCTAATTACATCTGCAGTGCAGTGGAATTTGGGGACCTTTAGCTAATGCTGAGTATTATGAAGTGGTTCTCAAGACAAGTATCAAGGAAAATCCATCTCAAAATTGAATTTGAAACAGGTATCAGTTATAGTAATCTCTTTCTTCAGAGACAGACAAGTGAATTTTCTGAGATCTCTTTGAATTCCTTTTTCCTTTATCATTGTAGAAGGAGGTTCTCAGTAAATTTGAATGTTGCCTTTTGGGAACACAGACTAAAACCAGGAAGTCTTGAAGTACTGGATAATGAACTGTCTCTATTATTAGTGACTTGATTTAGATTTGCATTTGTTATGTGCATTTGTCATTAGAGATGATGGATTTTCTCCTTTTCCCCAAACTGCCGTATTCTTTGTAAAACAGTCTAGGTGATGTGGGATTCTTTCAGGAATGTGATTGAGGTGGGGATAAGGTAAAAGCTCATTGAAGCTTTGGTGCTGCATGGTTTTCTGGAATTTGTGTTCTGGTGGAAGAGCGGAGTGTGCTAAAAACTGTCTGCTCCAAAGACTGGGCTTTGCTCTAGAACTTGAGGCTGCAGTAAGTGTGTGTGCAGAGGTGCTTGGAGAACAGGTTGTACCTTACTGTTGATAGCTGGCAGTGTAAATGAAGTGAAGCAGTTGACAAAAGAGTTGGACCAGTCAGGTTCTGCTTCACTTCTGCAATGCATTGAGAGGATATAGACATGCTGTTAAGTTAAACTCTTTTTCATCTACAGCTAAGTTCTGCATGAAGCCTTGTGCAGGTCTTGAATCCAAGTATTCCTCTTCAATATGTGATGAATTTTTTTCTTTCAGGATTTTGGTTTTTTAATTTATTCAAATTTGTTTTCCCCAAGAATTCTCCTGTCCCTTCAAGTCTTCCTGAACCCATGACAGCTAGTGAGGCAGCTGCTAGAAAAAGCCAAATAAAAGCAAGGTGAGCAGAGGGTATGATTTTACATTTTCTCTCTCCTAATATTGTTAAGCTATGTGTTTATTTAAATCTATTTTCATACGCATGTTAATAAATGAAATATTACCTCAGTAGAAGTTATTAGATAAACTGTATTTCTAAGAGCTTCAAGTCTGTTTGGATTCCACTCCTTTGCTTTTTTTCAATATATTGAGAATCCGGGGAGAGAAGATGATATTTATGTTTGCAAAAAAGGAGAAGCAAAAACATAAGAAATAAGTAGAAGTGGAAATAATTTGACCTAAGACATGATGTTTTCCTTTTTCTTATTTCTTGTACATATGAACAGGAGTCCTGTTTCTAATTGTAGGGTTGTGGACTCAATCACAGGACTGGAGTTTTAGGAAACAAATTTTAAGATCCTTACATGCAGTTCAGAAGTAGAGCAGCACATGATTAAGACATAACTCAGCTATTAAGAGATGTACTGTGTCAAATTTGAAGTAGAAATGGTTGTCTTTTCACAAGTATCTTATATGGGAAAAATTGCCCTTTCAGAATAACAGATGCTGTTGGACCAACAGAAACCTCAATTGCACCACGACAAAGACCAAAGGCCAATTCGAGCACTGCCCCTACCAGTGTGCTGACCATCCAGAGCTCAGCAACTCCTGTCAAAGTACAAGTTCCTGGGGAATTTGCTAATCGTGGGCAAAAAGGTAATTTACAGTCTAAGGATGGACCAAAATAAAGAAGCAACTGTGCCTCTATTATTCTTCTTGATCTATTAGAGATAACATCTAAAACTCAGTTTTATCAGTCTTATTTTTTTATATACCAAAAACCAGATCTTCATTTCTGAAAGCCTCCAAATGTGTGAGTTGTAAATTTGAGGTGCCACAAAAACTAAATGCAGATTGAGAAGTGAAAGTGTTTTTTTCTTGTGCTTAACAGTGGTTTTTAAATGAACTGCCCACTGCAGACAGAAGTTCATGCTTGTTTTGACTTGTGAATAAGTCACAAAAAGTACAGAGCCCTTCCATATCAAGCTGGGATATTTTTAGTAGGAAAAATATTCTCCTGTGTCTCAAGAAGTCATGACATAGCATCATTATTTTGGGGGCAGTTGTAGGCTAGAACCTTATCACTTCTCTCATGACTGACAGATTCATTCCACACGGCACTGTGGGTGCAGGAGGAATTAGGGGAGACTCAGTTGAGTGAAATGGAATTTAGAAAAATCCTTGTTCTTTTTCTCTTTCAGAGAGCATTACAGCTCTGATAAATATTCACTTAAATAGTTGACATTTATACCTAGCACACTTTCTAATTGTGTTTTGTGCTGTTATGTGTCTGCTGCAGAAAAGAAAGAGTAGTGTCAGGGGTGGTATTGGAAAAATCTCAAAAGGCCACTGAGAGTGTTTGTGTCCCAGGTGTAAGTACTTTTTACTAGGTGGGATCCCTGTAACATCCAGCTTGAAAAGCTTTTTCTGTTATGACAAGGAAGAGATTATTCGTGGGTACTTCAGAATATTAAACACATTGTGCAAGAGAGAAATTTATGGTAGCACCTGTCTCTTAAAAGGTGCGAGAGCAATTGAATGGCAGAATTAATCAGGTGTTCTGTTTAAGGGAGTTTGATGGATGAACTAACAGTTTCCTTAGGTAATAAAGTTCAAAATACATCCGTGTTGAATGCATACAAAGCTGTATGCTTTGAGGTAAGGGTTTGAGATCCTGCAGAGTGTAATGTAAGCGTTAGTAAAGCACAAGTCTGGAAGCCAGCTTGCTGTCATGAGACCGGAGCAAGCTCCGCAGCATCTTGCACATAGAAATGGTTCATCTGCAGGCCTGGAATTACTTCTAAAGAAGTCAGCTTGGTATCTACCAGGTGTGCTGGTTGCCAGAATGGGAAGAGAAGTTGACAGTGTCAGCTAGAGGGAGAGCTCTGGCTGAAGCTGAGGAGTCGGATGTCAGTAGTGCTGTCTGTCACAGGAACCACGCGACCAGGGACCAGACAAGACATCTCACAGTCCCAAGGGACCACCCCACAGCAGCACAGAGTCCTCCAGCAGCTGCAGCAGGGAGACTGGAGACTGCAGCAGCTGCACCACTTGCAGCACCAGCCCGCCGTGCAGGAAGCTTATATCCAGCAGGTACAGGCAGATCTGTTAGACAAGTGTCTGGGGCTCATTCTCTGTGTTAATAACCATTGGAGTCATGTGCCAGTTCAGCACTTCTGCTCTTGCTGGACTTGTCCAGCTAAAAGAACTCCTGTCCCTTCTTACTATTGCTTTGTCCCTTCATTGGCCCTGGAATGTTTGTCCTAGAAAGTTGCTTGCCTTGTGCTGTGTTCTTGCAGTTTGACCCTGAATTCCATCTTGCCTTGCATCACCACTGTGTGACTTAAAGGCTTTACCCATGTGTAAAGGAGCTCAGGATGAATGTTAGGAGTGAATATGTTGTGCTTGCAGTAGATGGTTGTACTTGCACCAGTGCTGAATATGTAGTCTATTTTTTTTGTAGTTTTTTTTTGTTTGTTTGTTTGTTTTTTTGGTTTTTTGTTTGTTTGTTTGTTTGTTTGTTTGGGGGGTGTTTCTTTTGGTTGGTTTTTTTGGGGTTTTTTTGTTTTTTGTCAACAGTTGGCTGGGGAGTGGGAGAAGGAAAAGGCTTCCTAGCAGAGTGATTGAAATGTGGTGACTGGATTGCAAGCTGGTTCTTGATTAGGTGATGTCTTAATTGAAAAATGGTGTGAAGTCATAGATGTGATAGTCAGAAGAAGCATTAATTAAAATACCTGCTTATTTCTGAGGGGGCATCATTAGTTTTTAAAGTTCCTTTTTGTCTTTACAGTATCACCAAGCCGTGCACCAGCAGATGGTCCAGCAGCAGCTGTTGCTGCAATCTGTGTACCAGCAGCAGCCTGCCCAGTCACAATATCCTGCCATGGTATGTCACAGAGATGGTACAGTCTTAAAATATGGCCTGTGCTTGTGAATCTCTCGTGTAGATGCAGTAAGAGAAGTGCCTGGCTAGTTGTACTGAGCTGTGAACATACTAAATAGTGTGCAGTTTGGCATCTAAAATAATATTTAGTTGGTGGGAAGTTAATCCAAACTAGCTTGTCTGGAATTGCACTTGTGTATTAATAACAGCTTGGGATCTATCCCAAGTTTCATTAGAAGGTCTGTGCTCATTTGAAATACACTTGGTTAATGTTTGCAGTACTAGCCACAGCAGCAGATAGATGTTACTCAACAAAGTGGCTGAAGACAGTGATGTCCAGCTCTTTATTGACAACCAAGAGAGCTAACTGCCATAGCCTGTTCTTTAAAGATCAAGAGAAATGGTGCTGAAATCTTGTATTAAGATGTAAGTCTAGAGTATGATGAAAACACAATTAGCAGTGCTGCAGCAGCATGTATTTGGGTTGTGATGATGACAAACATGTGAGTGGAAAAGAAGGGCAGTTGCACTGACCTGTTGGAGCAGTTTGTGTGTGCCCCTGTGTTCTGGAGGGTGGTGAGGAGTGTGTTTGGCTGCAAGAGTGTTCTGTTAACCCTGCCCTGATGTCCCCAGGTGCAGCAGTACCAGCAGGCTCTCCTGCAGCAGCAGGTGCTGGCTCAGCAGCGGGCACAGCAGGTCCAGTCCCCTGAATACATCACTTCTCCTCAAGACTTTGCACCGGCCTTAATCTCCTACCCCAGGTCACTCCCAGTGCGTGGTGGAACAGCAGCAGATCCTCCCTACCCTACAAACAGGTGACAATTTACTCCTGCCTTACATTACTAATTGTGGTTAGCACTGCCAAATCCTTTTCTCGGAAGTTAATTGCTTTGGTAGTAAGAGATGACTTAGAGCAGTTGGACAGTGGGTGTTTAGTGGTAAAGGATATTTTGGGAAGCCAAGTGTGACATTTTAACAGATCAGCCTGGTACAATTTCTTAAAGTATATGTCTTCCAGTATTTCTTGTTCATGGACTTAGTCCAGGAGCTGACTGCTAACTGCTTGGCTTGGGATGGCTGATAGCCTGTGTTGAATGAGGTTATGTGCCTCTGAAAGGGGTTTCAAACACCCTGTTAAGAGCAGCTTTGTAGTTGGCCTTGATGTGTTAGGGCTGCCAACTCCTGTGCTCAGAGGTGTGACCTGAATATATAACATGACTATGCACCTAAGCGTGGTCCTGGGACCTGCCTTTGCTTAATAAATGGTAATAAATGATGACTCTTGCATTAATTCTTGTAAACAACAGTGTGTATAACGAAAATCTCCTTCATTTCTGATGTAAAAATAAAAAACCCTACAGATTTGTCCAGTTTCACTGATGTTAGAAACCAGGTTGTATAATTGTATAGGTTTCTATTAGGCTTCTTTTAAAATGGCCTTTGGATTCTTTGCGACGAGCTCTCAGGGCATGTGTGCTGCTTGTGTGTAGGACTTGGCATTATGAAGCATGTCTCAGATTTTGACCCTGATTACCAATCCTGTCATGTTTCTCTTTATTTGCTTCCTTGAACTCACTCTCCAGGTCAGGTATTCCTGATGCTGAAGCTATTGCCAGTTACCCAAAGCAGAACATCAGTAACCCACCTGATATGTCAGGTTGGAACCCGTTTGGAGAGGACAATTTTTCCAAGTTGACAGAGGAGGAGCTGCTGGACAGAGAATTTGACCTGCTAAGATCAAGTAAGGGACGCTTGAAGGCTTACTTTGCTTCCCAGTAAGTGAGGGCTCTGTGGTTGCTCAGCAGTTCCAACACCTGCTTGTCCAAGGACCGTGCAGGCTGTGTACAGAACATTCTTTCTGAGCATTTGAGGGCACAGTTGGGCCTGTCTTCCTTTCCTTTTCCTTTTTGAAAACATGTGCAATAGGAACTCACCGGCTGAAACTGGTAGTTACTGGCTCAATTACTGCAGAAATGGTAGTACCTTAGCTCTTCTACGCTGCTTCTGTCACCTTCATTGCCAAGAGGCTCTCAACAGCAGAGGTATGTTGTCAGATGCAAAGAGAATTTTGGCTGCTTGCTTTATTCCTTTCCAGCTTTTTTCTTGCACACCAGAGCAGAAGATTCTCTGGGTCTGATATGTCCTTTGAAAATGCCTGAAAGAAAATTGATCTACTACATTATGTTAATGTTTTGTACTGTCCTTTTTGAGTGGCTACATGTAAGGGCTGGTTTATTGTACTGATATGGCAATAGTTGAATAAACTTTTTCCTCGTGAAGTCAGTTATCTCCATGGTTTTTACTTGGAATTACTTTCTGTTTTTAATTGCTGAACACGTGCTTGTTAGTTGCTCTTCCTATAACTGGTTTTGTTGAGATGAGTTTTATTAGTGGGACTTGGAAGATGTCACAGTGTTAAAAAACAGATTGTATGTGCTTGGCTGTCTATCAGCAAGTTTCTTGTAATTAAAAGTACAGTGAAGTTAAATTTCAAGTAACTGAAAAAATACTTTTGCCTTCAGTTGAGTATTTTATTGCTGGATTTGCACATTACCTGTTAATGCTTTAGGAAAGTGAGTGGGTGGGTTTGTGAAGCTCTGGTTGTTACTTTTCCCTTGTATCCTGTGGGGATCAAATTAGACTCCTGTTTTTGAGATGGGAATGTAGCCTGCACACATTTTACAGTCAAATATCTCACTGGTAGCTGGGAAAAATGGCTTACATACTAGCTGAAATGAAGCATTCCTTCCAAGTCCAAGTTAAGGATTTGATTCAGCAGTAGAATTGAGTGTGTGTAGACATGCTCCTTCCAAATGCGGCCCTTAGTCCTTTGGAATAACACACTCGTGAATCTGGAGCAGGTTAGTGTGTGCCAGCAAAACACCACCCACTTCCAGAATCTGGGGCTGCAGGACTGCTGGCAGTACTTATCTAAGTTGGACAAGATTGATTTGGTTAAGCCACAAGTTTTGAACAAATGCAAGGCCCAAAGAAGATAACCAAGGTACATTTTGGGCTTGGCTTTTTATGGTGATTCAGTGCACAGGAGAGCTGGGTGTGATGACACACTTGATATGCTGTATCTGAAAAGTGAACTAAACCCAACAGCACAGCTCTGTTCAGTAGTAACCAGCATTAGGGGTTTTAGTCAATCAGGAAGAGAAAATGCAGAAATAACCCCAGATTAGTTCCTGGCCAGCAGCACACTAGATGGCAGCCTTGTCTGTATGGATGGGCCGCCTTAGAGCTGCTCTGAGCTCCTGGGCTTGGTGTCCCTTAGAGGAGGGGCAGCGCTCGTGGTTTGTGTCTGTGTGTGCATGTAGGTACACACCACAGCCTACAGAGACCTTTTCACTTGGCTTTTTGATACCGAGGTGCCAAAGACCCTGTGAGCGTACTTGGCAGCGCTAATGCCTTTGCTGCAGTCAAAGCAGAAATAATTATACCTCATGTTGTCTAGTGGTACTTTCTAAGACTTGGCTGAAATAATGAGAGATCAGGAGGTCAATTGGAAAATTAAGTCTTGTACCTACAAAATTGTCTTTAACTAAGTAAGACTTAGTGTAATTTCCTTAGATGTGTAGTTAAGTTGTAGGCTGAGTTTAGAGTTTAGATGTAGGCTGTCTCTTATGAAGGAAAAAGGCTGTTGAGTACTAAGAAACTTTTTTGCCATCTAGAGAAAAGAGAATTGCAGATGCAGATTTGATCAGTGGTTCTGTTTTTCTCTTAGTAAAGCCAGCTGCTGTCCTGCACTTCATAACTCACAGTGGTGTGTAAGTTTGTGGGGCTGACTAGTGTTCAAAACATGAATCCTTTCTTTCTCTTGCCAGAAGCTTAGTTGGTGTTATTGAGCTGATGCTTTATACATAAATTAAAGATGTTTCTAAATTTGGCAAATGCTTTTAAAGCTTACATACTTATGACAGTAACACCTAAGGAAATATACAGAGCCTTTGTTAGAAGAGGAAGATGTTGCCACAATTCGTCAGGCTGGCATTACCATCATATTTCCTGTGTTGAGGGGCTTGATGTCAGTGTGTGCAGGGATGGGTACTGCTGGGGTGATGAATCACTTCTTTTGTAAAAAGGGATCCAATTCCTAGGACAGAATACATTGCTTATACTTGGTGAGTGTTTTCCTAGTAGAAGGTGGTTGCAGTAAAAGGTAACGTGCAATTGGATGCGTTTCTGAACCGAGCACCTTTGTGGGGAGCTGTGGCACAGAGTGACAGCTTGGAGCTCCTGGCTCTTGTTGGTTCTCTGTTGTTGGTGTTGCTGTGATCATCAGTTAGTGATGGGCCAGAAGTGACATCTGATACTGCATTTCTGACAGCATTGTGAAGAATTAGATTTCTTAAAAGGCTCCTGTAACCACTTCATAATCTGTGCAGAATTTGGATCCAAAAAACTGAGTCTGCTTTCTCACTGGGAAAAATCCCCCAGCCCATCTTTCCTAGCAGTGCACAAGGGCTTGGCATCACCCTGGTGCTCCAGTAGGGACAGGTGTGGGTGCAGAGCCTCTCAGGCACTCTGCCTGTCTCCTTGCAGTAGGATGGAGCTGCCCAGAACAGCTGTGCAGGCAAGAGCTGTGTTTCTTACAAGCCTTTCTTTGTCAAATCCCCTGCCAATGAAGATACTCCTCCCTCACCCTGTACAGTGCATAGCTTTGCATAGGTGTAAGTCTTGCCATTTTTATTTTATTTTGCTTTATTTTTTGTTCTGTTTCATTTTGTTTTTTACAGACAGGCTGGTGGACAGGAGAACATCATCAGATAAGAATGTGGAGCCACATGCTGCTCCACAGACAAGTCCTCCTGAAGATCCCTTTGGTTCAGTTCCTTTCATTTCTCAGCAAGGCAAGTTCCATCTGTGACATGATTACCTCGTAGCTGTACGCATACATTCCTGTAGGTGTGTGTATCTGCTGAAGTATGCACAGCAGTTCAGTGACCAAAGAATGGCCAAGGGCTCGCCTGCCTCCTAACAGCACATGGGCTGAAGGGATGTGTGGGTGTGTTCATTACCTCCAATTAAAACCCCTTGTGCGCCCAGCTCCTGCTGCCTCTGTGGCCTTGGCACACACTGGGTAGGGGGTGGTTCTGCTGGGCCAGTGCAGTGGGCATCACCTGGGCACAACCACAAGTGCTTTTGCTGAAGGCAAATCCCTTGCTGAGGCCAGATTTTTCTATTTCCCTGTAGTCTTCTGGCTCACACTGTTTCTGTAGTTCAGCTGTCCAGCCAAGTGAAGACAGTAAGCTTCTACGCATTTAATGCACAGTTTTGGTACAAGTTAAGTCAAACATTTTACATTTACTGTACGTGGAGAGGGTTGGCATTCATTACTGCTTTTCAGTTCAGCTTTGATTATGTTTACCTTGAATGGAAGTAAAAATAATGTGTTATGTGGGCATTATGAGTGGGAAACTGCATCATCCTGCAACTTAAGCAAGAGTTTTAACATTTGGTTGATCAGCACTTTAGTATTTATTTTGGTACCTTTGACAAAGTAAAGCCTGTGTGGTAGCTGAAAGGTAGAAGGAGCATCAGTCACTTCTGGAGCCACTCAGGTTTTGTTGCGAGTACTTGTGTGATAAAGGTGCCTTAGTATGACTTGTAACTAGTGTTCTTATGGAAGTTCAAAAGCTCAGGTAACATGCCTTAAAATAAATCAGCTGGGGTCAACCTAAGGGAGTATCTGTGTTTTCTTTCACTTTTAACATCTTGCAGTCTTGGAGATGCTCTGCTAGGGCTGCCAAGTGCTCACTGCTGCTCCGGTGCTCTGTGTGCTGAAGGGTGGACAGGGTAACACTGTTGTGTTCTGCAAAGCCTTTGGTGAAAATCCCTCTGTGCCCATGGCTGTCCCCCTAGACCTGAATTCATTCTGCTTGCTTTAGCTCTGTTTTCTTAGTTTGTGATTTTGTTTTGCTCTCTGAGGACAAGTTTGCTTTCTGTCACCTTGTTTGTGTTCAGTAGTTCAGTACAATGTCAAAGCCATTTAAGTGAAGAAGGGTTTGCTCTACAGGTTCTGTCGGGAAAGGTTCTCCTGACATCTTAATTCCAGAGGTTGCTTTGACTTATAGGTGAGCCTGAATTCACATGCAAAACGAACAGGAATAGTTTACTCTCCATTTAAGATGGGGACTATCAAGTACTCAGTCTCCTGACAAGTGTTCATACGCTTGTGTCCAGAGGTTATTTTATTGCTTTCCTCACTTGAGATCTTGGAAGTGTGTTTGATTGTTGCTGGGTTTTGTAGATGGCTATAATATAGCTTTACAGTTGTCCTCACTGTGTTGTATCACTTGCTTTATTTTTGTTACCTGAAATCCAAGCTCTAATTCTTGACCTACTAAAAGAAAATAAACAAATAGTGTTGATTCTATTAAGGGGAGGAAGTATCCCCTGAAATTCAGTCATGACTGAAAAACCAGGCTGTTTGAGACATGTTGAGCTGGTTGTGAACTGAGCTATGGCAGTGGGAAAAAAATCGTGCATTTTCAATCGCCTTTTTTTTCCTGTGGGCATGTAACTGGCATTTAAACAAGAGTAAATACTGTCTTGATTTCAAGAAAGGTATTGTTATTTATGTGTTGACTGTGAATTGCACCTAGTAAACAAATCAGATACAATAAATATTTCAATGTTGAATATTCATCTTTTAAAAGCTGGTTTGTGTTCCTCACTGACCTGATCTTGGTCATGTCTTGAAAAGAGACGTTGCAAGACAGCTAAGAAAAGGACAAAGCTGTTGACTTGGACATACTTAATTTCTTGCTGAGGGCTTTGTGGGGCAAATTTGACACCTGTCCCTCCCTGATACTTTGATTTACACTTGTACTTAACACTGCTGTGTGACACGTTCTTTCTGATTTGTTCCTTGTGATTGTGAAACCTGTAACTGAAAAGTAAACCCCTACTCAGGGCATCCTAGGGCAGGGGATTGCTTGGCATGTGGAACAGATGTTTAATACCTTGAGTGCAATTCCAGCATTTGTGAGAGAGACTCTGGGATCTTATTAAAGCACAAGTTTGATTTCCTTGCTGTAACGTGTCTCAGGCCAAATGGGGAGTGTGTTAGCACTGTTTTCCCAGGGCTCTGGCCACTGAGTTCTGACTTGTTGAATTACAGTGAAATTAAATGTTGACCTTATAAACACAGCATCTTCAAAGTAAATAAAATTTACTTTCTTGAAAAGTGACAGTTCTTACTGAAGTTGTGTTCTACTGTATTGACCACCGTTGGTTGGGTTTTTTTTTTTTTTTTGGTTTTTCTTGCTCTGGCATAGGTTTGATGTATAAACTGTGTATGTGGGCTGTGGCTGTGTTGAGTCACCTAGAGGATTCCTCCTGTTTTGGAGGCTTAAGGCTTTTCTGCTGAAAGCAGCTCTTCACTGGCTAATGAACTGACTCCTGTCACTTCCTGAGAGAGAGCAGCAAGATGATGAATATCACGTGTCACCTTTTGGCTCTCCAACATCGAGTGCTGTAATCTGTCAAATCAAGTGTCACCAGGTATGTTCATGTGTCTGGGAAGGTGAGGCAAGGGAGCAGCAGAGGCTGGAATTGGAAGCCTTCCATCATCACTGGCAAAGTCTCTGGGCTGCTGTCACTTGGGATATTTCCTGTGGAGCTGAGAGTGCATTTCACGCTGGCACTACTGCAAGGGTCACCAGGAGAAGAAACCTGGAACTGGATGGACTGTAGCTGCTTGTCTGTTAGACCTTCTGTGCTTGTTTTTGTTTGGTGGGAATGGAGAGCCGGCGGCACCACTTGTGTCCCTTGGTGTGCACAGAGGGAATGGGGTGTGAGATAGGCTCACAGGTGTTGGGTTCCTCAGCCTGGGGAGTAGGGTAGCACTGTGGGAGCTCTGGGCGTCCCTCACCCTTGGTGTGTATCCTATTAAAAGCGTTCTTACAAGTGAACTTGCTACACACGCTACTTTATGCCTTAATTTTTGTGGACAATTGTAGTGCCCTAAGACATGAGATAACTGAAAAAGAAACTTGGCCTGGGAAATAATTCCAGTGATTTATCTGATAGAAACAAACCCTACATTGCAAACCTCTTAATGAAAGAGAGAGAAAATAGCACAATGAAATAGCCAGCACTGAGGCATTTAGGCACTTCACATGTGGAAAACAGATCTTGGTTCTGGAATACCTGAACTGGATGGTGACAGTGGAAGAAACATCTCCTGTGTTCAGCATTTTGGAATGGAAGTTTTTGATTCACATGTATGTTAACCAGCTTGTGTTGTAACTCTCCTTTGTTACTATCAAGTGTTTCAGAAGCTCAGAAGTTTCAGAAGCACTGTGCTGCTCTCAAATGTAAGAAGGAAATGTCATGAATACAGTACAGTTAGCTGGTGAGTTGTACTCAGTGCCTTTGGTCACCTTGCATTTATTCACGCTAATGATTTGTTGCATGAAGCCGGGCTAGAATGGCCTTTTGCTTCCCTCAGCTTAATACTGCGATTCCCAGAAGGAATACAAGAATTGAGGTAACACTCAAAATGATATGGATGGGCTGTGTGAGAAGTGGAGGTGTTGGGAAATGTTGCCTGAAGCTGTTTCAGGCATTTGGCTCCTGTGGAAGAATCTCCGTGAACTGTCGCCTGGCTTGGATCTCGGAATAGGGTTCTGGTTCGGGTCATGTCGCTGACAGTTCTGCTGAATGTTGTACAGATCGTGTGTCCTGTGGGTGTGATCTAGTCACTTGGTTTTTGTCACCTCCATGTTCGGTGTGCAGAGACTGAATAAAAGTGAGTCCAGTTCTGTAGCAGCTTCCTTTTGACTTCCAGGCTTCCCACACTCTGTGACGTGGTGGTGTCTTCACTGCAGGTGTCTGTCTTGGAGTAAGAGGGGCTCTGTGGTGTGTGTTATCCCAGCTGCATGTTTCTTGCAGAAAACCAGCCAGCTGTGTGCCAAGAAGCAGTGCCATCATCCTAAATCATCCAGAGCCTTGGACGCATCCCTGAGAACCCCCTGCTGCAGCAGGTGCTGCTGGATGCGCACCGTGTCACAGTGATGTCCTGGCAGGAGCAGACGTGGGGGATGATCATGCATTCAGTTGTTTTATGTGTGCAGCTTCTAACAGCGTTTCAAACCGCTGCAAGTTCTGTACCGGGGACCACTAGGTAGTCTGGGCCCCTAGGGGAGACACAGCTTGTGAGAATTTAAGAAGAAATGATTAATACCAGACCAGAAGAAACAAAAAAGACTTGAGCTGCTTTTAGAATTTGAAAAATGCTCCTGCCAACAGTTCATGTTTCTTTGACAGCTGATGTTGATTGTTTAAAGATGCCCAGATGACCTGTGCAGTGATCTGGCTGTTGTAAAGCATTTCGGGTTTAGGTAATTTGGCAGAGTAAGTTCTTGTCAATATCTGTGTTGGTAGAAAGCTTTGCTGATGTTACTCTGTACCTTCTTGGCTGTGGTTTCAGTTATTCATACTGCTTGCTGAATGTAGGTTCAGGATATTTCCCTGTATCAAGATCATCTTAAACTTCAGCTGTTCCAGATAGCACTACCTAAGTAACCTGAAATTGTTCACCCATCATAGGTATAAATGGTATGTCTGGGCCCTGTCAAGGGTCTGTGTTTTCTCTCCAATATGATCGGATTTTTAAAAAGTTTTCTCAAATCTTGCAGCAGCCATGGGCACATTGCACTCTTTTTTTATATTGCACTTTAATCTCTGGAGTAATTAGAAGAAAGTCAGCAATAACTGCCAGGCACAAGTGTGGTATTCTTCCATTTTTGTTGCTCTTGAAAATAGAGGTGATAAGACATGTAAATCCATTACGGTGTTGAGCAGCTGCTGCCCTGGCTGTTTTCAGAGAACTGGTGCAGATTTAGTTGCAGCCTGCCGGTAATCCTTGTGCTGACATGTGGCAAATTGTTATGAAATGATGGTGGCAGTATGTTCCCAATTCCAAGGGAGCTTAAAGCTTTTATGCCCCACTCTTGGGCTACCCCCGTGATACCCTAAAATGAGGAATCAGCAGAAGGCATGTAATTACTGCAGTTGTTAGAGGGAATTCATCCTTTTATAATCCTGTGTCTCAAAAAAGAACATCAGGACAGAAAATTTCTTTGAAGATTGGGATCTTCTTATATGATTAAAGATGTTCCACCTGGCTCGCATTTGAGCAAAGAAAAATTGTTCCCTACAAGCTGCAAACCTGATTAGAAGTGTGGTAATCTGAGCAGCACATGGCAAACAGATGTTGCCACCAGTGTGCAGCAGCATTGCTGTATAGATGTTTATCTGAATATCTCTGCAGCAGTGCAGCCTGACAAGACTGCATGAAATCATCGTGACACAACAGTTGAGTCTGGAAATCTGTTTGGCCAGAGCATTCAATTGTCAGTAAGCAGGGGCTTTTTCCTTTTGGGGATTGTTTCTGTGTATAGTCCTCTATTTCACTGCCTAACTTCATTATCAGTGAAACAGGGGCAACTGTAGTGTAGAAGACCAAACTATTCGTATCTTAGTGAAAAACATTATGGTTTTAGGGAGGATATTTTTTGGTTTTGATTCCTGTCTGATGCAGTTTTATCCCTGTTCCTGGGGCTAACCTGAAGCCACTGCAGCTGCAAAGGTGGGTGCAGACATGGTTTGTTCCCTCAGGCTTGGCCAGGTAGGGCTAAAAGTGTGCAACAGGAGTATCTTAGTGTAGTTTCTGCTTGGAGCAGGTGGTTCTGCTTGTTTCTTACCTCAACACACACAGAAGGAGAAAGAAAGATGCTTGTTCTTTCCTGACATGCTCCAGTGTGGGAGCAGTGATGTTACCATCCTAGAAATACTCCCTGGAGTAAAAGTTTTTTTCAGACCCACATATTGGGAGCAGTTGATGTTCACAGCGTCATCTGCTGTGTGCCACCAGCTTTCCAAGTGACTTTGTCGATGGAGGGTCATATGTGCTGGCTCTGCAACTCTGACAGTAGTGAGCTCTTAGTGGAGGTTTTGAGTTTCTAGTCACTGTTGGATAATTCCTGGTCTGTATGTAATACCTAGACACTGGTTTCATGCTGCAGAAAGCAAGTCACATTGGTAGCTCCAGCAAGGAGACTGGAGAAGGAGCAATCTCAGCTGAAGAGCTAGAAATTTGGAAACCTTCCTCAGAAATAACTGCTGAGATGCAGTTTTTGGTGATGGTGTTAGAATGAGGAAATGATGCTGTTAGAATGAGAAAAAGTCTTCTTGCAGTGTCTTTGAGTGGCCTCAAAATTAAGGTATTTTGGACCATGTTTTCTCGTGTGCAGGGACAGATGCTTACAAATCCACACCTTAAGCTTCCCTTTCCTGCACGCTGCCAGCACAAAGGCTGGTGTGTGCTATGTCTAGCATGCCATGGCATTGCCCTCAGTGGAGCAAGAGCCCACAGAACTGGTTTGGGCCAGGACAGACTGCTGTGGGCAAAGTGGAAATCAACACGTACGTCAAACTATTGGTGTTCACACTGGCTATTCAAGCACTTTGCCTGTGTCTGCCTCTGTTGGCCAGGAAGGTACTCAGCATTTCCTTGGAGTGTGGCTCAGACCTCCAAGTCCAGGGGGAAAACACCTGGCTTCTCTGTTGCTGTGGATGCATGTTTCCACCAAGAGGGGTTGCTCAGTCAGTTGTTCTGGCTTCATCTGAGTTCCTCTGGAGACTGTAGTTGTTAGACTGAAGAGAGGAAACCTTAGGGGGGAAAGGCTGTGTTGTCTTCATGCCTGACTCCCAAGCTGATTTGCTGTGTGTTACCAGAAAGAATGCCAGTTCTGAACAACAGGTGGGTCTGTGGGGTGCTGGAGCAGCTGGGGTGCCAGTGCATGGAGTGTGCTGTGGGGAACATCCTCTTTGCTGTACCATCTGTCTGGCTGGGGCTGAGAGATGCCCCTCGTGTGCCTCAGACAGCCCCTTTGGCAGCTCAGCTGCTCCTGGTGGAGCTTGAGCCTTCTGCCTTGTCAGTGCCTGTTGCACTTGCTTTTCTAGGGACCCTCACCGTGGCAGCACTTAACAAATAATATTTAAATGTTTTGGGAAGTCAGGTGTGTTAGATAACTCTGTTGTTCAGTTCTTCCTTGAAAAAAAATTGCTTTACTGGTTGTTTACTGCATATTGAGATTAAGTGCAAAGGTCTAACCCTTCTGTGGGACTGTAAACTCTTGTGGATATGGACACAGAGAAAAGGTTTGGGCCTTTTGTTGTGTACATGTTGTTAACATCTGACCTCGTAGTCCCTTTTTCTTCTTTTAAATCTATTTGCATTTATGCTAACATTAGTGTTCCTGTAAATATTGGGAAACAGCAGGATTTGGAGGCTAGGGGGGTTATATAGTGCAATGTGAAGGCTGTACCTTTGGGAAATCTACAGTAAGCAGCAGAATAATCCAGTTTCTAATTTAGTGGGTAAAGCAAATATGTAGCATTTAAAATTACAGTAGATAAGAAGCAATCTGACACCAGAAGGCAAGAAGAAACAGCTCAAAGCCCTAATCACCTGATGTTTTTAGTCATTCTGGTCATCTTGTTTTTAAATCCTTACATAAATTGTATTGCTGCTGAATTTTGATTATTTTAAGTGTAACTGCAAAGGAGTGAGGAAGCTGATGGGTGAGGAAATCGCTGTTAATTCCTTTTGAACCAAAATAAATGGCTCTCGTAAAACTGGAGCATAGAAAGAAAAGAACCTGACTTGGCCTGGAAGTTGCATACTAGTTTCCTTGTGAAAGAAGGAATTAGCTGAGAAAATATTTTGTATATTGTGAGAACAAGAGTTATGAGCTGGATTCTCGCTGAAGATGGTTTTTGAAGATACAGGAGATGCCTGTAGCCATCCCTAGCTTTTTCAATGCTTTGAACACGTGGAGTGAGTTAAATGTCAGTGTTGGTGTAACAAAGCCCTCAGTGGAGAATATTGGCTTTGATTGGGTGCAGCCTCCCCTGTTCTGCCTGCTCATGCCACCTCTTTTTTTTACTGCTGCAAAATTTTTACTACTTCCAGTGTTCCCAAGGCAACCACACCACAGAACACTCATCAGTGAATTGTTCTTTTAGTTCCCGTTGTCAGTGAATAGTGGGGAGGAAACTGGCAGAGGAGAACAAGTAGATCAATTTCCTTGCCCTCAAGAAGCTGAGCTGGGAGGTTGCATTTACACACAATGCAGAAAGCATTGCTCTCAAACTTGAGGCAAAGCCAGAGCTTTTGTGTCGCAGTTGCTGCAGAAGCTAGAAGGAGCAGCTGTCGTGATTACAGCATTGTTTGTCAGAGCAGACTGTCAAAGCAGAAGCACATCAAGAAATAGCCTGTCTGCTTTAAAAAAATATAATATCGAAAATTTGAGTGTTTAAATGCTGCTACCTCCTGCTTCCCCAGAGAAGGGTGGCTGTATAATGACTGGGTTTGATCTCTGTAGAGATCAGCTGTGTCCATTAGCCTCTTCTGTATGCCCCCCCAAATACTGATACTGTATTTCCAGGCACCTTGTGGTTTAGAAGCAAAGCTGGCTGATCTGTCTGTTGATTTTATGAGTGTTGTTTGAAATGTCAGATGTGATTTTTAGCTCATTCCCGTCCCTAAGTACAGGATATATGTTTGCATCAGCTCTTGGGATGTGTGGCTGTGGGGTGTGTGGAGTAAGTTTTGCCTTAGTATGTTTCAAATTTTCATTAGATTTTTTCTTTGGACCTGCAGGTTCCCCTGGAAAACAAGTGGATAACTCAGCTGGCAATCAAGGGAATAATTTAGGGACCCCAACAAAGGCTGGAAAACTGAGCCATGCGTTTAGAGATCCCCGGGCAGGGAGGAAAAGTGCGGAGGGACACGTGACAAAAGGTGGTGAGGAGTCAGAGAGTGATTTTGAATCTGATCCTCCTTCTCCCAAGAGCAGTGAGGAAGAGGAAGAACAGGATGATGAAGAAGTCTTGCATGGAGAGAACGGGGACTTCAATGATGACAATGATACAGAACTGGAGAATTTAGGCCATCGACCTCTCCTCATGGATTCTGAGGAAGAGGTGGAAGAAGAGGAGGAAGAAAAGCAGAGCTCTGATTCTGATTGTGACCGAACCAAGCAAAAATGTGTGGAAGGGCTCCCGAGCGCTCAGTTCAGAGATGGTGTGGGCAGCGGTGAGATCACAGAGCACAGTTCAGTGCTGATGTCCCCATCTGAGGTGCCAAGCACTCTGATCAACTCTGGCCAAGAATTTGATGTGTTTGGAGCTGTGCCCTTTTTCACTCTGCAGCCTCAGGCAAGAGAGAGGATGGACAAAGATGTTTCTTCTCAGGTGGCTTTTCCCAGCCAAGAGCAGGATGACTTTGATGTTTTCATAAAAGCTCCTTTCAGCAAAAAGGTGCCCCAGCAAGACGGGCAGGGGTCAGGGATGGAGCCTCTGCTCTCCCCCACCTCTCCACGAAGCGTGGATATCTTTGGTTGCACCCCATTTCAGCCGTCTCTTCTCCCCAAGTCTGCTGGGAGTAGAGAGGATGTGTTTGGGCTGGTTCCGTTTGAGGAGATCACAGGCAGCCAGCAGCAACAGAAGGTAAAGCAGCAGCGGAGCCTGCAGAAACTCTCTTCCCGCCAGAGGCGCATGAAGCAGGAGGTGTCCAAGAACAACGGGAAGCGCCATCACGGCACCCCCACCACCAGCAAGAAGGGGCTGAAACCCAGCTACCGCACCCCGGAGCGCGCCCGCCGGCACAGGAAGGCCGGCCGCAGGGACTCCCAGAGCAGCAACGAGTTCCTCACCATCTCGGACTCCAAGGAGAACATCAGCGTGGCCCTGACGGACAGCAAGGACCGAGCCAACCCTCTGCAGACAGACGAGCCGCTGCTGGATCCCTTCGGAGCCAAGCCCTTCCACCCGCCCGAGCTGGTGCGCCACGCACAGCACCAGGGCTTTGGGGACAGCCGCGGGGACCACGGCGCAGTGGTGGTGGCTGGCAGGCCCAGGCAGAGCTCCTTGCACGGCGCCGGCCACAGTGGGGACGGGCTGAAAACGGATGACTTTGGTGCTGTGCCCTTCACAGAGCTGGTCGTGCAGAGCACGCAGAGCCAGCCACAGCAGGCACTGGAGCTGGATCCCTTTGGAGCAGCTCCCTTCCCTTCTAAACAGTAGAGGCCTCCGGTGGGTTCCCCCCACTCCACCTCTCCAAGGCCCTTAATAAAGGTTTAGTGGAGTAATTTATGTGGCTGAAATGCCTGGGGCCTGGGTTGTACAGCTTGCTCAGGCTGAGGAGGCGGCAGCCTGCCTGCATGATGGAATTGCAAATAATGGAAAATTCTGATCTGAGTCTTTTGAGAAAGAAGTTAGGAGTGTTGTTTCCTTATGGCAGATGGCTCCCAGAATGAAACAAGGAATTGAATATGAATCCCTGTCACTGACTTGGGGCCCTAGGACATACTGTCATTGTGCACTTTGGTCTTGCCTTTCCATCCCTCTGTCATATGCCCGGTGCAGCGGAAGACGCAGGGAGCACGTGGAAAATGTTCTCCATGTGTACAAGGGGCTGATGAACTGCGGTGCTTCTTGTCTCAGCAGACGTAAGAACCAAGGCCTACTGATATCCAGGTGATGGAAATAGCTAAGTCTTTGCTTCCTAGGTGAAAACTACCTTTATTAATAGTAAAAATAAGGCAGCCACATCCTCAAGGGGCTGTGGCCCAGAATTCCAGAGCACAGCTATGGCTTGGGACCTTGTAGACATCTATGCAGCTGCAGAGATGAAAGGCAGATTATTTTTTTGTGTGCCTCAATTTTTTTTTTTTTTTTTTTTTTATAGTAAGTGCCATTAATGAAAAGTAGCAAACTGGAAATGTAGAGTCAAAAGTGAAGAAGCAGATTATTTACTGATCTGTGAGAAGCCTGAATGTGTAGGGGAGTGAGCCAGCAGGGTCGTGGCTGGGATTGCAGCACTTGAGAGACTCCTCAGCACACTGGAAGAGGGGCTGTCCTTGAGCACATATGGAGTGTTTCAGATGACTTATGGAGTTGACTGTGAGGTACAACCATTGGATTGATTTGAATTACAAACTGGGATTTGTGTCTGTTTTCCTCTTAGATTTTTATTGCAAAGAAAATGTGTATTCTCTCAAACCTGTTGTTTTTTCACCACAACAGTTTTGTGAAATGACTGTAGCCTGATGCTCTTTCAAGGTTTGCTGAATGCACTGAGCTTTGGAGATGCTTCCTGCCCCCGCTGTGCTCCAGCAGGAGCTGCTGGACCACTGAGCTGCATTTCACCCCATGGGGACACGGAAGGAGGTGGCTCCTCGGCTTGTCTCACCTCTCTGTCCTGCTCCACTGGAGGCTGAGGAGTAGGTAGCTGGGTGTTTGCACATAGAGGACAGTACTGTTTGTGTTTGACTTCACAGGTGAAGTGAAATGTTCAGGGTTGTGAGCTCTTTTCCCCTGATGCGTCCTGCTGGATATACAGGAGATCTGTGATCCCAAGATCTCTGAGGGGGGAATTTGGTCCCTTACAGTATTTACTGAAAACACATGGAGAACAAATCACGTGGCGCCTTTGGGATCAGTTGGATAAAATACCCCCTAGGATGTGTGTGAGATGGCTTCCCTTAGCCCTGGAATCTGAATGTAGCTCATAGTGATGGTGTGCAGACAGCTACCTTTATCTTCCTCACTTTGATTTCTCACAGGGTGTAAGTGGAATATTCCAGCTGTGCCTGCTTCAGTGTGCCTTTTCCAGGCTTAGAAGTTATGGTTTTAGGAGATTGAGTAGAAATGTTTCAACACAGGGCTTTGCAGGCTTTATTACTGCTCCTCTCACCTGTTTGGTGCCAAAGGCTGCAAGAAGCACATGCCAATTTTTGTAGCATTTCTGACACTCAGGTTAAAGGTCTTCTTCCTTTTATTCTCTGTGCATGCTTGTGAGCTGCCTTTCTCAGTGTCCTTCAGAGCTCTTACCTGCCTGAAGTGCTCTTGGAACAGAGTGAGATGACAAATGGGGCAGTGGGGTGGACACAAAATGAGATGAAAACTGTGGTCCTAAATGTGGCTGGTCCTCACCAAAGGCACACTGTTGCTGCCTTTGCAGTGGGAAAGCCACGGGAAGGGTTGACGATGCACGTGGTGCTGGGGCTTGGCTCCAGGCTGGGGGAGGAGAGGTGGGGCTGGGACCTGCAGGGAGGAGGCTGGGCATCGGCACACCCAGTGTGGCGGAAGGGATCAGGTAAATTAGGGATGGGAAATGTGCTCATGTGTTGTTGGTTTACCCCGGGACCCCAGGCTGAGGAGGGCTGCAGGAGGCTTGGCAGAGGGCCTGTGTGTAGTGACACTGCAGCACAGCAAAGCTGAAGGGACAGATCAGACCCCTGGGACTCCAGAGCTGGCACAAGTTATTGCCCACAATACTTGCCTCCTAATGGCCTTAACAAACCTGGTTCTTCATACTCGAGACACCAATCAGGCTTTTGCTTAAATGTAGCTTTTGTTTCTTTAGTTAGTTCTTTTATCCTTTCTCATGGTCCACGTGAGATTGGTGCACCCTGCTACGCTGGCTTTGCCTGGTGTATGTAGTTTATACACAACTGAACCCAAGTTTGGGGTTCTTTTCAGCCACTATCCACTATTCAAAGGAGGTGAAATGTGGGACTGTCAGGGAACGGGATATCCTTTGCCTTATTTCAGGGTTTCTGGAGTGCCATGTGACCTTCCTTGGAATCAGGAAAACCCTTGCTGCAGTAGACATGTACATGCTGCCTGTGGTAGCGAGAGGGCAAGGTGAGGGGCTGACACTTCCCTTCCAGACTGAAATCCCAATGGATTTCTATAGCTTCTCCTACAGGATGCTGAGGGACTGAAGCACAGGCCTCCTAGGATCAGCTGCTGGAGAGAACGTCTGTCCCAAGGTACTAAGAAGCCCTCAGTGGTTGTGGTTATGGAAAGGAAAGACAGATAGTTATGTTTGTCTGCAGACTCAAAGGGTCCTGAAGTGTGTAATTAATGTAATTAATTCTTTGGCTGCCCTGTGTGTGGTGGGGGGCTCTGTGAGCACCAGTGCTAGAGGAAAAAGCTTATAATCATTCTGGGTGTCCCAGTTAGTAAAACCAAGTACTGTGAAAATGAGTTGATATATTTGCTACTGTGAGAGTAAGAGTTTATCTGGAGTTTTTTTATACTATATCGTGTATTTTTATATATAAGAAGTATATATAAAATATACACATGCTCGCACACATCACATACCCCTTGGAGTTGCTGTGGTTTTAGTAATCCAGCAGCCACAATCATGTTTGTGATTTGAGTGAATATGGGTTAAGCACCAAAGGTGGCTGCTCTGTTACTGTTCCACTGTGCTTATTTTGAAAGGAAATCAAGGAGGTTGTGTATACGGCTAAAGTTGTGACTGAGGCATCACCTAGAATTAAAGAGCATAAAAACTATTTTAAAATTGCTGGCATTCAGCTTTTAAGTGCACTTGCCTGAACTACACTTCCATTTCTTGTTAGACTTGGAGTTTCTAAAGCTTTTTTGTGTACTACTAAAGCGAGAACTTTTAACTTTTTTTGTGAAGCTGATGTATATCATAAAATCCTTGGAGTTGTTAAATAAACGAACCTGGTAATAGTGCCTTTGCGGGTCTCTTCACCACTGCATTGTGAAGTATTCATGTGTAGGCTTTCATTTATTTATTATAAGCAGTGCTGCTGCTGCTGCTGAATCATTTTGTAGCTGTAAGCACCTGTGGCTATGTTAAAAGTGTCTTAAGTAGTTGTGTTTGCTGCCCAATCACCTTGCTGTGTCCAGCTGGTTAAAAATCTGTGGATCGTGTGTTACTTTGAATTCCTTCGGTTTGGTGTTACTCCCTAAAGCCTTGCTGCCGAAAGGTTGTGTACAGTTCCCAATGCCAGTGCTGTGGACTGAGCTCTGCGCTTTGGGGCAGAACTATGTGGTGTGAGCCCCTTCCTGCAGCTGTTTACTGGATTGGGTTTTCTGAGTGCTCCTTGTACTGATTTTACTCTTGGGTAAGCTGAAGTAAGAATGGAAATGGTCAAGAACAGAAAGCAGCAGGACTCTGATAATAAAGGAAAAAAAAGAAAAGCTGAGTTCATCAGCAAATTCAGCTAGAGGTTTTCCCCTAGAAATCCCTGTCTGTGTAACCCACAGGATGTGGCACAAGTTCTGTGGCTGAGCCATTGACAGCTATTGTTTTGCTGCACGAGATGCAGGAATGATGTTACTCCACGGAAAAAGCCAATGAACTGGAATTTATTTATAGGTTCAGTATGTACATCAAAGACCATCATGCAGCTTGATAAATTGTGTCAGGTAAAAATGCACAGCTTGGCAATCAGTTTCTTTATCTGGTGAAAACTGACAGAGTAGTTAAGAGTTTCCATTCAAAAATACATTAGCAAGTGCTAAAGTCAGTATTATTTCAGAGCACAGACACATTCTTCAGGTATTACTGTACACATAACACTGGAAACAGACTTTCATACTTGTCAGTTCCTTGTCAGGCTTCAGTAGTAGTAATTAGTGCACTTGCTTGGCGGTCAAGTTAAAAAAAAAGTCATTATAAAATCAGTGTATACACTAAAAGGCTTAAAGCTCTGGGACCTCAATCATTAATGCAGAGTCAGTTTTGCCAATACTTGTTTCTGGAGTTGAAAAAAAAAACCAACAAAAAAGCACCGGAACCACCCTCTGGCCTAAACAGACCGCATCCCTGTCCAGTACATGAGGAGGACTTTGTATCCTGCCTTTTCCATGCCCGAGTTCAGGGGCTTATCTGTAAGTGTCCATGTCCACTCCACGTCTCCTTGGCACACCCTGACCAGAAAAGAAGTCCTGCTCCTCTGCCTTAGCACAGGGAGAGGCAGCTTTGTGCAACTAATAGAGCCTGCCTGCCTGCCTGGAGGAAGTCACTCTCCACAAGGCCATAGTCACTTAGGATCAGTCCCAACAGCATCATCGCCTCAAACCCGCAAGTCCAGAGAATTTCAGTGCTCTTTGGAAGACTGGCAGCCCAGGAGCTTGTGCTGGGCTGCAGCTATTCAATAACCAGTGTATTTCATGGCTCCCTGGTGTTCATTTAATAAGAGATGGGTCCACAACGCATCCTGAAACTCCAGCCAGCCTTTGCACTGTGGCACGGTTTTGGCAGCAACACCTTTTGGACAGCACTGTCAGTGAGTGCAGTATTATGCTGCACACAGGGAAAGGCCAAAGGTCAGGAATTGGCTTTCCCAGCAGCGTCATTGATTGCAAAACAGCAACAACCATGGACGCGCAGGCTTAGTGCTACTTCTGGAATATTTTGGAATACCAGTTCCAGATTACTGGCTAGAGAAATTCCTTCAAGCAATGGCATGACCCCCCTTGGGGGAGGCTATTTTTAAGATCTGCAGTGGAGACCTAGGTGTGCTGGATGTCATGTGTTCTTATCCCCCAGGGGAACTGCAAAGAGCTTGTCCAGAGCAGGACACAAATCCAGTGAACTCCAGTTCATATGTTCCTGTGCCAACGCTGAAGCATAAGCACGTCTTCCACGCAAAGGCCGAAGGATACATAGCCCACAGGGCTGTGCTTTGGATCCAGGACCGGCTCCCAAAGTTCCTACCATTTTACAGGCACGCTGTCAAGTGTTCTCCCAACTGTGCACACCACCTGAGAGCCTGGTGTCCAGGCCTGAGTACCCTTAGCTGAGCCATTGGTGTTTGCCAGGCATCAGAACATCCTGCTGGGATCAGCATGCCAAGTCAGCTCAGCCTCCTGCTCCCCCGCTCCAGGAAGAGCTGCTGCTTGGTACTTGACTGCAGAGCAGGAACTGGCTGAGAAGGAAATGCTCCTCAGGTCCCAGGCAGTGCTGCTGTGTTTATCAAAGCTTGCAGTAACACTTTGTCCCAGCAAGGGGTAACAGTCCAGGAGTCTGGAAAGGAACTGCCTCAGTCCTTGACAGCACAGCTCATCACATGAAGTCCAGACCCTCAGAGTCACAAATCCTCTCGTGCTTCCTCTGAAATAGAGCAGGGAAACAAGGTAAATCACTGTACACCCGTAACTGGCAACTCATCAGATTTCCACAACATCCACATCAATGCCAAGCAGACTGAAAACCTGACAAAAGCCAGAGGAAAAGGCTACTTAAGGACAAGTACTAAAAATGGTTTGAGACTACTAAGATAGTGACAGTGGGCTGGAAGGGATCTGGCAGGGCTAAGTCCAGCCTGCTTTAAAACTGCTCAAGGGCCCAGCAGCTCCTCAGAGCCTCATGCAGTGCAGCAGCACACGTGAGCAGAGTGCCTGCCACTGCATCCCTGCTTTTTATTTGCACCAGTCAGGACCCACTGGGGGGCACCAGAGGTGCAGGCTGGGATTCCTGAAGCCGGTGGTTAGAGAATCCTGTTCCCCGAGGATGGCAGCAGCCGTACCTTGGCTCACAAGTCCACGCTGTACTCGGGGCAGGGCTTGCTGTGTCGGTACTGCATGATGTACACTGTGGACTGGTGCCACCAGTACAGCATCACCACTGCCAGGATGTGCCACACCTGGTGGCTCGAGCCGAGGTAGTTCAGCTGGCCTGCGGGAGAGAACAGGGGCGTGGAGTTCAGCTGTTAAATTCAGCCACAGCATGTGCAGTGCAAGCAGCAGTCAGTCTCCTGCAGAGCTCCGCCATATCCTGCCCTCGAGGGCTGACAGGGAAAGTTCTTTAACGAACTTGATGGAAGTTTTCTGCCTCTTCCCACTCTTTTACTCTGTGTGGGAATACTGCATAAGGAACATGGTCAGCTTGTTCTCCCCAGAAGTTCAGGACCCAGAGCAAGGACTGTGGCACTGTAGGAGGCTTAACTGCAGAAAAAAAACAGCCAGAAGAGAATTTCCTACCTGGGAAGTATCTTTCTGGAACTTTGGAAATATAGAAGAGAAAAGCTACAGCAGCTATGAAGTACATGACGAATACGCGGGGGGCAAACTCCTGCAAAAGAAAAGGAAGCTCTCCTATTCTGTTAGAAGGCAAAACCAGAAAAAAATGTCCCTAAAGATAAAAAAGTGATAAAGCATAGCAACACCCAATCTTCCTTCCCTGCCTGTGCTAGCTATGCACAAATCCAACAGGCACACACATGCCAAACTTAGGGAAATCCTGAGTGGGAAGAAACCTCTTCTATTCCATTATTTTATTTTATTGCTTCTAAACACAAGCTGCTTAGTTGGGCGGACAGCAGACATAGCATCTGTCTGTGAAAGGTCACCTGGCACTCCCCTGACCCTGTCCCCAACAGCCAGGGTGAGGGACACTGCACTGCACATCCCCCTTGTGCTGGGATTGCACTGCAGCACCAGAACCCACAGGACTCTCACACTGGGTGGTCAAAACCCTGCAAATCAGTTACCAGGTGCATTTTGTTAGCAGAATGTTTTGTTACCAAAAGTGAGTAACAGCGGCTCTGGACCAGGCTGAACCCTCACCCCAGGGGACAGCCATCCATCCAGGCCAGCCCAGGCATATGGAGTTTGTGCTCACTATGAAAAAGAAGCATTTCCTTCAGCACCATCAGGCGTTCCTGGGTAACTGCAGTGATTTCAGGTGGTTCGTACTGGGGCACACTGGATTGCCTTTAGCTGTACTGGGCTGCTGCTTTCACAGTGTAATTCCAAGTGGTGAAACAGACAGGAAAATAGTAACATGAAAGAGCTGTTACAGGAGGATTGTGCAGGAGACAAGAGGGCTGAGCAGGTAAATGGATTTCTGCTGCCATGCTAGGGAACAGAAGAGGAGACAAATAATCATCCCATCGTCCCAGTGTCTCCTGGCTGCCCTCTGGAGCTGTGGAGGTGGCCAGCCCTGAGCACTCATGCAGCCTGACAGGCTCCTTCCTGTTCCACAGCCACCTCAGCTCCTGGCCCCCGGCCCTGGCGAGGGTGCGGTCTACCTGCAGCAGCTGCTCCATGCCCAGGCACAGACACACCTGGATCTTGCTTGCCTTCTTACTGTGCAGCTTTAGGGCAGAAAAGCAGAATGAAGCTTCCCACGCTGTCTACCCTCTCTCAACACATTTCTTAGTGTTCCCACTTGGATCATATCGACCAAAACAATGCTGTCCTTAGAGGAATTGTAACTCCTCCTGCTTCCCCATCGTTTCCCCAAGAGTAAGAGGACTCAAGGAAGATGGCAAGTGAAAGCAAAAGGGAATCTTATTTCCTTTTTGGTTTTTTCTTACCTGGACAATGGATGCACCAACGCCGCCATTGAGCCAAACCCAGTGGATGGTGGGAATGATTCCGTAGCCGGACACGGAGCAGAAGATGATGGAGCGCAGCCTGTGCCACTGCTGTGTGAGGTAACTGGGGTGGATCTGGGCAAAAAACACTGCCAAGATCATGGCCAGCACAGTGATCAAATACACCTGGCGCCAGTACTGAGGGCAGAAAGAAACAAAGGCAAGTTTGTGGGTTTCTTATCACATGCACAAGTCAGCTCTGGGCAGAAAGTTTCAGTGACTGAGCACAGTGATACCTCAACCTGTCCCTGCAGTGGTCACCATTGGTGGGTCTGAGTGCAGGGTCCTGTGTTTGTGTGCTGGCACTGAAGGCAAGGGACTGTTGCTCAGGGGCCCCTGGCACCACATCCTTTATTCCAAGCACTTCCTGCACCAAATGTTTTCAGTGCACCTGTGCCTCACAAGCCCAGTTCAGCTCCTGGACAGCCATGTCCCCGGCAGGCCTTGAGAGGGAATTCACTTACACATTCTCTATCAGATGGAGAGAATCAAGGTTGTTTCTGCCTCATAGCAGCTACCCCATGGGCAATGCTGTTTGAATAAAGTATCTGTGATGGGACACATCCCTTGATCAGCCTCAGGCACTGTATACAGGTTGGACCTGTAAAGTTTCCCTGCCTTGAGAGAAATGTAAATATTTTCCTGAGGTTTGTAAAATTAACAGTTGAAAAGGAAAACCTGCATTTACCTGTCCCTTCAGCTGGCACAGTTCTGCTGAGGTCAGAGGGATGTATTCCAGTTTTCATCCCTGTCTCCCCACTCCTGTTCTCTTAGGACACCTGCAATGAGCCCCCCTTCCTGCAGCACAGAAACTCCAGTGAGACCACACGAAGTAAACCCTGCAGGGATACATGCTCCTGACTCACGTTACTGCAGTAGAAGGCATAGAACACGCCTGACACGTAGCAGCCCAGAATCCCGATGGAAATTCCCGCATAATCCAGGGCCATCCAGCGCCGGCTCGTCTTCTCAGAGCGGTGGCAGCAGAACAGGTGATATCCTACTGAGCAGAGCATGCAGACCTACACAGAGGGCCAGAGGAGGAGGGTTAATTGCTTACAAAGGAGCAGGGAGCACAGCAAGCTTCAGCTCTGCAGCTGGAGCAGGCGCCCAGCCCATGACATGTTGTGCAGTGCACCTTGGTGCAGGCACTTGTGATCCCTGCCTGCCAGCCAGCCATAAAGCTTGCCTGGCAGGGGGAGAGGAGCAGGGCACTGCACACCATCACAACCAGGCACAAGTAAGGAAAGTGGGCTCATGAGGCCACGTGAGCTGACAGCGCTCCAGGAGGACACATCTGCACCAGTACAGGAGGAGGAGGAGGATGGATTCTACTGGGCCAAACTGCCCCAGGCAGAGCCCAAAGACCAAATCTGCCCTCACTTCCCAGCACCCGCTGTGTGCCTTTACTGAGGGAACACACAGAAATTTAACTCTTACGCACACGCTGCTTGTTTGCTCCTAGGCTGCCTTAAAATTTTTTCCCTGAGAAGTCTTTGGTTCTCTGTCACCTTCTGCAGGAGCAGGGAGGAGCACTAGAGCAGTGCTTTCCTAGCCAGCAAGGGACTTTCTCCCACTTGTAGCTGTACAAAGGCATCCTGTACCCTGCAGAGAACACAAATGGTGCCTTGAACTCTCTGTGCTCTTGCAAGGACAGTGTGCTTCACAGGAGCCGCAGTGGCCCATCGGAGACACGCCTGAAATCTGCTGTGGAAACAGATCTATCTGACAAATAAGAAATCAGGCCACCAGCCCTCCTGCCCTTCCACCCATCAGGCCACGGCTGATCTCCGTGCTCCGGTGCTTGGCCCTTTCCAGCAGCACCTGGAGCCGCGTCAGAACCCCTCAAACTGCGGAAGCTCTGAGACACAGCCTGGACAAGCGCACTTGTTTACACCCTGACTCCTCCTCTGCTAGCTGTATTCAGTTTTCCCCAGCTTACTGCAGGTCAGATCCGACCCCACCACAGCGGCGCTTCCCTGCAGGAGCGGTGCACTCGCCCCGCGCTGTCCGGAGTGCCCGAGCCCGCACAGCGCCAGGGGCTCACGCCCTCCCGGAGCCGGCGCCCACCTGGAAGCAGAAGAGGCACACGGAGCAGATGACGAAGTCCTCGCGGGAGGCGCCGGCCGCCGGCAGCACGGCCGTCAGGTCGTAGATGCCCAGCGTGAAGAAGAGCAGGAAGCCGAGCAGGTGGCTCCAGATGTTGACGGTCTCGTTGGAGAGGATGAAGAGGCTGAGGGAGAGAAGACACAAGGCGGGGCGGGCGGTGAGCGGCGGCGGCGGCGGGGGAGGCCCGGGGCCGCGGGGCGCGCTCACCTCTTGATGCAGAGGCGGGAGGGCAGGTAGGCGCGGTATCCATCGGTGATGTAGGGGTTGTCCTTCAGGAACACCGGGATCTGCTCGTACGTGTAGAGCCGGATGCCGCGGGGCACCAGCACCGGCCAGTACTGGTAGCTGCCCAGCTCGATGTAGTGCGCGCTGCGCAGCAGCTTCTGGTGCATCCTGCCCGCCGCCGCATCGGACCGCCCCAAGCCGCCCTCACGGGCCGGGGACCGGGATCGGGATCGGGATCGGGATCGGGATCGGGATCGGGATCACGAGCGGCGCCGGGAGTGGCGCCGGGAGCGGCCGTGATGACGTCACCGCGCGGCGCCCACCGATAGCGTCACTACGCGGCTCCGCCTGGCCCTGTGCCGGGAATCACCGCGAGGGGGCGCTGTAGGGACGCCTCAGAGCCCTCACACCCGCCGGAGCGCCCCGGGACCCCTCAGAGTTCTGGGACCGGCCGGGCGCCCTCAGAGCCGTGAGACTCCTGGGATGCTTCAGAGCTCTCAAACCCCCGGGACACCTGAGACCTCCGGGATCCTCCGAGGCGCCTTGGAGTCCTAAGACCCCCGCGGTGCCTCAGAGCCCTCACACTCCCGGGCCCCTTAAAGCCCTCAGACCCGCGGAACGCCCCGGGGTGCCGCAGACTCCCGGGATCCCTCCGAGCCCTCAGACCTCTGGGACCCCTCAGACCTGACGAAGCCTCCCAGGGCATCTCATACTCCCGAGCCCCTCAGAGCTCTTAGACCCTCAGGACCCTCTGAGACACCCTGGGGCGCTTCCGTCTGTCTGGGACCCCTCAGACTTCCAGGATCCCCTGAGGTGCCTTGGACTCCTCAGAGCCCTGGGGTGCCTCACACTCCTCAGAGTGGGGCTCTCCAGGACTTCTCAGAACCTCTGAACCCATGGGGACTCCCTGATGGCCCCTGGACCCTTCAGCCCTGTGAAACAACAGAGATGTGCCTTTGGACCAGTCAGACGTTCCTCTCAGGTAGGTTTGAGGTTGCAAACCATAGTGAAAGAGGCCAGGAACACTGTCAGGTCAAACTACACTGAGGGCTGTCATTCCCCATGGGAACTGCAATTGCACTGTGCAAGAGTAATTTCCAGTTTACTGAGATCATGATTACTAGCATTTTGGGGGTTTGTTTCCCTCTGTACTCTGTGAAGTACCAAAAAGTATTAGTAGTAAAAAAACCCTTCCAAAAGTTTGCACTGCCTCGGTAAGAAAAGTTATATATTGTTTACCAGCTGCTTTTAATGCTTATTTTTGCTAATTAAAAAACAAAAACAAAACCAAAAACAAACAAAACAAAGAAAAACAAAAACAAGACTAAACAAAAAAACCCACAACCACCACCACCACCACCACAACAAACAAACAAACAACAACAAAAACAAAACAACAACAACAAAAAACAAACAAACAAACAAAAAGCCACCACCACAAACAAGTATTGGGGGGAAAGCAGTAATCCCTTAGGTATAATAAGACTTGGTTTCAAAGGTGAAGACAAGTGTGTCACAGGGTAATCCTGGTTCACTTGACGCTCCATGCCAGTCCTGTGCCAGGAAGGCCCCTGCAAAAGTCTTAGGTCTCATTAAACCAGAGGGTGTGAGGAGTGTGTGGGGTTTTCCCATGACAGAGATGTGTAATGTGAAGTAAAACATGGGGAAGATGGGAGTTTAAAATCCACACTGACAGTCAACTCCAGGTGTTCCACAAAATCAGCCGTGCTGTGTCACATCCAGATTTGTGTTATGCCATTTGGTTCCCCAAACTAAGTTGGATTTAGTCAGCAGCAGCTCTTGGGTATGTGTGCCAATCAATCATTCACTGAGATTTCTTCCTGTTAGTGTCCCTAGAGCGCTGTTGCTCCTGCAGAGCTGCGGGTAGCTCCTCCCCCTCCTGCTCTGTGTGCAGGGTACCTTTTCCCCCTCATGTAACCCCAGGAGTTTCTCAGAGGAATCCTGTTCACCACAATAATTGAGCAGGCTTAGCTTTAGGATACCTGCTTCTGTTTCAACTTCACAGGATGTATTTGGAGCCTGACCCAGAACGGTCCGTTTCTGTTCTACTTAGTTTCTGTTTTCTGTTCCATTCTGCTGCTCTGGTTCAGGATTCCCATTCACCCAAGCTTTCTACTAATGGAGTTAGTAAGAATAATTTAGGAAAGAAGCACAGAGAGAACACACTGCAGGAAGATCCTCAGCCGCGGCTGTTGTGTCAGGAGAAGAGAACCTTGGATCTCGGTGGGCTGGGGAAAAACTGTGTGCACTCCTATCTATCCCACTGACAGATCCAGGGATTTCTTGTTTGCTCCAGCGTCAAACCACTTTGGTCAAGCCAAAGGGTGATCAGAAAGTTGATACCGAGTTAAAAACCTTAATTAATCTTAATTGTCCATTGTCTCATTAGCTTACTGAGAACATTATACCTGCAAAAAACGCACTTTGGTTCTAAGTCCGGTGCAATTTATATGAACTCCCTAGTGCTTCAAGGGGTTCAGTCAGAAGAAATCGGCGCTGACAGCAGGTTGTTTTTTTTTTTTTTTTGTTTTTTCTCTAAAGAAGGTTTAATTGGCTGTTAAGTTAGAGCTTTGAAGCTTGGATAGGGTGAGTGTCATAGGTTAAATTAATAGGACAATTGAGAAACAATTAGGGCAGCTTTAAATGAATTACTTACACTATTTATTTTGAGTTTATTGAACAATTGTTTTGTATGTGGAAGGGATTGAAATTAACCATCTCTGTGAGGTAGCTTTGACCGAAATTGACCTTTCTGGGTAAGTAAATAGCTTGCCCTAATTCCTACACTGGATCTCGAATTTCACTGGCAGATAGATGAATTGGGAGCGAAGATAAATGCGCTTGAGAGGTTCCGTACTTTTCTGTCGGGGCTGGAGTCAGCTGTGCAGCTAGAGGTAGAGAAGGCTTTCAGAGAGGTGGCGGGGGAGGTCACCCAGGAGCCGAACTGTCTCTGTTGGCCTTCCCGGCCGGCTGAGGAGCTCGCTGGGAGCAGGTGGCTCAGGGGGCAGCTGCGGGTTGTGCCCAGGCTGGAGGAATGGACGGCGCCCCCGGCAAGCAGCCGTGACCTGGCCCTGGGCTCGGGGCTCTGCGGCTCCGGACGGCTGACCAGGCACTCCGAGACTGCAGGAGCCGATGGCTCGGCAGGAAGCTCCCAGACTCTGGGGGCTCGGCCCGGGAGGTGACAAACGCCCGGAGAATCCGTGGTCCCGGGACCTTCCCGAGGCACCAGCTCAAGATGCTACTGTGTGTCTTCACCACATTTAGATTATTTAGGGAACAAGAGGTGTGGGGCTCTGCCACTGGAAACATGAGCCGAGCTGGTAAGGAAACCTGGTCGGACTGTGTGAGATTCCAGGATCTGTTTGTGCCCAGTTCCATTTATGCTCTGGTTTTCCAGGGAGCAGCCGGGGGAAGAACAGTGATCCCAAACCAAGTATCTCAAATGTTGATGGCAGAATGTGAGCAAAGCCCGAAGTGCTTCAATTTTAAAACGGAACGGGTGGAAATAATCTCCTTGCTGATTCTTGAGGCATTGGAACTGTTTTTTCCGCCCCTTCTTTCCCCATCTGCAGCCGCCCGTGCTGCTGAGCGGGAGGAGGTGGCTGACAGGAGGACCCGAGGCACTCGGGGGTCAGGGCACCCTCCTCGCTCATGCCCAGCTCTCCCTGCAGGTGTCAGCCTTGCTCCACGTACCTGGGGCTACCTCCCGCCAGCTGCCTCCTCATCCTCATTCCGTAGAGTTCGGGGCTCACCTCGCCGGGGTACTGCTGGTGTTCCTAAAGTTGCCGTGGCTCCCAGTTTGGTCCTCTTCTGAAGTGCGTGGCAAAATGCCTCCTCCTGAGTTTTCTTCGGCTTTCCACGTTCCAAGTAAGGAAATGAGAGGCGCTCTGGGACTCCTTTCCCCAACTGCTGGAATCCGCTGCTCTGGGAGAATTCAGCTTGCACTGAGTTTTCCAGAAAGGACAGATTAGTGCCCAGGAATTAGACCTTTTATCAGGCTGCCTTAGGAAAATGCCCTAAGAGTGTTGGTGGAAGGCATTGCATGTCTTCCTTTGCATTGTGCCTACAGCAGTGTTGGTAGATAGCTCAGGGTTTCTTTGCGTGTGATAAACACAATTGTGTTTTCCCTGGGGACAGGAAGCAGGAGGGATATACGGGCAAGTGTGTGCAGCAATTTTCAAAACTTGTGGATGAAGTACAGACATTGTTTTATGGCCACAGAGACCATGTAGCTGCTGGTGTGCATGGAGTGTCCCTGTGCACCAGGCCATGCGTGACATCGGGAGGAGAGATGTGAAAGCCCCATGTCATGTACAACATAGGAATCCTGTCTCCAGTTCCTGGAAGGAGACACAGCAGCTGTGCAATGGATTCCTGGTACACAATGGAGTCACATGTAAGGAACTAAGACTTGTAGCCTAGCAGGAGCCAATGAGGCTTTGAAAGAGAAAGCGTGTGTGTGTGTGTGTGTGCGCATGCAGGAACAGAAATCCCAGGACAGCCCTGATCCACCAATTCCCCTCATGAGAGAACACTAGGATTGCAAGTATCTTGTGTGTGATAATGACTTTAATTCCAAGAAGGCTTGATTTCAAGGTCCTCTTCCTTGAAGGTCTTCTCTCCTTCCAGTGTCCCCACTAGGAATTTTGTGGCCAAGTTCTCTGTGGTTTCCTGCAGCTCCTTGGTTCAGCACTGAGCAGCTTCCAGGAGTTCTACAGACAGACCTGCTGACAATCAGCATGGGGGCTCGGCTCTCTTTCCTCTCCCCATGGAGAGATGCCATGTGATGTGTGCACTGAAGTGACTTGGTTTGGTAGGGCTCTTCCTATTTTTTTTTTTTTTCAAGGGGTGTTTTTGTTTTTTGAATCAATCCCTTTGGCTTTCAGCTCCGGCTTCTGAATCTCAGCATCTGTCAGTGGTGCGATAAATTCTCTTTGGTGATAAGAGAACAGCTGCCAATAGCAAGAGCAGGAATGGCATTTGGGTTTTTTTCTGCTGTGTGAGCCCTTGCAGTCAGCAGAACTGCCCTGCACACACAATGGAGAAGGCACCTCTCCTGCCCAGCCCACTGTTCTGCTGCCAATTTAGCAACATCTTTTCCCTCCGTTAAGCAGATGCACACGAACAATTGTGCAGCATAATAGAGTCCTGAACTGAAAGATCTGGAAGCAATTGACAAATGGCTTTTTTCTGGATGTGTTCTGAAGGTGCAAGTGGTATGGGGACAATAAAGGATTATTTTTGAGAACTTAAGAGATTTTTAGGGAAAGAGAAGCTACGTTGAAAAGAATGCAGGTGGTATTTCCTAGCACAAGTCTACTTCCAGTGAAAATGGTAGAGGAAAAAAAATGGTAGAGGAAAAAAAGTCCTTTCTGTGGAGTCCTGAATTTCAGGGTTTTTTGTTTTTCATATTTAAAGGTGTCTTTAACTGAAGTCTGCCTATAAAATTTTATTGCAGCTGGAATACATGCCACCAATTATTTTGACTAGAGATGTTTTGCTTTTTTAGTTGAGGTAAGTTTAGTTTAGTCTGGAGGGTGAAACTCCAGGAATTATGGACAGCTTTGCTTCATAAGGTAATTTTGGAGAAGTACATGGGTTTGGGACTCTGCTAAAGAAAGAACCAGACCGTGCCTGTAGAAGTCTGAGGCTCCTCTCACCTGACTGGAGTTAGCAAATTTACCAAAGGAGATTGTGTTTCTAAGGCATTCAAAAGTGAGCCCAATCGTTCTGTAAAGTCATCCTGTGGGTTTTGCTGTAAAGCCTCACTGGTGTTGATGGATATCTCCAGGTATTTGAATGTTGTTGTACGTAAGATCACAGACAACATGTTCTCATTTGGTTCTCATGAGGATTTCTATGCTGAAATCAACTGAGCCTTTTCCAAAGCTCCTTCCAAACTTTTAGTGGGTTTTTTAATCTGATCTCTGAAGCCCTACTTTAATCCCACACAAGGCCTGGGTACTGGCATTTGGGATGATCTCACTTCCTTTTGGCTTGTTTGTTCGTCATTTGCCAAGATGAACACATGCAAATCATGTTTTTTTCCTGTCTGTGCTCTAAATGCCACAATCTCTGCTAAGTAGCAGTGATGTAGTTTGAGATTTAGTGATATAAAAATGAAGGTTTGCCTCGCCTCCAAGAATGCTCCAGAAAGATCCAGGAAAAGGGGAGGAAATTATTGTCTTGTTTGGCTCACTGCACTGTGGATATTGTCGCCTGCCTGCCTGAATTGGGGTTTTCCCCTTTTTGTCTTTGGATAGGTTTTCCTCAGTTATTTTGATTACTCAAATTGGAAGTTACACCCTCCTTTTACTGCTTCCTTTCACAAATCATTCTGTGTGTACTGTATCTCATCAGTCATATAAAACTCACCAGCATGCCCCACAAGTGGCTGCAGAGCACTGGGATTTGACCATTCTCAAGAATTCTGTTCTGTTTCTGCTCCCCCTTTCTATGTGACCTTGAAATGACAGTAATCCAGTCATCCCAGTGTTCTGGAAAAACGAGGCAGTGATTGAACTCCCTGTCTGTACTGTGGACATTGAGCCGTAAGGAATTCGAATTCTGCTACTCCAGCCCAAAGCCCATCTTGATTCTGTTTCCTGTTTTCCTACAGTCTGCTAAGCTGATGGATGCCTTGTGACGGTGTTCTGCCATCGGAGCGACTGCTGGAATGAAAGCTCTGTGCTCCACAGAAGACACAGTGCTGGAGCTGCTGTTGTGTCAGCCTGTGCTGTGTCTCTGGGAAGTGATCTTACCAGCATGTGAAGTGCGCTCTTCCCTCGCTGAGGTCTGATCCCTGCTGATGTGCTGAATGGCAGGAGTGACTCCTGAAAGCTGCAGATGATCTCTGCTGCTGGGGAGGGGTTTGGTGTGGGAGTCAGAGAGCAGCGTGGGAATGCGGAGCTGTTTGCAGCTCCCTTGCCTGTCCTAGGGCCATGTGTCATGGAGAGCCGTTGGGCTGGGCTACTCTAGGTACTCCTGGCAAGCTGAAACTTTTTTCAGGAGCCTCGCAAAGGAGTTGAATGGCTGCAGATGCTTCCTCCTGACTGGAGCTGGGAGTTTGAAGGGCAGCTGAATTTGCTAATGTTGGTGCTTTGATGCAGAGTGTGAGAAATGGTGATGAGGCATGAGGCAGAACAGCTTGCTCGATTGCTGCTGGAGTGACTCCGCAGTGCTGACAGTAGTTAAAAACATGGCTTTGGTGCATAGGCTTAGTTAATATATAGAACTTGGAAGGCTGCTCAGAACAGCTATGGGCTCTCTCTGTCTCTTTTTAATAGAGTCGCTTCCCTGCCCAGAACTGCACTTTAATTTTCAGTCTCTTTAGGGCCATTAGAGAAGACTGACATTTTGGGAACATTTGTACAGTACAAGTATGAATAACAGTATCCATGCTTTTTTCTGCAAAGGGATGTGCAATGCTGTCAGGGTTATTTTCCTGGTTGTTAGCAGTGTTGGCATTTTTGTTTCAAGTATAAAACATGGTGTTCTTTTTGCTGGAGAGTTAGTCCAAAGCAAAGACTCAGCTGGGACTTGAAGCAGGACATACTGGACTGGCTGTGTTTTCTTGGGACCACGGGACACGATTGGGTTAACTTCCCAGAAGAACCTCTGGGAAGAGCAGCTAACTCTGCCACCTGAGAGGAGTCTGGCTGGGCCTGGCAGAACAAAGACCACCCTGAACACAGCTGACACCTCACGTCCAAGGTGTCACCCTGCTTGTGTTCAGGCAGCCCGGTCTGCCCTCATCCTCACCTCCTTGGCTATCCAGAAGCTGTGTCAGTGGTTTGGGAAGAGACTGCTTAGTTCCTGCCTGGCCTTGTTGGTGCTGCTGCTGCAGGAAGCAAGATGCCAATGGAAGCAAGTCTTGCAGGCAGCTGGGAAGAGCTGTGGTTCTGCAGGTCCTGGTGAGACCTGCCACTGCCAGCCAGAGTGAGAGGGAGCTGCAGGATGGGCAGGAAGAACCCAGGAGAATGGATGTGCCTGACTGCACATCCATCTCTCCGTATCCAAGTCTTTTCAACTTTGTCAGAGCTTTCCAGATAACTTTCTCATTTAACGATTGATGTGCCAGGTGGGGAGCTTGGTCACTCGTGTTGGCCATCGGTCCCTCTGTGGGTGATCCTGCTGACGTCAGTGGGAATACTTGCTGTGGAGGGAGATTCACCCAGGTTACAAGGGATCCTTCCTGTGCAGTGCCAGCAGCTCTCCTCACAGAGTACGGGGTGGGGAATGATCAAAGAGCAATCTTGGGTTTTTTGTTTAGCCTCAAAGTAATCATCCTTGTGTTCTCTAGGTTAAGACATGCATCAGCTCATGGAAGCGGATGCCAAATGCCTCTGGAGTTGCTGAAAGAACCTTTATCAACATTTCTCTCTTCACCACATTTCATTAAAAAAAAAACCCAAACCAAAGAGCTACAAAAAAACTCAACTGAAAACCTGCAGCCTCATTATTATTTCAGTGTAACTTGTGCCATGAGGAGATCAAGCAAGCATGTCAGTGTGTGACTGTCAGCGTGAAGAGACCAACTGTGGCTCTGTGTGTGAGCGAGTTCTGGGCATGCTACATCAGGGGCATTGGTGAGTTTCTTTCAGGCTGCTGGAATGCTTTTTGGGGGTTTTTTGTTTGCAGGGTTTTTTTGTTTGTTTGTTTGCTTGGGGTTTTTTTGATGGACTAGTAAGTTATTAGGATGTGGACTTGTCAAATAGGCTTGCCAGCTTTTCAGCAGTCATCCCAAGTGGACTGCCTAAAAAAAGGGCTGGCACTGCTTCACATGGAATGACCGATGATATGTCATATATTTTTAATGGGCAAAATGTTTTAATAAACATTCTTCCCCTAAAATACTGGATTTTAAAATAGGTTTTAGCCTTGAGCCATGTAGCTACCCAGCTGTGAATTTTATAAGGCAACAATCTCCACACCATTAGATGTTATGACTGATATGCCAGTGATGGCAACAGCAAGTATTTCCACACATTAAAAAAGTTTCCAGTAGCAGTTAAAGGAAGTATGACTCTACTTGGAAGATTTTCTCGGCTGAAAATTAAAGCAATTTGATGAAATTATGAAGTCAGGCATGTACTGTCTTCTAGTGAGCTGCAAGTTCTGTGTATTGAAGCCATGCTGATTGCTGCGCCTGACAGCTTTAATCACATCCCCTGACGCTTTTGAACATAAACGTTTTTCTTTTTGTGTGATTTCTACATCCTTAGCTACTCAAAATTCAGCTGAAGGCTTGCACAATGGGGGCAGTTGAGACCCCAGCATGATCTACCACTGTTGTCTTGGTTTGTAGGAAAAAGCCTGCTTGGGTTGTTTGGGTTGTTTTTCTGGGTTGCAGCAGGTATCTTGTTTTATTTAGAAGAGTTTGCGAGTGAGTCTCAAGTTGAAAGGTGATCAGTGATCCCTCTTTGAGTAACCCAAGGCCCTGCTGTATAGTGACTTTTGTGCAGTGATCGTTAAATCATGTAGCCTGTTGGAGATCTGTTCTCTTCAGCCTAAACCTACGAGCAAGTCAAGCATCGTCCCTCTTGAAAATGTCTCACCTCTGGTCCACCACAGAGAGAGAAATCTGAGTGTTTGTGTGTGTCTGAAAGGGAGAGCTGATAGATGTGAACTTCTGCTCTTTGTTATTCTTTCTTGCCTCCTCTGTGAACTGTAGTGATCCTTTACTTACACATGGGATAAGAGAGTTTATAAAGTTGAAAGCAAGTGTTGTCATTTATGGGCTCTTTGCTGTCTAGGTTGGTATAAAGCAGATGTGGTTTGTGTAATTAATTTTAATTTAAGTTTGGCACTGGGGCATTTATTTACTTTACAGAAAATCCCCTTCTTTCAAACCAAAGGTATTGGTTAAAATTCCAGTAGTCATTCAGAAATTCTTCACAAAGCCATTCTTTTAATAGTTTACAATTAGTTTCAAGCAGCGGAAGGTGACAGCAGGCTTTTTGCAATGCTCCTGTAGGACAGAAATCGAAGCACAAACATGGCTTGAAAAATCTGATGAGAACTGATACCAGGATGGTGTTAATCCTTTGCAGCCCGCACAGTTCCACCCAGCACTGGTGCTGCCAGCTCTCTGGTGAGCTGATAGAGCTGTAGTGAACGGTCCAATGGCTCAGCTGTGTCCTGTCAGGTTTTTTCTTCTTGTGTCGCTACAAGGTACTCACATTTCTAGCAGTGTAGGGAGAAACTTTTCATTGCTGCTCATGCAGTGATTTGTTTTACCAGCAAATAGGGATTCCATATCATTAGGCTTTTCAGGTTTGGTATGTCTCTGGTTTTGGTGGCTGAACCAGAAGACCCTTGAAGAGAAGTTTAAAAATCCCTTTTTAGCATTTAGATGGATGGTGGCCTTCCTTCCACCGAGGAATGAGTTGCTGATACTCCACAATTTTGGCATTATCTGTTGGGGGTGGCCAGCGAGAAGAGAACCCAGAGGTCCTGGATGCTGGCTACTGTAGGGGTAAATGACAAGCAGCTTCTGTCCCACTGGGCTTTATGGTCCAGAAGATCCATCATAGCAAAAGAATTAAAATACCTCAGACAAAGTCACTGTACCAGGTCCCCACTCAGGAGACCGGTGGGTTCACCTGGTGGTCTTGTGGTGCTCTTAGAAAAGGAATTAAAATAACTTTGCCTGATGCTCTGGTATAGGGTAAGGCTTTGGAAAGGCACATCCAGATGTGCCTTTTGGTGTCCATTTCTCTTTCAGGTGATCTGTTTTTCATACTTCAAGTGACAGCACATCCCCAGCTCTGAAGTTCCTGGGGTGCCTAAAACTCTTCCAGGGATTTGTGCAGCCTTATCACCTGCACTCCTGAGCAGGCTTAGGGATCTGCAGGACAGGATTTGGCAGTGAACAGGATAAAGCCTTCCTGCAGGTTATCTCTTGTTGGAGATAACAAGATGGGATCTTGTTTCCTGACACTAGCCACATGTCACTCACTCCCACAGCACTCCTCTCCCTGCTCCTCCTGTGATGTCTGTAAGGAGCAGTTAGTTAAATGGCAAATAAATCTGATTCCTCTTGGATGAAAAATCAAGTCAGGTAAGTTGCTGCTTGTTTTGCCTTGACTGCTGTGTCTATTAGGCAGTGATTTCTGGCACTTTCTCCTTGCTGCTGTCACCCATCATAAACTGCATTCCCCGGGGCCTGACAAACTTGTGTGGCACCGGAGAGCAGCGTGGCTTCCCTGCCGTGGGAGGGTATTCCTGCCCCTGTTCCTGCCCCAGCTGCCCAGCCCTCCCCTGGAGCCTGGGGCCGGGGCAGAGCTGCAGTGGTGGATGCTCTGCTCTGGCATTGCAGGGAAGCCACAGCAGGTGCTGGGGAGCAGAGGCTGGGGTTCTGCCTCTGCCCTGTCAGTGTCCAGCCCAGCCTGGGTTGGAGGTGAAGCAGGGAGAGGCAGCACGGTGGCCTCATTCCATGTTTCCCTATGTGCCAGGTGTCCCTGTGGGCTGAGAAGAGCCCTTTGGTCATGAGGACAGAGGCAGAGGGATGCCGTGCATGTGGCAAGTGTCATCAAGGACCGTCTCCTCCTCCCCAGCTTGCTGAGAAGGGACAGGTAATTAACTGGCTTCCTTCCCAGGGGAAGAGGAGCTTGGCAGCCCCTCTGTTCTGTGTGCCAGCACCCCTGTGTCCAGGTGCCCCGGGCAGCACCCACGAGAGCAGCACAGCAGCACAGCGCTGGCACGGCCTGCACGGGGATCTGGTTAAGTCTTGAAAGACTTTGTGGGTTATGACATTCCCCTAAATGTGCTGAGCTTTCTTTAACCTTTCATAAAACATTGTGATCTTTATGGACTGTATCATATTGTGCAGTAATGTGCTTTATTGTCCACAGAATAAGCTTTTCTTAAAGATAATTGGAAAGCTGGAAATGGCTGCTATCGGCTGATTTTTTTTTTAACACATTATTTCTGAAATGGGCCTGGTGTAATAATGACCCTATCTGTTCAAGATTTAAGATTTGTCTTGGCAGAGAAAATTGATCCATTTCACCTTTGTCTAATGGAAATTTTTATCTGGGATTATCTGTTTATGTAAATGAATGTTCCTCTGAAAAGAGAACTTGAGGGGGCTGTAAATCTCAGTGACATTTTAGTTTCATGGGGGGAAAATTGGAAAGGATTCTAGTATTTATCTGACTGAAATTGGTTATAAAAACAGAATTATCTTCATGTACCTGCTGCATCTGATGTTTCCTGGAATTTCATTACCTTTTTGAATAATGCAGCATCACACTATATGCAGGATTCACTGTGATTAGCCCCGAAATTGTTGAGGGGGGTGGGTATTTGCCAGCACTGTAATTATCAGGAAAAGGCAGCATTTGGGGCAGTGGGATTCTGATTCCTACCCTAATGGGTACCAATTAGCACAGTCACATTATTCAGAGGCTCCGAGGAGAGCAGGGAATATATACCACATGACTGTTTTTCCTTACAAGTTATGTGGGGCTTTTTAAAACTGAGGAGTGAACCTAATTACAGAGGAAAATGTCTTCGGGTAATCAGCTTTTGTTTACAGTTTGCAGAACAGGACTGTGAATGTAGCATTTAAACTAATATTTTAAACATCATCTTTAAAAGCCGTTTTGCCATTAAAGAGACAGCCTAGGATTTTTTTGCCAAGTTTCCTCTTGAGCTCTAGATGACACATCCTGGCTGGGCTAGATGATGGCTGGGGTTGCCATACCAAAGACAACTTTGGCTTGTGCCTGCTAACCACTCAAATGTTTGTCTAAGATTGCTGCTGGAAGTTCTACCTCTTCTCTGGCACTCTGTGGCACTGACCAGGAATGGGGAGTGGGGGTGATGGACCTATTGCTGTATTTAAAGAGATGCTTTGCAAGAAGATGCATCTTTTAGGATTATTTTAAAATTAACCGAGATGAAAACCCCATGCGTTTTCACATGAAGCAAGGCTACTTTGTACACGTCCGATCCCTGCCCTCTGTGACAAACCAAAAAGGATTTTGTAGGTATAACGTGCTAGGGTCCTTTGTCCATATCTAGATTGAGCATCCACACACAGAAGAATACACATTGGACATACACATGCTTTTAACAGGTGGAACTTCTGCTTGCTCTTGCTTGGTATGAAATTCCTGCTCATCTGGAACAGAGAAAAAGTGCTTTGCATCTAGAAGCCATCAAATAATGCACTTTGAGGTACAAAACAATGACCCATATTTGTACATCTAATTAAGTGGCCTAATTTTCAAGCATCTTTCAAAGCTTCTGGTGGCTCAGAGCTTTCCAAAATCATGTCCCTGGCCTAGCTGCCCAAATGGAGGATAGGAGCCTGGTTTGGGAGGTGGATCATCCCAGTCTTCCTGGGGTGATTGCAATGGGAATTGCACCTAAGGCTCTAATGAGGAGATGTTTTCCCCTCTGCAGTTAAAAATCATCAGCTCCAACTGATGCTGTGCAGAGGTGCACCAAGAATTCTTCAGCCTAACTCAACAGTAAGCACGAAAAATATTTTTTAAAAGCTTTTGAAAACAGAAAATCAGCACTTAATCATGGCTTTCACTCTGTTATAGTTCCAGATCTTAATGTTGCTGAATTTATTTCCACAAAACTTCAGAAAGCAATGTTCCCTGCCCAAGTTCTTTACTTTTGTGACTTTCTGCTCCACATTTCAGGCAGTCATTTCAGTTGGAAATATACATTATTACCAGCTCATTACATCCAAAATAAATGAAGTGGAAAATTACAGAACTCCATGGATTACAGTGCACCCAACTCAAAATAGAAGTGTGTGATTAAAAACAAAATGGTCTGCATTTTAAAAATGGATTAACAGTTTTGGGCCCAGCCGGCAAAATATCACATGAAATGTATTTTCAGACTAGGAGTAAAGTAAAATAAATGTCACTAATGGTGCTCAAGGTGGGCCTGTACAAGCACAGGACTTTGCAATATACAGGCTCCAAAAAAAAAAAAAAAAGAAAAAAAGAAAGAAATAGATGTATTTATAGCGTAAAGGACTGAAATACAGAAAATACAGGAAAGGCACTTGAACAATGTAGGGAGGAGGACAAGGCTCTGCTTTGCCTCAGCTGAAGTGTAAAAGCACTTGTAATTATTGCAGAACTGGAGCATGGTTAGGCTCTGCGGCCTTGGTTGTTTGCTTTCAAGGTAACAGTGATGAAAACCATGAAAAATAACCACGAAAAATAACCACAATTACTCTCCTAGGCAAAAGAATAACAACAAATACATTCCTAGACAAAAGCCCTGGCTGGGGCCTGAGAACAGTTTGGTTGGCAGCATCAAGAGCCCAGCATTAGGTAGCATTGTACATGTAAATTACCTCCTCTTTGCACACAGGTGCCTTGAAAGAGGCGAGTATGTGTACAAACAGTTGTGTCTTTACTCTCTGCTATTTAACTCATTTCCCCTGTCCTGGGTCCTGTTTCACTACAGGTTCAGAGAGATGAGACTAAATGAGTGGTGAAACAGGTCTTTATTATCTCATGTAGCTGTTTAGCTGTTTTCTACTTCTTGTGAAATAGAAGATGAAGAGTTAGGAATGAGGCAATGTGAGAAAAGACAGGTAGGTATTTTGCAACAGAAATAAAAGTGGATTGCCTTGTGGCAGTTTACCAAATCTTCCAGGTTTTGGAACTATTCCCAGGTTGGAGTAAGTCTTATTGTTCTTCATAAGGTGCAGAAAAAGAGAACATTTTGCAAAGTGTGGCATAAAGTATTTTCAACACTAAAGGAAGAATCAAGTTTGCATAGTTAACAACTCAGCAGGATTTTTTCCTGGTTTGTCACACAACAGCCTTTAACTGCTGCTCTTGGGCTGTGCTTTGCGTGTGAGCCAGACCTGGAGAAAGGGACTTTTGGCTGCATAGTGGACAGTTTGCAAGTTCCAAATTGGGATTTCCTTACTTGCGTTGAATTTAATGTCTGTCTAGCTTGTGTGGCAGAGCACAGCAATCCTGCATCCCTGCCTCTGTTCTGCAGCCTCCAAGAGCTGTTCTACACAATGGAGAAGGGAGGAAGGGGAAAAAAAAAAAAGGGCCATCTGTAGCTGCAGATGGGGATTTGTGGATGGGGTACAAGTTGCAGTCACTGAGTAAGCAGAGATGCCCAAAATATGTCACCTAAATTGACCAATCAGGCTGGGAAGGGGAGCATTAGCCTGTTTGGATGCGTGGTTGGACAGACCCACCCCAGCAACTGTGCAGCACACGCAGGCAGGCAGGCAGGCAGGCAGGCACTCCATCAGCTTCCTGCTGCGCTGCACAGCCGGAGAGACGAGCTGCTTCTACCTGGCAGCTTGGCTCAGACCTCCTCCCACTCACTGGCACGTGTCATTGGGCTTCTTCAGAACATGTTACAAGAAATCTTTTCTTTTCCTTTTAATGGGTAGGGTCTTTAAAGGGATGATGTGAGATCTTTTATACTGTCTGTGAGCTCTGAGATGCACTTTGGTGACCAACTGTGATGCTGCTCTTGGTGAATGGATCACGTTTTGTTTGACCAGGCAACAACAAGACTTGCTCCAATTACCCAGATTTCTTTTCTCTTCTAGGAGATGACGAATCCCCTACAATGCTGCATTTATTGGGGAGATTGAGTCTAAGGAGAAAAGCTCCTCTGTCCTGTTCTTGGAGAAAGATTTTCTTAGGGTGGAAGCCGTAAGCATTCCTGAACACCACATCTGCTCAATATTATTGCAAGCTGGGGAACCTTTTCTTTGCATTCCCTTCCAAAAGAGCCCATCAAACCCATCCTGCTGTCCGTAGAAGTTTTTTTTTATTTCTATTGAGTGTTCTAAGTTGCTGTTGTCCTGTTCCAGGAGAGGATAGTGCTACAGTGCTGGAAGGTTGTTGTTTGGCAGAGCTTGGTCTCAAAGCAGGCTGGCCAGTGCTGAAGGGACAGGTGGGTTCCCTGCACACTGATGGAGTGCTCTGGATAAGCAATGGAAATTAGGTAAAAGTAAGACTTAACTGTGCCAGTATGAGTTTTCTGTATGAGGAAAACCTCAGTGAGGGTGATGAGCCCATGGAGTGGTCTCTGAGGTGGAAATTTTACAACTAGGATCTTTTAAAGCCAGGCAACTTCTAATGAGGATCAGACATTCATCCCTTAGCACATCTTTCATGCTGATATGCTTGCATTAGCTTGCATTGCATATGCTCATATCAGAAAAGCCAAGCTGCATTCCCTCAGAGGATGTCCTTAGGAGGCCATTGAGACTTGTCCAGACTTGCAGGACAGGAGGTGGGACAAGGCTTGTAGCTGTGAAGAGCACATGTAGGGTTGTTGGTCGGTCACTGCATCCAAGTATGTGTCAGCTGGTCGTCTCTAGCCAAGCCTGATGGCAGCCCCGTCCGTTCTGCAGCGAGGGATCCACATCTGCTGGAGTAGCTGTAGACCTCCAGGAGCACAGCTGAGCTCACAGGTGCTCTGGGCAGGCCATAAAACACAGTAACTTGTACCATGGGTCCAGTGCACTGCTCGTTGCTCCTCCCTGGGAGGATTTTAGGGTGTCAGTGTATGCTACCTTTCCTAGTGAGCCCCTGAGATGGCTGTAAGGATTGGTGTGGAGCAGAGAGGGGGAGAGCAGCACAACTGCTTTGGCTGCCTTTCCTTGGAAGCAGTGGCAGACAGGTGCTGGTTGCAGCTGTAAAGCAGGAGCAAGGGGAGGTTCAGCCACAGGCTTGGGGTCTCTTAGAGCAGTTTTCCTTCAGCTAGGGGCTGAGACTCAAATGCCATGACCACTGCTGAAGGTGCCTGTGGGGTTTCAGACCTCAGCCTCAGGCAGGCTGCACTTAGGCACACTGCATTTGTTTGCCAAGTACCAAGAGCCAGGTTTGATTTCAGAGAGGGCAGTTGTGATGGTGGCAGTTCAGCCTCGCAAGCATTTTCATCGTCTGTATTTCATGACACTTGTTCTTTGATAGGGGCCCGGTGTTTTGTGAGCTGTAAAGTGTGGTGAGCCTGCTTACGCAGGACTGCAGAACAACAAGCCTCCTTGTAATGCCTTTCAGGATGGCTCCATTATTAATGGGGGTCACTGAAAATACTCCCTTTTACTTAGGGGGTGAGTACAGTCTGCTCCACAGATCATCCAGATAAAAGCTATATGCACAGGGGGTAGCATTTTCTTTAAGGTATGGTATCTTTCTCTGTTAGCTTTAAAATTAACACCCACCCATTCTTCCCTGTTTGGGGAGCTGGCACAGGAGACTGGTGTGGTTTCCTGGTTGCTTCCATGTTTTACAGCAGAAGTGTGGTTAGAACCAAAACTGTGTGACCTGGAGTCATTAAAACTTTATCCTTCAGTCATGTAAGAGCAGTGGAAAGAGAAACTCGGGTACCAGTGTGCTTGGCAAAACAGGTCACGGTGACAGTACCTTCAGCCATGCTGGTGTTGCTGCTGAACACAGAGAATGAGGACCTTAACTGACATGCATGTCAGGGTTGTCAGGCAGCTCTCATCTTTGCTCTCCTGCAGGCTTTTCTGTTTTCACAGGACGTGGGATTCCTGAGAGCTGGCTGTTTGGCCCAGCTGTCCGTTCTTCACACACTGACTGGAAGTGGAGGTTCTTCCTCCCAGCCCTGCTCTGACTCTGGCTCCCTGCAGTCCCGACGTGTCTTTGCCTCTCTGCAACCTCTGGCTGTGGGCCCTGTTCTACATCCACCCAAAGGCTGCATCAGCTTCTGGGTGTTTCTGTACCCTCCCACTCTTTCCTTTCCCTGTTCTCCTTGCTCCGAGTTCCCCGACTCTGTGCTTTCCCCACACCTCCTTCAAATTCCCCCTCCCCTTTTCCCCCCCTCCCCTTCCTCACCCAACAAAGTCTTAGGTTCTTCCCGCTTGTAATTTGTCGCTAATCAGCTGTCAGTGTCGGAGCAATGATGAGAGGTTCATCTCTTGCTGAGGGTAATGGCCTTAAAAGTCACCGAGTCAATGTCAATGGGATCGCTCCAATTCAATCAGAGCCCTGGATGAGGAATGGCCCCCGCTGACATTAGCACTCATTTTGAGCCCAAGCATCTGGGCCCTAGTAAATAACCATCAGTGGGTGGGTCCGGGGGACAGGTCATTAGCCCCACGAAAAATAAATATCGTTTCCCTTGATGGCTGCGAGTAATTTAGCTCAGACGAGGAAATTTCACCCTAGATTAAGTATGATGAGCCAATATCAGTCAGAGGAGGCCAAACAGTGAGAGCTTGATGAGATAGAGGGAAATTTATATGCAGCTGGCTGAATGCAAGATGCGTTTAAAGAAATGATGCTCCCTTGCACTCCTTGTCCATGTGCACTGCCAGGCAGCATGTTCCCGAGCTGACGCCCCCTCCCCACGCCCTTGGGCTCCCCCAGCGCATGGGCGCACGTCTGTGGGCTGCAGGGCCCGCCCAGTGCCATCCCTGCTGTCCCCAGCGGCAGCAGCCCCTGCTCTCGAGGCTCCGGTGCCGATGGCTGTCGAAGCTGGAGCAGCCGCGGCTCCCGGGGTGGCCCCGTGCCATGGCTGTGGGCTGCCCTGCCTGTTCCAAGGCACTCAGGGGCTCCGTGGTGCCGGAGCTCCTCCAGGCCAGCGCCTGCTCCTTCCCTCCGCCTCCCTCTGCGTGTTTGCTGTGTGCTTTTTGTGTTTGTTACTTATTTAACCCATCAGTCCTGCGCACGATATGCTCAGCAGCTATTAATTCCACCCCTCCAGCCCCTCTTTATTGGGAGCATGCATTGGGAGTTGTGTTTTATGTCTGCGGGAAACAGGGAGCAGACAGCGTCTCTCCCTCATTGGCCTAGCTCTGTATCCTGGAGCTGTGGCTGGAGGCTGGCTGGGGTCCGTCCCGCAGCTGTGGCTCAGAATACAGATCAGGCGTGCTGCAGTAACCCAAGCAGCTCCTCCTCTTTGCCAGGCCTTTCAGACTGGGGGGGACTGGGACACAAGTACAGGACCCCCATGAGCTGGAATGCCAGAGGAGAACCAAAGCAGGACAAGAGCAGACAGAAACAAACAGAAGGCACATGGAGAAGCAGCTTATTTTACAGAGGCATGAAGGAGGGAATTAGGGAAGGAAGGAAGGAAGGAAGGAAGGAAGGAAGGAAGGAAGGAAGGAAGGAAGGAAGGAAGGAAGGAAGGGAAGGAAGGAAGGAAGGAAGGAAGGAAGGAAGGAAGGAAGGAAGGAAGGAAGGAAGGAAGGAAGGAAGGAAGGAAGGAAGGAAGGAAGGAAGGAAGGAAGGAAGGAAGGAAGGAAAGGAAAGGAAGGAAGGAAGGAAGGAAGGAAGGAAGGAAGGAAGGAAGGAAGGAAGGAAGGAAGGAAGGAAGGAAGGAAGGAAGGAAGGAAGGAAGGAAGGAAGGAAGGAAGGAAGGAAGGAAGGAAGGAAGGAAGGAAGGAAGGAAGGAAGGAAGGAAGGAAGGAAGGAAGGAAGGAAGGAAGGAAGGAGCCTTCTACAGCTAGTGCAGGATTTGACTGTCTCTTGAAGGCCAACTTCTTTGTGTTAGAGCTCATTAATTGTGCTAAGAACAAAATTCAGACTAATTAGTTCAGTGTCTTTTCCCTTGATCTTCACCTACCTGCTGCATTTCCTTGTGCCTGAGTAGTTGTCTGACATCACTTACGTTTTCTGTTGACCTGGTGAAATCTGTCAGCCAGGAAAGACCAAGTATTTAGCTTGTCTGTCAGAGAAAAAAGAAAAGGGTGGAAATCTGCTGGTACTTTTTGATATAGATTGGAAGTAAGTATTTAATGCTGGAAAATAGTCTTAGATCTAAGTTTTTTACCCCAAACCAAGGTAAAAACCATTGTTTGCCCATCTCTCTCTTGATTTTTCTTTCTATCTGACTGTTAATATATTTATTTTTAAATAGTGGAAATTCCTGAGGCATGAAAAATCAGAACTTTTTCCTGGTGATATCAGGGACTGACCTGGTATCTGTTTTCAAAGGTGTGAAAATCTTGTGTCCTTCTACCAGAACACAGAGGACATGGTTTTGACATAGTGGTTCTTGGTGACGGAGTAAAGGCGAGCCTCTCTCCTTTCTAAAGCTTGTTTTACTCATTCTTTGCCCCATCTCTTGAACTTCCCCATTCTTGGTGTTGCAGAGTTGCAGGTTCTGTTCCCATCACAGAAAAACAATACTGATTAAAAAATTATGGGTAGTTTATATACAATAGCTTTTTCCCACCCTTGTCTCTGTTTTGAAAAAAGTTGGTTGACAGGACATCATGGGCCTGAGCACAGATCCCTTTGGAGGGTGAACGTCTGTGTTTGGAATAACTGACAGCACCTGTCTGTCCCTGGGGTGGTCTGGCTGTGCCTGGGTGCGTGGTGGCTCTGTGGCCTCTCCCACAGGCAGGAACAGTGCACTGCAGCTAGGGGTGTGGCTGTCAGCTCTCAAACAGGCCAACATTGTACCTTCTCTGCAGCAGGATATGTGCAGCAGAATTTGGAGCTCCTTGCTGCATTTTCCTACAACAAATGGACTTTCCCTTACTACTGGCTCTTGCTGGGATGTTTCAGTCTTAAATGTTTTCTTTGTGTTGTGGATTAAGTTCCAGCAAACCCTGGTGGGCTAAATTCTGACCTGCATAAGCAGGTGCAAAGTTAGCAGAGTTACAGCCCCTTGGGCTAACACTGCCTTTGGCCCCGGGCCCACCTTGCTGCCTTGCCAAAGCAGAAATTGCTAGTCCTGGTTTTTTTTTTCCTTTTTTTTTTTTTTCCCCTCCTTTCTTTTTCCTGCTGTGTGATCATTCTCTGTGACACAGTATCTGTCTCCTGATCTCGTGTGTTGGTGCATGAGCAAATTGATGAGCGAACCATTGACAAAGTCCTGATGGTGGAGGGGCTGATGATGAATTGGAAGCCATTACAGTAGGTATTGTGCACGTTTTACCAGCTGACACCGAACTTCCCTCCTAATGCCATTTTCCTTCTATCTGGGAAATGGGTTGGATGCCGTCTTCTCCCAATTAAAGCCAGTGAGGTCATATACGTCCTAATTACAGGCTAGCCTTTTGTGTCTAAATGTGACAGACATGTGCTTGGGAAATTGCTTTTAATGCCTAAATAAACATGATGAGCTCCATGGCAGATTTGAATCGCAATTGGAAGTGCTCAGCCCCTGGAGTGATGGGCTGATGTGGTGACAGCCACTTGTGCTGCTGACCCCTGCTTGGGTCTTTGTTCCTGGCACAGCACTGCCACTTTGTGTGGGGGCCCTCACTCACCCTTCCCCTTGCTCTGGACAGGACTGCTTCACAAACATATGGAGCAGGATTGCTCAAGAGAGCAATACAGCTCTTCTGTAAGAGGAGGAGAGGACTGGGACAGAGACAATTGAGTTTACACCAACAGCAGGGGCGGATGAACAAGCAGGTCTGAGACAAACCTACAGTACGACACAGGATGGTTAAACTTAGACTTGGAGTGCTCCTGAGAAATCACAAGTGACTGCCATCACCATCCCAGCTGGGGGATGTCTGCACATGGGCGAATTCTGCTCCCAGGTACTTAGGGGGAAATCTGGACTGTTTCCAGACAAGCAAAACCAGTCACTCCTCATTCAGACCACAGGCATTATGTTGCCCTCCTGCATTAAAGTTTTGAACATGAGGAGATAAGATCTATGTAGATATTCAGGAAGAATCTTTTGGGATATATGCATGTTAAGTAATACACTTAACGCTGGACCAAAGGCAGTGTAAGTGTAGTGCTTTATTTGACACTGGAGGCAAAGAGCTCCGTTTCCCAGACAGCTTGCTCTTGCTTGCATATGTATTTGTTTCTATTGGTAGTATTCCCTCAAGGATTGTTTAAACTGGCTAAAGCCTTGCTTGCGATTTTCCTGTGGTTTATGGTTGGCAATACTCAGTGCTCACCAGCAGTCACACATACCTGCTGTGCCTGGCTCTGCTCGTTTGTTCCCTAGGGCAAAGCCTGTGTCTGAAGGCTGGAGCCTGAGTAAGGAAACTCCGATTATCTGTGAAAATTAGTAACCCTGTTTGTGGTATCCAGAATAGTGGTGCTGCTGCAGAATGAGTATGGAGTAGTGGTGACCATAGGCACACCTTGTCCTTGAGCTCTCATGATTTCTGGTCATGATTCAGCCAGGCACTTAGGTGTGTTCCAGGCTGTAGTGTGATAGGAAACTTGGGGCTCAGCCTGTGAAGATGTGTCTTGCTATTGTACCACCTGAACTCTCTGAACCAGGTTAGACTGACATCCCGCAGTGATCAGCCCTGAAGCTTTACCTTGAGGAAGCTGTGCAGTCTCATTGGATCCCTTCGAACCCAGTGATCCTAAAGTCCTTCCCAGTCCCAGTCCCAGACAAGTGCTCTGCCCTTGTGTTTGTTGGAAGGGGACATGAGCACACACTTGTCTCCCACCCTGATTTTCCAGCAACATGTTTTGCTCTGTGTATGCATGCCATCCATGCTGTCACCAGAATTGCACAGGTACCTTAAGTTAAACCTCAACAAAAAGATTTTTGTCACAGCAGGATGGGGGAAAGGTCTTGGGATTTTAAAATGTGAGGAACAACCAAAAGCCAAGGGTTTTTGTCAGGTTAGAGCCCATAAAAAAATCTTTAAGGGCAAAGGACTTTATTTAAGGAGTGGCTTATGTCTATCTTGCCTTCTGAGCCATACTTAGATCAGGAAAGGCTTGGCTCAGGAAGGTGGTTGTTGATGATGTCTATCCCTAATTTTTAGCGTCCACTTTCCACAACAGCCTTTGGAACTGTACCCTGTTTGATGAGTGCCATATATTTGCTGGCATTCAATAACAATCTAACCAAGCCTTCTGTTGTTCGGAAGGAAGCAGCCTTCCCTCAAGACAGGGGAGAGAGGTTTTGAAATCAGTGCAGTTGGTAGTGAGTAATGGCCATGGTGGCACTTGTGGTGAAGGGCAGGCTGGGGCCCAGGCTGGCTCAGACCAGGAATGCCATTCAGGCTGCTTGAAGCACTCTGGCGAGGCAGGGGCTGGCAGAGCCTGGTTTAGCCTGCCCTCGTGGATGAACACAGCATAAGTATGTGCATAAATTGAAATTGCAAGCAGCTGACTTCAAGGGGGTGCTCGAGGTTGTGTGCTGGCATAGGCACCCAGCTGGACTGAGACTCATCCTGACAGGTACTTTCCCGTGGAACAGATCAGCATATTTGCCTGTGTGTCATGGCCCAAATCCTTTAATGCTGCCTGAGTAGACAGTGCTGTCTGCCTGCTCTGTGGAGGGGCGAGCGCCCTGGTGCAGGGCTGGAACGATTCCCTGGACAAGCTGTATTTTCTCCTTTGAACTGACGGGTGTCAAACCCACAGTGGTGTCAAGACAGATGTGAAGTGCTCAGGGCTCGTGGTAATGGATCATGCCCTGTTGTTTTATGTTGATAGCACACTGGCACAATTTACGTCAGCTATTCTGCCTTACCTTGAACTGTAAGGCACAGCAGCTGTTGAGTTTATATTTACAGCACTGTAAGTGTTTAGGCCATGCTTCTGACAAAGCACACACATATTTCATGATGCTCTGCAGCCTCGTGGGCTCTGACAGACCCTTCGCATGGACGGATGGCAAAGCACTGAGTGAGAGTCAGATAGGTCTGATCTGAAGATGGGCTGTAAATTGCTGTGGAAGTAAGATGTTTGTTCTCTCCAAGAAGCAGCCTCTTTTCATGATCCTTGCAGGAGCTGAAGTGTCTTAAAATGTATCAGTACTCTCAGATTTGGTTACAAGAGGCTGGTCTGCACAAAAGTTACCAGAGAAATGGAAGGTACGGAGTCTGAGGGGGTTTTATCTTTCTTTTCCCTTCAAGCTCTCCTTTCCTTTTCCATTCCTTTTAACCCTGCTTTTAAACAGTGAGCATTAAGAGTTAAAAATGTGAATAAAATCTGGGAGCATTCATATCAAGACTAGGCAGGAGCTGTTGTGGAGTCAGAGCTGTGCCTGGATACATTGCTGAATCCCAGGCTCAGCCCAGGTGAGCTGAAGCATGAAGCAAAGGCTTTATTACCCCGGGATGTGTGCTATGTTCTGGCACAAGAAAGGGCTGTTGGTTGCAGCTCTGCAGAGGTTCTCTGTCCTCTGCAAATGATGTGACATCAACGCCGTTTATTTGGCACAAGGTGGGGATATTAGAGGAATAAACAGGTCTTGCCAGTAAGAGCTTTATTTCTAGGGTGATCTGTAATAGCATCAACCAATCCATTTTAAATGACCTGGTTCCTGCTGGCATGGGGCTTTCTGGAAGAGGAGAAGTGCTCGGGCAGCCAGAGCAACAGCTCTGAACTCGCTCTGAACTTCTTGGAAGGCTGCAGGAATGCCCTGCAGGTGCAGGATGCTCCTGTCTGTGCTGGGTGCATTTGTCTTAGCAGGAATGAGAGTAACATTTCCCAGAGAACGTGGGGAGGTAAGTCTGCCCTGCTGCAGGCTCCTGGTGTGAGCTTGAGGTAGGTCAAAATCCTCCGATGTGTTTGCATATTGACTCCGAAGTGATACCCTGAGGCTGAAGTGTCTCCAACAGTCTGGGTCCTGCTCTCTTTGGCTTCACAGATACTTTGCCCTGCCACATTCAAGATCTATCCAGGCAAACCTGCTCCATCTGCAAAGACTGATTTCCCCTCCTTTGTCAGGGTGTTGTGAGGATAAACACAGCAGAGATTGCCAAGTGCTTATTGATAATGAAAGCCCTATAACTACCTGACATGGACATGTTGCTCTTTTGTTCATGTGCATGGTAAGAAAGGTATTATTTATACCTGCAGCATTCTCTGAGAATGGAGAGCTCCCACTGGGCTGATCACTGCTGTCTCTGCCATCATCCTCTACCTTATTCCTACACCCTTAACCTACCCATTAGCTTTTTTCTTCACTAGAATTCATTTACAGTGGGCACCACCTCTGCCTCATGTGTAGGACCCTTCCCTCTCCCTCTGCAGAGCTCTATTGCACAAAAGCGAGTTCCTGGTAGGAATTTGCTGTTCTTTTTCTGTCCAGATGGCCCTTCCAAGCCCCACTTGACCTCTCACAAACAGGCTCTGGATGCAGAAGCAGGAATTAGCAGGCTTCATACTCTACTTCACCACAAACTGTGAAGAGCTTGGGCAGGAGGTTGGCTTCAGGGGGAGGCAGTGTATTGGAACACATTGGAAAAGCCACTTCATGCGAGAAAATGTGGGGAAGCAAATGAGTGATTGCTGTCGTGCCTGGAGCTGGGACTGGCTTTCCAGCAGGGCTGGGAGGGCCAGAGACCCCCGCTGAAACAGAGAGCTCCCTCAGGTGTCTGCTGTAAATGTCCCTTCCCAGGGGTCCCTTCCTCCTGGAGTGGGCAAGGGGACACTCCTCACTCCTGCTCTGGCTGCCCCTTTGGAGTCTGTCCCTGAGAGCTGCTTCCCTGGGCTGGGTGGCACTGGGGGTGCCCCATACTGTGGCTGTTCTGTCTGTGCCAGCAGTGGCTCTTGGTGATGGCCATGGTGGGGATGGAACCCTGATGGGGAGGGTGGCCCTGGCCCCTCCAGGCTAAGGAACAAAAGCACACAGTTGAAGTTATTGCAAGAGAGGCCAAACCTGGCCTGTGTGTAACAGCATGTGCAGGTTTTCTTGTAACAACAACCTCATGTGCAGGGGTTGAGTGGTCTGTAAGCTCGTCCAGCCAGGTCAGAGTTTGAGACTGGACTCAAACTTGGAGCATGGTGGCAGAGAAAAGTCATTATTGGCTCCACCAGCAGTGTGTAGATGCTGGAGTAGGGTCCACCTGAGAGTAATTCTACCAAATGACTGTAATACTACATTATGATTGGGTGTTCATCTGTTTTATTTCTCTATTTTCTCCTCTAATGAGTCTTTCAATTATAGAAAACTAAGACAAAATCAAAAAGTGTAAGAAGTCCTACAGTAGCCTAAAATGCATGGCCACTTTACAGTCCTTTGTGCTTCTTGTTCTCTTTAATTTTTTTTTTCTTAGGGACAAATAAAAAATTTAAATTTTTTCAATATTAGAAAAGTATGATCTGGCTATTTTTATAAAAACAGTCTTTTTGGTCACAGTTACATCTTTCAGCTCTGGTTCTGTGCTGCTGGAGGCAGCTGGGAGGTAGTTTCTGTTTGCTCATTTCTCTCATCATAGCACAGTTTTGGATCCTGCCATATCTACTTCTCCTCCTCTTGCTTGATGACTTCACCTCAGCCAATCTTCATCAGTGCAAAGTTTTGAAATTAACACTTCAGAGCCTACTGTCGCTTTTAGGGCATTCAGTTCCAGTGTCACCTCTGTGAAATGCTTGTCACTGTAAACAGCAAGTTTTCAGGAAGTGTGGGTGTAAATCCCAAATTTGACCAGTTTCCCCCTAAATCTCTGGGCTGGAATCAGGTGCAAACTGTTTACTAAAGCTGTACCCACCGTTGCTCCCAGGCTGAGGTTTTACCTGAGCAGGTGCTACTAAACTCTGAGGGTTTCAGGCCTTGGCCCTGCACTGGCAGCACTCTGGAAGTGCAGCTTATCAGACACAAGGCAAAGGCTTCAGAGCAGACATTCTCAGATTTCCAGTGTCACTCTGAGCAAGCAGGATGGTGGTGCTGCCAGCTGTAGGAGGAGCGTGCCTGTCCCTGAATCGCCGTCCAACAGAACAGCGAGATCATCCTGTTTGTGAAATGATGGCATTTTAATCCACTGGAAAAAGCAGCTTGAGCTGGCCAACTTCCTCTTCTTTCTCCCTCTTTTTTTTCTGCCCTTTCCAGCTCTCATTCATTGCAGCTAAACTGTGGCCAGAAAAGACTTTGCAGAGTGCGATTCCAGCAATATTCTCTCCAGCGTTGAGACATCCTTTGCTTTTTACTTCTGCCAGCAGCAAATTTTGAGGAGTGATTTATAAAGTTCAAGGCCTGGGGGCTTTGTAATGGAGACACTGACAGACCCTTAACTGGAGCATTGTGGAATGCAACACGAGAATACATCGAATAATACTCGTGAATCTGCCATAATGCTGGATATTATCACTCATTATCATTGTAAGAAAGGGGTGATTAAAGTAATAGTTACTGAGAGACATTTCTGGTGACAGGAGGCAATGATGAGAATGAACTGACCTCAGTATACATTTAGAACTGGGAATAATGGGAAGTGGCAGGAAGCCAATAAGTGAACATGGCCCACAGCTCAGATCAATGAATTACTTTTTTTCTGCTTTACAGCAGTACATGGTGTTTAATGAAAAATCAATAGCCCCCTGTAACTCAGAGCCGTAATCAATCGTTTGACCTGAAGCTTTCCCTTTTTTCTTTCTCCCTTCCTTCCCTCCATCCCCTCCCAGGGAAGGTGTCCTGGGCTGATGACACAATTCAGTTGCGAGGGGCAGTACTTCACCAGGCTCACAGAGGGAACCTGACAAAGCCCTGCTGCAATTTATACCAGCTGCAACATAGATATTTATATGGAAAATCTGGGGATGGACTTGGCCAGCTGTTGCTGCTGCCTTTTGCAGAGAAGTCAGAGCCACGCTTATGGCAGGTAGGTCATGTCATCAGGCCTTAGGCTCCTGGTGCCTGCCAGGCATGTCCAAGGAGGTTGTTTGAACATCAGGGAAGGGAGAGCATCAGTGTTGGAAATTGGTGGGAAATCCACCCCAACCAGCAGTGCCAGTTGACTTAAGAAGAAGGATCCATGATGCTGGGTGTTGGGGTGTAGTCTGTGATGTATTCAGGAAGAAGTTGCTGTCTGAGTTTTGCAGTGAAATTGAGGACATGTGGCTGGTAATGCTGCAGGGTCTCTGCAGGGTCTTACTGGGCTGCACTGACAGCAGGTGTGTTGTGGGGCTCATGTATGATTGCTCCTGATATGCATTAGTGAGGACAGGAAGAAAAATCAGTAATAAACCCCTGCTCTCAGCAAGTCCCTGGAAACTAGTTTGGAAAGCTAAGGCTTTAGGAGCTACTTGGCTGGAGGTTTGGTTGGTTCATTGGCTGGGGTTTTCTGGGTTGCTTGGCTTTGTGTTTTTCGTGTCTTTCATCTCCCTTGCTCGCTCCTTGCTCTAGTCTTGTCACCCACTAGCAGAATCGAAGATGTTCTCCAAGGGAAGGAGATGAAGCAGGGACAAGGATGAGGACCTGTTTACTGCAGTATTGTTCCCAACAGACTGTTCCTGATGGTTTTACTCAGCCTCCTTCTGAATGCCTCAGTGACAAAAGAGCATCTTTTGCTGTGGCAAGGCAACTCTTAAGTGGGAAGGCTTTTGCTCATAACTTGAGCTCTAAGGTATCATCTCAGTCTGTCGGTTTGGGTCACTCTTTAAGCACTGACTAAGCAGTTTTCTTTTTTGATGCATTGGAAAGATTAATGGGTTAAGCCGCTGTCACTGCTCCGTCAGTCCCCCAGCCCCCTGCTCCTTGTTGTAGCGCGGGAGGAGAAGAGCACAAGCGTGTCTCCGGGGTCTGACGGCTCCCTTCTGCTCCCGCGTGCCTGTGGCTGCGGCTGTGCCCATTTCCTGGCACCGTCACAGCGCCGGGCCCTTGGCGGGAAGCGCAGCTCACGCAGTATTGCCAAGCTACTCTTTCCAGGGATTGTGTGTGCCACGACTCTCGCTTGCTGTGACATGCTGCAGCCCTCTGAATTCTCTTTCCATGTGGCTGAAGTGCGAGTGCCTCGGGATGTGGGAGTGAGGGGGTATGATGGGACCTGGCTGGGCTGGGGAAATGCTGGGCTGCAGACAGCAGGTTTCCCGAGGGGCACTGATTTAGTCAGGCATGTTTAGGTCTGTTTTGGAGCTCTGAGTGGAAACTGGATGAAAAGAGAATGTTCCCTGTCAGAGCTGCACACATGCCTGTGTCCTCCTCTCCTGAGAGTGCGGATGGCTTCCCTGTCCATTGACATGCTGGCACAGTGTCTGCCATGCCCTCTCCAGCCCTTAGCTGGACAGGCAGTTATGGCCCCAAGGCAGGCTGACCTCAGGGGAAATCATGGGCTCTGAGCAGATCTCCACAGCAATGATGTGCATTCCCACTCTTTCTCCTTCATTCTCTGAGCAGTACTTTGCCTTTAGTGACTGGTCTTCCCCTGTGTGATATCCTGCTGACCTCTTTGCTTAGAAAACAGTTTGGGGTTGAGGACAAGCTCCTTGTACTTCTAGACTGTTCCTGAGAGGTGCTGGAGGAGGAAAAGGCCTTACTGTACTGTGTAGGAATGTGTTTGGATCTTGGAGTTCTCTGTTCCAAAAGGATTTACAAGATGATTCCTTGCCCTGTCCTACAGCTATTGAGATTTGGAGCAAAGGGAGTGGGTTTCACCCAGAAAGAACATATTCTGGGGTAGCTGAGCAGCGGTAATTTTAGGCCTTGCTCTGAAACTGTTCCTGAACTGGGAGAAAGAACTGGATGCAGCACTCAGAACATCTACACTGGTTTTGTATCTCATGTTTGGCTCTGAAGACACATTTATTGCTTTTATTCCTCTGTGATGCCAGTTGTGACACTGTTGTGATGTGGGTGCAAATCAAGCAGTCTTCATTGTACTCATTTTCTGTCCCATACCTCCCAGACCTTCACCTGGTATGAGAGAGGACTGGCCGAGGGCTTTGGGAATTGGCTTCAGGAGAGATGATCCCTTCAATGCAAGGAAAATGCAGAGTGAGACTCTTTTCTGGAGGTCTCTCTCACTGCCTACTGCCACGTCTGTGCTCTGAACTGCCTCCCTGGCTGCTGGCACGCTGGGTGCAGCAGGAAGCAAAGATGCTGCTGGTAACAGTGCTGGGAGTCAGAGGACCTCTCAGTCTGGCTGATGCAAACCTCCTCCTGCCAGTGGAGTGAGTGAATCTACAACAACCCTGGATTGCTGCAGTGGCAGCTTGGCAGGTGGCTGTGGAGCAGCGAGGAGCTCTCAAGCTGAGGTAAAACACTGCATGGCAATGATGTAACAGTCACATCCCACCCAAGCCCCGTGCAGAGCAAAAAGGACCAGCTTCTCCACAGGTATAAACTGGGGAGCCAAGGCCTCAACCCCAGGGCTGCTCACCCAAGTCTCTCCCCCAATCTCTGTGGTGCCATTTGGAGATGAACCTGTATTTTTACCTTCTGCTGCTTGTCTTAATTGATCCCTATTTTATAAAAAATACTGTTTGTTACTTCACATTGTGTCTTGGCCGACCAATTATAAGCGTGGCCATATTGTGTGACTGTGGCAGCCTGGTGGGCGCAAGGAATGCCACATCATGTGAGGCGCTTCATCTGCACGAGTAACCTCGGCACCGTGGTGAATGAATACACGGGTACAGCGCAGCCAGGAGAGATGGAACGCATTGACCGCTGCCCCTGCTCACCTCTCAAATGGCATGCTTTTGGAATTTCCCCCCCCCGCCCCTTCTTGTTTTCCCGACACATTTTGGTCCCCTTTTCGCTTCTCCCCTTTTCCCTTAAGTAGAGATGACACAGATCAATACCTTTGATGGAAAGTAATAATCAGGCCTATTAAGTGACAAAGGTTTACTCTGTAACAGCTGTGCTGGCGGGAGAGGAGAGCTTGTCTGACTAATGAATCATGAAACAATCAGGCAGTAGCCATTTGTGTTTAGATCTGTAAATATGGTGTGGTTCAAGTGCCAGACCATCTCCAGCACTCCAGCTGGGGGCACAGATGGTCCACATTCAGCACAGCACAAGTGTAAAGAAAAGCCTCCCTCCTTCCCCCTCTCCTGCCTGTCCTACAGTGCCCCTCCCAAAGGAGAGAGCAGCCAGCTTGGGGATACACTTGGGCTGTGGGCAGGAATCCTGAGGTTGCCCTTCCACACTCAGCAGCTCCCAGCAAAATGTCTGCTCCCTTTCTTGTCCAAGACACTGAAAAAAACGGGAAACCCCTCAAAACCTGTGTGCTGTATAAAGACTACTACATTTTGGACTAAAACATTGGAGTTTTTTCCTTGCTTTGTCTCCCTTGGATTTCTTTCTTATGCTCTGCTGATACCTTTCCTTCTACAAGACATCGTGATGTCCACTTGTTAGTTCTGAAGGGCAAGTGAGCGACACAGCAGGAATTCACAACTCAAACACAGGAGCAGAGCCTGGCGAGAGAGAAAAGGAAATAAAGTTGTCAGGGATTTCAGGCTCTTTACACACCCTTGACTCGAGCTGGGAGTGCTCCTCCCAGTACTGGGGATCGAGGCAGCCCCTTCCCTGGCCTCCTATGGGAGTTTGGCTGTCCAAGGCACAAGAGTGCCAAAGGCAGAAAGAGCTGAGCGTGCAGGTGACCCATTGCCTGAGGTTGGTGCTTTTGAGGCAGTGAGGCTGTGCTGCTGAGACATATTTTGTTCACAATGTCTGTATATTTCTCTTTACCCTACCAGAATTATAGGGTGTACTTGAAAGCATTTAATAAATGCTTTGTTGTCTTTTAGTCTCCTGGTAGGAGGTGGTGGTGGGACACCATTATCTGGATTGGTCCATGGGAGGAAATGATGGATTATTAGCACTGTGATCTGCCTTTCAAACCTTTCCAAAGAAGGCAGTACTGCCAGAAGCAAGGGAAGGACTTGCCATTCTTATTTTAGTATTTATGTCTCCTGAGCAGATCCAGTTAGCTACCATCTCTGCTCATTGTTGTTGATTTCTTTTAGAGATTGTTATTCCCTCAGTAGCCTTCTACCTTCAAATAATGTTCTTTCCAGTGGTTCTGGCCTGAGGCTCCAGCTCAGTCCTGTGGGGTTTTGCTCTGTGCTGCATCTTCTGTGCTGGTCCCTGCTCACACAGCAATGCACTGCAAATGAGAGCCAGGGAAGGCATTTCACTGCTTGGTAATTTATACTGATGTCACTCTTGCCGTATAAATTACTCTACAGGACACCAGATAGTGAAGGGACACATCCCCAGTTTATGGGAAGCACAGATAGGTTTATGTGCCTCCACTACTTGCTTCTGGCTCCTGCAAGGGCCCAGAAACAGATAAACCCTGCTCAGGACAAATGATGTAATACTGTGGGATTCTCACCCATCATCTGCCTTTTAGGCTGTGACTTGCACTCTGTGAATTCTCTCTCTCTCTCTCTCTCTCTCTCTGGGAAAAGTGAGAAAAGGGCTTTGGAGCTGAGGTTACAGACCAGCACAGCTCAGTGCAGTCTGTTGACCAAAAGTTCCTGTATCTAGAAGCAAATATCTCATTTTTATGTCTCAATGTATTTGGAGAGGTGTGTAAAGCACTGGAGAAACTACTTGAATTCAGTTGACTTTAAAAAGAAACCCATTTTAAGTGTAGAATGAGGCCAAGGTGAGCAAAAATCACAGAGGAGGCAGATGAAGACTGCCTGACTGACACAGCTCAGTCCTTCAGTGGCTGTGGGCTGCTGGCGTGCCCGCACTGCAGGAGAGGGTGAGCTGCCAGTGCCCTCAGGGCTCAGTGCATGGCATTCACCTTGCTGGGCTTCTTAGAAGGAGTTCTGAAGCCCTCAGCCTGGGTAAATCAGGATGACACAGTCTGAAATTGGGAGAAAGGACAAAGAGTAGAGGGAGCAGACATTTTTGGTCTCCTTTCGTTTGTTAACAAACGAAAGGAGACCAAAAATGTGCACAGCTGACTCTTGAATATGGAGTTTCTACTGAAACTTCCCTGCTATTATCTTGAGAATGTTATTATTATCAAAGCCTGCCAGTATGAGGTATGGCAGTGAGTGCTCAGGACAGGGAGGAGCACAGCCAGGTCAGCAGAGGAAAGGGGCCACTCACAGTTGTGCCCCACATTGTAAAAGCCATAATAATTTAATCTTCTCATACTGGGTTCTGCATTTCTCATACTGAGCCTGTGTAGAGCTGCTGAGTGCCTGGTTTGCTTTGGCCAAATCACCAGTGCCATTCCTTGAGCACTTGCAAGACTTCAAATAGAAGGTCATGCTGGTAATGACTTCAGGCTGGATGGGGGTTATGTTTTTATTTTTAGTCCTAGAAATAAATGACTTAACTATTAAAATGAGTTAGGCTTCTGGCTTTTGATTGTAATTTAGTTCAAGGTTGTGTTAAATACATTCAATCAGCCACTCTCTTTCTTTGCCAGACTGCTTAGCAGAAACCAGGGAAGGCAGATCAGCTGAGTGTTGACTCGGTGGATATGAAGTATCACATACTGTAGTCATTAACTACCAGCTACATTATCCAGGTATGAATTTCATTTTTTAACAGTGTTTGTCCTCCAGTCCAACAGCATATGTTACATATGTTACAGATATGTTACCTGTCTCACTGTAAAGACAAAAAAATAACTTGGTGAATTGGTCCATGAGGTGTTCTCCTTACTTTGCACAAATCTGCTTGGTCCTAGAGAAGTCAGGACTGTTATTTTTCTGGAAGACTGGCCGTTCCAAACCAGTTGTTACATAACCCCCTCTGAGTCCTGCTGGGATGTGCAGAGGAGGAGCTGTACAAGGTGAGCTGGTCAGAGTTGGCTGATGAGCACGTGAGCTGCTGCCAGCCAACAAAAAGCACTTTACTGTGTTTAAGCAGAATACAGGAAACAGATCCCTGGGCCTAAGCTGCTGTCTTACACAAGACACAGATATGCCTGTTTGTAGTATGAAAAGGCTCAGTGGCAAATTTTGGTTTACCAGATAAATTAAAGCTATATATGAAAAAATTGAAGGTGGTGGTGCTCATCCAAAAGCTGTTCTGAGGCATTATCTCTTCCTGTCTTTCTGCTCATGTGTCTGCACCCAGAGTGGGCACATCTTGCTGAGAATGCACACCTTGAAGTGTCAGAGCCAGCTTTGGCCAAGCTCACCAACAAACAGTGTTAATCTCAAACACAGGCTGGAGATTCCCATGACCACAGGGGTCCTGCCCCTTGTTCAGCAGCCCGGTGGTCTGAGGCATCGGGGTCAGAGTGCATCTCTGAGGCTGCGTGTCTATTGTCTGCCCTTCCAGCTTGGGCTGGAGAGAAGGATAATGGAGTCTGGGCAGTCCCTGCCGCCAAGCTCTCGCTGCTGGCCACGCCTGGTCATGAATTATCACAGGGAGCTGCTGACATTGGGTGGCCACCCAGGAGCAGGGAAGAGAGGCCTCTCCCTTGGAATGTGTGTACCGGCAACAAGGTTTGGGTTGAGCCGGCTGGGGTGGCAGGGTAACGCCCTGGATCTTCCTTTGTTGGAAGGTGCGGTATTTTTGGCAAGAGGAAAGCCAGCAATGGGAATTCATGCATTTCCCTGGGGCTGGCCAGGGTCCTGGCAGCAGGGACACCTGCCCCTGTGTATACAGCGTTTCTGTCAGGAAGGTAGGAGGTCTTCTGCTGCTGCAGGTGCATATCACATGGACAGTGGGGAACACAGACGGGCAGGACACAGGGAGATGGAGAGTGTGGGGAAAAGCAATCAGAGAGGTTTGTCTCTTCGATATGCCTGTTGTCGTGGAGACCGGGAAAATATTTTGCTGTTGTTCTTGTGAGTTGCTGCAATCATTCATTCCCGTTCTCCTTTGGAAGTTGGTGAAGCTACAGCTGGGTACAGCTGGAGAAGAGAACAGAACAGCATGGGTTGTTGCTGCCAAATAAGTGGCTGCTCAAGAAAATTGAAAAGCCATACATTGCTTACAGAAAGAGATGATATGTTCTTTTGTACCACTGATCTCAAGCCCTTGTTACAGTCTGAAAACAGGGCTGCAGGCAGAAGGTAGTCTTTAGCTATAAATGTTTAAGGTAGCTCCAGTGTAGTCACTGTGGCTGCAGTATCCTCTTATTGCCCTGTTCTGCCCCCAGTAGAGTGGTCTTCTGGGCTTTGTAATTCTGTGTAAGCTGTTCACAGCTCAGTGCAGGCTCCTTCTGAGGACAGGTTTCTCTTGCCAGCTATGACAAGAGATACTGTTGCCTTGTGAATGCGTTGTTTCTGGCTGCTGTGCTTGGCAGGACAGCAGGCTAAGGGGGCCTCTGCATTGAACAGCAGGTTAAACTCACACTGAACTTCCTCCAGAGGCTGGCAGACTGGCATTGACCATGTGCCTTGCCCAGGTATGTGAGAGGTAGCTGCATTCCTGTTGCTGCCTTTGCAGATCCCGGTTCTGGCAAGGCTCAGCAAGGTCTTCATACTCACTGGTATTTCTTGTGGCTTTATGCTGAGCCACTGCTTTCTGAGCAGCTGCCTGACATGCTGCTGGCATGGTGGGGGTTAACTGGGACATCACCCCCTGGTCCCGCTAATTGTGCTCATTTGCCATGCTGTGGCTTCCAGCACCATTTCAGACACTTGAGGATGTGAAAAAGATGGAGCGAAACCAATGCAAAGTGGGCTTGAAGTGGCTTCTTTCCTAAATGTCAGCTGCCCAACTAAATATAACCCTGAGAGTAGAATTTATGCTTTGCACTCCTTCTCTTTTTATTGTGGGGAGAAAAAAGCCAGGAGCTCAACGGGCTGTAACTTTAATAGGTCATTCCAGCCAGTGCTTACCTTTACAAAATCCTGCTAATGCTGGGAAGACAATACAGTGATCAAAAGCAGTGATGAGATTTTTTAGCAGCATTAACCGTCATGACCTAGCAAAATGAAAGAAAATGGTTTAACAGAACTGTCAGATCCAATATAGCTAATAAAGGCATGGATAAATGTTTATTACATACCGGAGACAGATCATTTCTGTACAGAAATTGAGGATGACCTTTACTGATAACTCTTATCTGCCTGATATCCTGAATAAGAAAAAGAGAGGGGGAGAGAGGGTTGTGCTATTGCTGGTGTTTATGAAAGGTGGAGAAAAATTACCATCTGCAGATGATGGTTTTTAGACAAGGCCTCTCAGTAAAATGAAGACATGAAACTATTCATTCTGTGCAAGGGACTCCAGGCTCTGACCTGGCTGCATCAAATGTAATGAGTGTGTCCAACTGGGGCACATTATGGAGACTTTATTTTCATACATTTTATGTATGTGCACACACACATTCTTGTATGTTTGTGTATGAGTCTGTGATTAGGGCAGCACCCAAGTAATGCTGCCCTGAGCCGACTTCCAGCTGGGTTTCTGTGCTGAGCACCAGACGCTGAAAGCAGACTTCCAAGGGAGGCCAGTTCCCAAGAACTCCTGCTGAAACTCAACAGCCAGACCTCTGGAAGAAATGGGAAATGAAAGCCATTTATTTTGATCTGTAAATGGCATGTAAGCTTCTTGAGGCAATCTGCCTTCTCTGTTCCTATTCCATACAAAGCAGAACATGAGGATTTGAACCACAGGTAATTGCTAGTGCTGAACTTCTCAAGTTAGGCTGCAGAAGTCCCATCTGACCTGACAGCCAGATAAACATGGGAGTAAAGGAGCAGTCAGGTCAGCAGGGTGCCTGAAGCACTGGGAGTGGGCTGGCAGAGTTCTGCTGTCAGGCAATCAAAGAACAAATTAAATGCAGAATTTTTTCCCCTCAGCCTAGAGTTCAAGTCTGAAAACCCTTGCTTTCCTGGTGTTCTCAGCGAGATGTAGAATTGATATGCTGAAAACACAATTGTAGTCATGAGGGTGAGCCTCTTCCAGAAGGGAGACATCACCAGCTACCTGTCAAACAACTGCCTAGAATGAGATGTGAGTGAAATCGGAATCAGGCCTACTGCATGCAGTTAATCATAAATAATGCTGTCTCGGTAATGGCAGCAATTAGTTATGAACTTCAATCATTGCTACCGTTTCCATGTTGGCCAATTATGCTGCAGGAATTACCAAGTAACCCATAGCACATTAGCTGTCTGCACTGCCATTGTGGGGAGGGCTCAGGTCAGCGGCTCCTCGCAGGATGAATTAGCACGGCTCTCCCTGCACAATGGTGCTGGGCTGATTTACAGGGCTGGGAGCTGCCCCTTTGTCTGCTGGGGGTGTAGCAGGAGCACACTGGAATCACAGCTTCGCAGGGGAGACTTCCCTGGCCTTACAGGAACAATGCACAGCTTTCTCTGGCTGTGCAGGTGACTTGCTGGATGCTGCCAGTAATCCTGGGTCTGGGGGTGCTTCAGCAATAAGCAGGAATCAGACTTTAAATGGTGCAATTTGAAGCTGGGAAGATAAACACAATTAATGGACTCACCTGACTCTAAAGTGTAAAAGATAAGTAATTCCTTAAACTAGTGCAGATGAGAGGCTTAAAAGTTCCCTCGGCACCTGCCCTACAGATGATTGGAGTGCCTTTTTTGGTTTGCAGAGGTGTGTAGGACTGCTGTCTTCTGAGGGCAGGAGTGCTTATATTACTGTGGGGCATGCATCACCTGGCTGTAAGCCTTGGCCAGACAAGGCAGGACAGTTTGTTCCTGCCCTTACGGTCTTTGCCTTGATGCTCTTGATGCTCTGTCACTTGATTTCTCCAGAGAACCACTGACTTGGCTCTTCATGTGAACTTTTGTTCATACTAACTTTGACTGTTGAAAGGCATTTCTGTGTTGGTAACCATAAAATCCATGGTAGCTGAAGTGTTTGAATACCTGGAAGCTTCTAGACCAGGCCGATAGCCATACTGTATTATTTTGGGTCAGAACAGCACTCTAAAGGCTCTTTTTGATGAGATCTCAAGCCCCGAGTTCTGTTACTCTCATGGATACTAAGCCTGTAGTTTTAAGATCTCTCACCTGGTTCTGTGCTCTGAGGTTCCAGAAGGAATTACTTTAAAGCAGAAGATCTTGGGGAAATTAGCTGCAGTTTTAATACAGAATATTTTGTCAAAATCAAATTTATTTCAATGAGGAACAATCACTCTAATGGCTGAGAAGAATGCAAAGATTCAATGAGGTATGAATAGCTGTAAGATGGTACAATTACCACCTCAGAAACAATATATTTGTAAAGTTAATTCCTCTTGAACATGAACAATCTCCTTACACTTGACCCCTCTCTATTGCCTCTTCCATGCTTGAACTCTCCTTGAACTTTGTAGATCCATCTTGAGAGTATGATATGGCCATCTCTTTTGCATCTGGTTATTTTAGCTCCAATTTGCAGCCCTAAAATGGCAATTATGGTGATATATTGTTCAAGTCACCCGACATGGATGAGTATCGGGATCAGTGCGTTTATGCACAGGAGTAGTGAATGGAGACTACAGCTATGATTTTAAATGACTTGATTAATTCTGAAACAACACTTCAGACTTGATTAATTCTGAAACAACACAACATTACATCCAGCAGGTGTTGGGGTTCAGGCTGCACTCCTATTGCATATTTAGGTTGCCTTCCCTCAAACAGCACTAACATGTTGTCTTTATTGCCCCCTCTGGTTTTGTGTGTCCAGCATTCTTTTCCTCCCTCTTGCTCCTCCTTTCAGCTCTTCCCTGACTTTTACAGCAGGACAGGAAGGGCAGGTTTGGGATAGAAGTGTCTCTGCTGAGGCTGCTGGCCTCTGTCAGTCTGTCCCTTGTCCTGTGGGCAGTGCTGCTGGGAGGGAGAAAACGAGAGTGAAGCACAGACATCTTCTCAGCTTCAGGGCTCACTGGATCCGAATAAAGCAGGGAGCACCGGGCTGAAAACTCTTGCCATACATCACTCTGTAAGGACAGCCTTTTGAAGGATCAGTTGTCATGGGGCTTTATTATGTGCTTGTTGCCTTTACTGGAGTCTTTGTGGCCTGATCCCGATGTGCTCTGTGTCTTGTTTCAGCCAGAATAATTGCTGCAGTTTGGGGAGTTCAGCCCAGCAGAGCCGCGGGCTCTGACAGAGAAATAAGACCCTATTCAGGGAGACCACTGGAACGACTGCTCCGTGGCCAGGGTGCTCCTTCCCATGAATAAGGGGACAAAAGTCTGGGGCTAATGAGAAGCGCGATGTTGGAGTGTTTGTTTTAAAGACAGTGGCTCATTCTGCAGGCTGTGCTCTGGAGGCAAGGGAAATTCTGTCTGAGGTCAGGAGTCTCCCAAAGGAAGGGGCTCCTGCTTGCCCTGAATCTGTAGCTCTTCCCAGCAGAGGTGACAGTGCATGAACCTGCTCTGGAGTCCGTGGAAATCACTGGGAGCCTGCCTGCATCATGGAATGTGCTGTAATAGGACAAGCACTGCTCGGCTGAAGTGTATGGGAGGATCTACTCGGAGATGTTCATGGGGGATGGAAGAGATGCAGGGCTTGCCTAAGGCTCTGTTGAAAAGCATTCCCGGCTCAGACCCACCGAGGGAGTGGCGGGATGATCTGTAAAGAGCTCTGAAGAAAGCTCCTCAGGGATGGGATGAGAATAGTCCTGGACATCTTGGGGGGGGGGGGGGGCAGATAAGGAGTAGTTCTGTAATGCTTTAGCATAACTGGGGTTCAGAGCTCTGTAAACAGCCAGTTAGGGAAATATCTGGCATGGCCTGGAAATGCAAAAGATTGCATTTGGAGGGTTGTGGGGTTTGAGTTTCATAGCTTTGGGAAAATACCTAGGGTTTTTTCTGTCATTTTTTTCCCCTATGTGATGCTTCCTCAGACTTTTATTTCATTTTTAAGGTAGATGGAAAATAGTGTGCCTGCCAGCAGCAAAGGTGACTGACAGGACTCTCTGTCCAGAGCCTGCTCTGTGCAGGGAAAACCATTCCTTTGGAAGCTGTTCCTGACCCGGGGGATGGTTCTGTGCAGTCTGCCTGCTTGGCACAGCTGCCTCTCCTCCCACCCATGCCAGCGAGGAGGCTCCTGCACAGGGGCTCAGACAACTGCGAACATCCGCTGCACCACCCAAGCCAGGGGATATTTATATTCCAAATGCCATTCTTCAGCACTGTCAATTTTTCCCTTACGGGCACATGGAAAGACAGTTAAAGGGACTTTTGGTGACATCCCCCCTGTTTAATGAAGCTTGGAGCTATGGGCAAGTGACTCGAAGTGCTGTTATTATCTGCATGAGCGGGCGAGGCCGAGGGTCCAGCGGTGTGCACAGAGCTCCCACAAATGTGCACATTGATCATGGCTAATCAGAGCGCCTGGGTCAGGGGGGCTGCAGAGATGGAGAGGGCTGAAAAAGCTGACAAATGAAGCAGCAGAGCTCTGGGTTAATGCGATATTCAAACAGAATGAGCTATTCAGTTCCTTAGGAGCTTGTCACTTTTCTTTTCCTCTGACATTTTGCTGGAGACTGCAGTGGGGAGCCAGGGGGAGTGTGAGAGTGCATGAGAAAGCAGTGTCCTAACTGGGGGGGGGGGCAGGAGGAAGTCCTTCAAGTGGTTCTAAAGAGCTGAAGGTAAAGGCATAAGGATTTGCAATTCTCCTGTGTCCTTCTCACTTTTCCAGTGCTTTGCTCTCTAATTTTAGAGCAGAACATTTTTGCTTGGTTTTTTCAAAAGGGGAATCTGCTTTGAAACCTTTGTAATTTCTGCAGCCAACACTGATTTGTTACTCTGCAAAAAGCCTGTTCAGGCTGGAGTGTAGCTAAAGAGGAGATGTTTGGGGTGCTTCTCAGGCCAGAGCTGTGCTCTCCCCACGGCTGAGTTCAGCACGGTAAGAGGTGAGGAGCTGTGTGGGATGCTGATATGGTTGATTGGTTGGTTGCATTTTCAGAACCACCACATTGAAGGCTGCAGGCAAAACATATGTGTCAGAAGTAGTGTTATTGCCTTACTTGGGCTTCTCATGGCCTTCTGCTTTCTTAATAATAAGAAAGCCTCACCTGAGGGTTTCTAAGTATCTGTTAAAAATTCCCTGTATTTCCAGTGCGTTGCATGCTGGAAGCCCAGCTCGTAATGCACAACAATCATACTTTAAGTGGCATCAGTGGTATCTGCCAGCTCCTGTGTGGAACTGTACAAAGCAGACCACAGGTTTGGGGGTTTACTCCTGTCACCCCTGCAGGGCAGCAGGGGACTGGAGCTTTCTGCTGTCAGCTCTAGGCTCTCACCATAGGAATGCTCGGGTCACCAGTTGAGGCTGGTGTACTCTAAAGAAAGTAGCAACTCATGCTCCGGGGAACTCTTAGCAAGAGCCTGCCTGGAATTAACAGCTGGAGGGATTTATTTGGTGCTCTCTATGTTAGAGGGACATAATGCTCTAAGGAGTGAGAGAGGTTTGAGGAATGCAGGGTCAGAGCTCGTGAAAGACCTTTGCCGATTCAGTAATCCTGTGGACATGCAGTGCTGAGCTCAGCTCCTGGGAGGGCACTGCCCCAGGAGAGCAGGAGATCCTGGGAAGTGCCGCAAAGCTTCCCAGGGAAGGTGCAGCAAAGGACCACGCATTTGTTCTTGGTAACTTGGGCCATCCCTTCTCTGCAGCTGCTGATCAGGAAATCATCCTTGAAAAATTAATCAGATTTTGCTTCTGTAGTGGAGCTTTATGCCTCCCAGACAACTTTGATTTCTTACGTTTTGCTTTGTTTCTTCCTACTGTTCCCTAAGCATTTTCTTCTTGGAAAATCTGGAAGTTATTTTTTTCGTAACTTGCAGCTACTTCAGCATTTACAGGGGTCTCTGAAATGATTTTGCTGTTCCATCCAGATGCAAATAACTGAGTCTCCCAGCAGGACATTGCAGGGCTTGACCAGGAGAGTGTGTGAGGTTGGCAAGAAGAAAGCTGTGTTATGCCAGCACTGCAGGAAACAAGGAATTTCTCTTTTCAGGCTGCTCCCTGGAATAGCGTCACAATGAAGTTGGAAGGAGAAGGGCAGAGTGAGAGCAGGAGAGGAAGCACGTGACTGTTTGCCTGGTATTTTTGGAGTGCATGACAGCTCCAGTCCAACAGTGGTGAGAGCAGCCTGGTAATGTCACCAGGCTGGAGGCTGCGGCCTCTAAAGCTTGGGACTGCACAGCTCACATGGAGCTGACAGCAAAGTGTAAGAGCAACAACGCATAACATAGCAAAGCCCTGGATTTCTTTTTCCCTGCACACTGCAAAAAGCACAACAGATGGAAGGAAGACCTTGGGGAAATAGTCACAGAGCTGGGGCTCAGGACATGGGAATTCAGCTACTGGGGTGGTACAAGACCAGAGATAAGCAGATGATCTTCCTCTCCTTTGTTTTGCAGATAATTTCAAGATGTTTTTCTTTTTCCCCATCTGTTTTTACTCTCAGTCCTTCAGGGCTGGCACAGTTTCATATTATCTCCCTTTTAGAGAGGGGCTTTCTTCCAGCATGAACCTGTCCTGAAGTACAGAAGAACAATACTGACTATTTGTTAATGCCAGCAGCAGAATTATTTAATCTCCTCTGCTCTAACCAGTCCTGCAGTCTGCTGCTGCCTGCTGTGTGAGGTACTTGGCAATATTCTTCTACAACAAGCACTCTCTCCTCATCAAGCTTCTGTCTCAGAGATGCATGTGAAGCATTTCAGTTTTTTCACCCTTTAATCAGATGCCTGACCTGTTCTGAGCAGTGCTCAGCTTATGACCTCTTCCCAATAAACAAGTTTCAAACAAGCTGCCACATCAGATTTTGTGCAGGAGCGACTGTGAGACAGCAAGGAGAGCTGATCGTGCCAAATAGTGCTCTTTGGGCCAGACCTTGCTCTCTTTCCCTGCAGGAATTAATTTACATTTTTGGAAAAGCACGACCATTTCACTGAAAAGAAATGATCTATTTTCTCCAGCACCAAGAGATCTGCTGTTCTGTGGAGAATGGAGCGTATTTAATTAGACAAAAATACTCCTAGTGAGTTGTCCTGGAATGAACACTGTCCAGGGCACTTGATTCTGCTGGAGCTACATGTGATTTCAGATGTGAAGGAAACACCAGAGTCACCTGGGCCACAAGTCCTTTGGTCACAGAGAATGTCAGGAGCTCCCTGACACTTCTGCCAGCGCTGTATGCTGGACTCTCAGAATGAGGCAGTGTGCAACCCATGCTGGGGAGCTCAGTAGCTTAGAGCTGGGTCTTGCTGTTGAAGGGTCTATGTGTTGAAATTATTTTGGTTTGGGTTTCTTTTTCCTTTGTTCCTTTAATCATAATAATCAGTGGACCTGAAAGAGTGAAGAAAATGGTGACTTTTTATTTTTATGAACTCAGTCATTTTGACCAAAACTATTACCATCTTTGGGATACTTGCTGGCAGCTTCAACAAGAGATCCTGAAGCTCAGTGAGTGAATGACTGGGTGACACTCACTGTGTGGGTAATGGGTGCAAATGCAGGTACACAGACTGGGCACAGAATCCTGTGCCCAGTGTTCCCTCCTCAGCCCCCAGTCTCTGTTTCTAATAACTCCTTTCACTGCTGCTGAATGCACATTGCCCCATTTTCCCTGGCAAAGGGGGAAAGCATCTTGAGGTTTTGCAGTGCTGTTCTCTGCAAGGGTGGTGCGCCCAAACAAGGCACCTGGGTGCCAGCTTGGAGCAAGATGTTGTAAATATTGTCCCACTCCCAGGTATCTGAACACACAGGCACTTGCCTGCAATGTTCTCTTCTTGGTGAGCTGGCCACTGTGTGAGGACGTGAGCTGCCTTGGCCTGGGGAGGGCAGGGACACTGGGAAGGATTACAGGTAAATATCTCCAGGTGTGTCACTGTTGGGTGTTGGCATCACTGTGTAGCTGAGCTCAGTGCACACTGCAGGGACCTGTGGCAAACAGTGACAAGGCTTTATCCCTCAGCTTGACAACCCAGTCTCCAGGACACTGTTGTTTGCTGATAAATATGGTTTTTCAAACTTCATTTCCTATGGTTCCATTGCCTCGTGTTTTTGAAAGAGGTGTTCAAACAGGTTTAGCCCTGAGGTGCCATCATAAATGTTATCAAACAAGTGATGTAATTGTTCTTGTATAGCCGTGCTTCGATGACACATGGACGTTGTCCACTGGTGACAGTCAGTGCCAATAAACATGGATTTGCTTTCCTTCTGGCCCCTTTAGATTGGAATACCTTCCAAGATGATTGGTAATAGCTGAACTTGGACCTTTCCTCTGGTTCCTTCCTTGAGGTTATCAAAAGAGTGAAAATGTGATTTTTCAGTAAGTATGTTTGGTCCTGGTTTTTCCTGTGTGGAGGCGGCTGTGGAAGTTGGAGTGCATCCTCTAACATCTGGGCAGGACCTTGTAGGACAGCCAGCAAACAAGCAGAGGGAAGGTAGGAGTTGTGTGTTGTTCTCTTGGAAAAGCAAAGTGGTGAGAGGACCAGCTTGGGCGAATTCGCCCTGCTCCATTCCTATTTTGGCAAGTTTTTGTGGAGGAGGGAGTCTGCAGTGCTCACATAATGCTCAGCACACTCAGGCTCTCCAGACACTCCACAACCACAATAAAAGTCTAAACACAACTTGATTTTTAAAATTAGCCATGAGTACTTGGTGGTGGGTGGGTCTTGAACACCCTAGGGTGTGTTTGCTGTTGGTAAGAGGAGAATAGAATAAAACAATTCTTTCAGACATCATAGGGTTTAAGAAGACTTAATCTGTAGTTTCCCTTCCCTGGACTTGAGAGTTTAAAAGCGGGAAAATGTTTTAAACCATCTTGTAGTCACCCTCCTGAGTCATGAATATTTTCCCCATCACTTCAGTTTCATACTCTGTCATTCCCAAGAGAAATAATATTCAGCAGTGAAAGCCAGGGCCAAGCCCTTTGCTAAGAGGTCAGGGACTGTAAAAGCAGCATCCCTTGAAACAGGGTATGAGGCAGTAGACCAGGATACAGCAATGTTTGCTTAGTTTCCTCATGTTTTAAAAATTTTGGTGTGTGAAATGGCTTGGCATCTGTTTATGCTTCATGTGAAATATTTACTGTTGTCATATTTATAGGAATTTTGCGTGCTTGATCAGAAATATGATCTCTCTAGTTTGTATGCATACTTTCTAGTAACCCAGTTAAACCCCAGCTGCTGTGCAGGAGAGAGTGAGGATGAGTCTGGTCCTTTTTCTGAGGATTGTTCTTAGATAGATTGCTCTTGTGCCCTCTTTGGCTGGCAAGAATTTAATTACATGGAAAGAAAAAGGAAGAAAAAATCTAATACTTTGCTCGGGGATGGAAAAATCTAAGAGTTCTTATGGCTTCTCAGAAATGTTTAGGACCAAATCCTGCTGTCAGCTGATGGAAGAGCAGTTTTGGTGTGCAGTTCAGTGGGGCACTAGGCTCTACCCCTCTTCCTCCCCTTTTCTCTGATAACAATTGAAGTTAGCTGGAATCCTGATTGTCAGCTGGCCAAAGGAAGTAAACTCCTCTGTGCCTTTTAATTGTACAAAAGACAAGGAGGTACATTTCAATCACCTGAAATGCTGTTTATGAAAACAAAAAGGCCCCTCTCCCATGGTTCTGCTCTCTTTTATTAGTCAAATTTTAAGATTAGCAAGTATTGAGAATTTCCTCAATTTTAAAATTCATCATCTGAAGCGAGAAGAATATTGGATAAATATGTAGTAGTTTCTTGCTGACTGCCTTCTATTTGATGTGTGATGTCTTGCTATTTAAGTCCATTTGTGAATCCAGGCTCTAGAGCTTCAAGGCATTCTTAGGCTTTCCTTGTGTCAGTTTTTGTACTGCCTTCGCTTGTTTATTGATCTGAATTAATGTGTCGTGTGCTAGTTCGTCTGTAGCCTCAAATATTGGGATGAGGAGGACGCAGAGGATTTTATCCGGACATTCCGTGCCCCGGCAAGCGGCACACCCTCCGCGATGAGAGCGACCAGCAGGGGGCGCCGTCCCCGGCTCGTGACTGGGCGGCTCACGCGCCCCTCACGTGGCCGCACGCACCGCCCTCGAGCCGAGGCTCGCGAGGCTCCCCTCAGGTGCGCATGCGGCGGGAAAGCTCCGCCCTCAGGCGTTTGCTGCTCCCCTCAGGTGCGCATGCGACGAAAAGCCCCGCCCTCAGGAACGTGCTGCTCCCTCAGGTGCGCATGCGGCGGGAAAGCCCCGCCCACAGGCGGGCGACGGGAAAGCCCTCCTCTCAGGCGAGCCTCCCCCCTCAGATGGGCGACCGGAAGGTTTCGCTCTCCGGTACCCGCCGCTCCTCTCAGGGCACGGCGGGAAAGTCTCGCCCTCAGGCGCCTGCGGCTCCCCTCAGGTGAGCCTCTCCCCTCAGGTGAGCGGCGGGAAAGCCTCGCCCTCAGGCGCGTGCGGCTCCCCTCAGGTGAGCCTCTCCCCTCAGGTGAGCGGCGGGAAAGCCTCGCCCTCAGGCAAGCCTCTCCCCTCAGGGCACGGCGGGAAAGTCTCGCCCTCAGGCGCTGCGGCTCCCCTCAGGTGAGCGGCGGGAAAGCCTCGCCCTCAGGCAAGCCTCTCCCCTCAGGTGAGCGGCGGTAAAGTCTCGCCCTCAGGCGCTGCGACTCCCCTCAGGTGAGCCTCTCCCCTCAGGTGAGCGGCGGGAAAGCCTCGCCCTCAGGCGCCTGCGGCTCCCCTCAGGCAAGCCTCTCCCCTCAGGGCACGGCGGGAAAGTCTCGCCCTCAGGCGCCTGCGGCTCCCCTCAGGTGAGCCTCTGCCCTCAGGTGAGCGGCGGGAAAGCCTCGCCCTCAGGCAAGCCTCTCCCCTCAGGGCACGGCGGGAAAGTCTCGCTCTCAGGCGCTGCGGCTCCCCTCAGGTGAGCGGCGGGAAAGCCTCGCCCTCAGGCGCGTGCGGCTCCCCTCAGGTGAGCCTCTCCCCTCAGATGGGCGACGGGAAGGTCTCGCCCTCCGGCACCCGCCGCTCCCATCAGGGCACGGCGGGAAAGTCTCGCCCTCAGGCGCCTGCGGCTCCCCTCAGGTGAGCCTCTCCCCTCAGGCGGGCTACGGGAAAGTCTCGCCTTCAGGCATGCGCCTCTCCCCTCTGATGAACAGCAGGAAACTCCGGTCCGGTCCCGTCCCGTTCCTCAGGGCGCAGTGGGATCCGCTCCTCCCGCACACCCCGTCATGCATGGGACTCCGGCTGGGTTTTGTCGGTAAGAAGGCTGTACTTGCTCGGGCAGGGATTGTTTCCGAGCACTTCAGGCTGCCGAGGGGTGCGGGTGCCCTCGGGATGGGAGTGCGGGTCACAGTTCCTTGAGCCCAAATGATCGTGCTGTACCTTTCCTGCTACTCCCAGTCGCATAATCGCATGCTGCCTGGGTTTGAGGAAAACAGGTTTTTGTTGTGTTGGGAAGCAAGTAGGTTTGGCTCCAAAGGGCAGTGTGAGCTTGCAGGCTCTGTCCCAGGCTGGAAGCATACCTCACTATTTAGCTGGGGAAAAATGGATTTATGTCCTTTGGAGTGATTTGCAAAGTAGGTGGATTTTGCCCAATATTGTGCTAAGAGGTTTAAGTCTCAGCTTCTGGAGTAGTATGTTTTTTGTTTGTATTTGCCTGTTGTGTTTTCAGTGATGTTTGTGCCAAGGGACTTTTCCTTTAATGTGCTCTTCAGTTATTTCTGTGGTACTAACTAGATTTTTCTCTTATTATTTGTTCAGTTTATCTGTATTATGTGTGTAAGAGTGCCAGGGAAGGGTCTACTGCCCTGTGTTCTGATTTAATGTTACAGTTTGTTAAAACAATGGCAACTCAGGGATAGTAATTTGGAGCGAGTATGTGTAGTAACATATTAATCCTACATTAAGTCTACTGGGTTTGCATCTATTTACACGAGTTGTCTAAGAAACCTATTGTGCACTGCTTTCTGAAGAAAAGGAGTAGTTAATGTGTTTTTTGTTGCTGGATATACAAATTGTTGAGGCTCTTGGGTTTTCTTAGGTTTTTTTTTTTCTTTTTCTTTTAATGTAGCTTTACCATTTCATTGTGGTTACTGAGCTGGCAGATGGACTAACACATGAAGTGGAGGTTGGATAGCACAGTGCAGAGTTAGAGGCTCTCTTCCAGGTAGTGTTTGTGTTGCCCTTACCCACAGCTGTGCCCCAGTCATGGTGGCCATGCTGGAGGTGAGCATAGCAATGCTGCAGGGGCTGAGAGCTCCCCGCAGCTGTGCTGAGTTCCCCTAATGGCAATTACATGAAGGGATGCACCTGTGAGGGCCGTGAGCCCAGGCCATTTACAGGTGTGTCTGCTTGCCGCAGTGCGCCTAATGTGTTCTAACCAGCTCTGAACGCACAGGTTAGTCTATGTGGCACGTGTATCTTACCTGTGCCACAACTTGGCTTCAGGGAGCATCAATAGCTTTAAAAATGTGAGGGTTTACTAAAAAAAACAACAAAAATAACCCAAAACCTAACAAGAGAGAAAACCCTCAAACCTGCAGAAAAACCCCAACAAACAACAGAACCTAACTTTACCCTGAAAGTACAGCATCTGGTTCTAGGTGCTTGTATTCTCCGAAGATGATGCTTTGCGCGCTCTCAGGTCTTTAAAAAGAATTGGTTTGTGGCGGACACTGAAAGGAGCAAATGTTTGGGGTTTGCTAGTGTCGCTTTGACTTGTTGTTAGTTTTTGGTTTGTTTCTTGTTTGTGTGGTGTGGCACAACAGAAAAAGGAAACCGAAGCCCGGGGAACACTGGGCCTTTGGGTGATCCTGAGTAACAAGCTCTTCTGCTAAACATTGGGAAGCAGTTGCACCTGCTCATCAAAGAGCAGGCCTTCAGCTGGAAAGGGTCTTTCACTATCTCAGTCTCTCCACATAAGGAATCTGGTGGGGGTCTGGTAAGAGTCATGTTATTCAGAAGGGGCTGCAGCACTGGTTCTTTACTGGCAGGGAAGCAGAGGCCTGGGGAGACAGACAGCAGCATGTTTTGATACTGAGCTTTGGAGCAAGGAAATAATTATGACTTTATCAGTTAAGTGTCAGTCATTCTGTCTCTCGCTGTTTTGACATGTTCAATTCCAGTGACTGGTGGTAAAAGAGATGGGAGTGTTAGGGGGGTTTGAAGAGAAAATTTTAATGGAGGGAAGCAAGGGGAGAAAAAAACCTGTCGAAGACAATTTCTGGCAGGCATTTGGGTTCCTGGTGCAGACAGATTGGCTGATGTTGATTGTTGACAGCTTCTGCAGCTTGCTAATTACAACTGTAAAAAATTCAGGTGAATGACAGCAACTTGAAATGTTAATTCTGCTTTTATTATTTTGCAGCTGCAACTGTTAGTTGGCTCTTGCTGTAATTGATGGACACTGCCAGTTGCTTAGACAGATGGGAATTAATACTAGTGTTCCCATTAGAACTCGCCATCACAGTCACGTTGGCTTTGGTCTCCTGCACTGGGCTGATGTGTGCAAGAGAGTGTGTGTGGAAGGAGCAGACATGATTCCTGCCTGCACACCTACATTCCAGGGTATTGGAGCCATCCATCGAACACAGAGCAGATGAGCTGCTTGCCAGGTTAGTACATGCAAGAGCAGGTCCTCTGCTTGCCCCGAACTTCTGGAAAAGGTTACATGTTGATGAATATTGCCATAATAACGTGGGAGTCTTAAGACTTGTGTTAACTTGTTCTGATTGTTCCTCATTAGACATGCTGTTGTCATCTTGGCTGGTGTCTCTGAGTTGTAGTCACCTGCCCACCATGTCATTTGGGAACTATAATGCTAGCTGAAAGTAAAATGCTAGAGGTAGGGTAAGTAAAGCAGTTAATAATGTCAGGTAGTAGAGGAAAATAGCAGTGGATTGGAGTTTTTCCAATGCGGAGGTGTGATCTTCTAGGTGAAAGAAACTATTAAGAGAGTTGTAGTTTTTTGACTGACCTGCATGTGGGCCTGCTTTCCATATTGGTAAAATCCTGGTCTCTGAGTATGGATTTGCTTCAGTCTTGCAGGGTTGGGTTGTTGAGGAAAAAAGTGGCTTACTTTGTCCCTTTGAGGACTTGTTCTTTTTCATAGGTTCAGCAAAGCAAGTCAGCACATGCAAAGCGCCCTTTGTATAGGGAAGGAGCTGTAGAAGTTTCAGTCCAGGTTCCTGAAACCTTGGCTGGCTTTTGACCAGCAAGTAAAGTTCATAAATTCCAAGCCCTCAGAAGCTTGCTTTTTTTTTTTTTTAGCAGTTTGCAGAACATGCATCTTTGAGGTGGTGAGGAGAATGCTTCTTTCCTGGATGCTGAGAGCTTGCAGTGAGTGGGACTTTCTTCCCCGGAGGTGTCTGTGAGCTGCATTTACAGGTAGGCAGACAGAACACACAGCGGCTCAGCTGGAGGTGCCAGTGTCCCTAAGTGCTGGTTCCTCGGCTCCATGCAGGGCAGGTCACGCACACACAGGGCCCTCTCCTCCTCCCGAGTCTCCTGCCATAGAATCTGTGCCTGGTGCTCAGAGCCAGCAGGTCTGGCTGCTCACTCGGCCTCGGGGCTTGGCTGTGAGCAGTGCCTAGGAGCCCTCCGGAGCCCAGCCGCAGAGCTGTGGTGTGCCTGCCTGCATGCGCACGCAGCACAGAGCTGTTCCATGCTCAAGGTAGGAGCGTGTTGCCCACTGCTATGCCAATTACTGGATATTAATGGCAGGATAGCATGCATATGCCTAAACTGGGAAGCAGAAGGTTAATAGACGAACAGCACCAGAAGATCCCATTTATCAGTTTCTATTTATCTCTCCTTGGGAGGTGGCAGGTTTACAGTAAATACCTTCTGTCCTCCTAATTTCCTAATGATGGGGATAATGATGGAGAATGGTGAAGTCATTAACTGGGACAGCCTCTGTGCATCACTCTGTCAACCACATCTCTCCAAGACCTGCAATGAAAAGTGATAGGCCCCAGCTGTTCACCAGATTCTGCTCCCTTCCCCATGCTCAACCCCAACTGCAGGCTTAGCAATTAAAAAACAAGGGAAAGAAGTGAGACCCAAAAGCTGAAAGATAAAAGCCAGTCCCTCTCTCTGCTATGGCAATGATAGCCTAGTCTACCCTGCACTTGGGCATGGGCTGGCCCCCATTCCAGTGCTCCCAGTTAAACGCTTGGTATCCCTGGGCTTGGTGGTATCGTTTGGGCTGGGTATGCAGCCCTGGAGAGAGGAATATGAGCTGGTATGAGTGGAAGCTGGAAAAAGTTTGTGCTTCTGGAGCAGAGGCACTGGGTTTTCTTGGTCCTGCCTTCTGTGGAAGAACCTGTTCAATGCCTGTAAAAACGGCAGCAGTTCTCCGTGTCTGACTCTGTGTTCTGGATACTGATGGATTTTGGGGCTTACCAGTGCTCATATGGAACTGTGGGGAGTGCAGGGCGTGGGCTCTGGCTTTAGGTCCCACTGCTTGAAGCTTCAGGACAGGAAAGTGTTCTTGAAAGATGAACTGAAGTTCAGATGAAGATGCATGTAAGTAAATTATTGCTTTGAAAACACTGTCTTTTTTCCCCCTGATGACATTTCTATCTGGGTGACTCTTGAGAATTTTTTATATGTGATATGTTGTTAACTAGTTAGCTCATAAGACAAAAGGAGAGTAAATGTACCTTAAACACTTCCTTCTTTATTTTCAAATTCTAGATGCTTTTCTTGGCTGTGCAAACCTACTGATTTTGTTTTGTTCTGTTTTTTAAAAATTCATGCTGATCTGTTAGCTATATGCTGGGGAGTCTTCTCCCAAGGAGGTGGAGTTTGTTGAACACCTCTGGTATCACTTGGCTAGTAACTTTGTGTCTCCAGTCACAAATTTTGAGGCTGGGGAAAGGGGAGTTTGATTTAATGTGTGATGATTCAGGACCCTCTGTTTAATCTTGTTAGCTTGGCACAGGCTTACAGGCTGATGTTTGTTTGACTCTTAAGTCTGTCCTCCAGCTTTGTTTTAGACATGTGAGGAGGTGCCAGTTCACTGGGTTCCAGCCACCCCTAGGACAAGCTGCAGGGGCTCCTTGATAGTTTTGCAGTGTTTGTTTTCTGGCCAGTTGGCCTTGCCTGGATTCTCCCAAAGATGGGCTAGCCCAGTGTTCCCAATCAGGCCAAGCCTTGTAGTTTGTAACCCTCCTCTGTTGCCATGGTTCCCATAGGAGCTCCTAGCCAAAACGTTAGAATATTCTTAGTTGTTAATGTTTTAACTTGCTCTGGTCTGTCCATTGTAAGCCTGGTGGTCCAGGAATGAACTCTGTGCTTTTGTTTCTGTGGCCAGCCTGTCTGCTTTTGACAGCACAAGCTTAGCACAAACCAGGCTAAAAAGAACCTTTGATGTTACCCAGGTGTTGGCTTCTAAAATAAGGAAAATCTTATTAGTCCCTCTCTAAGCAGTCTGTATGGTAATTTCAGGAAAGCATGAGGTGGCTGTTCTCCCTGGGAAGACAGAGCTGATAGGTGTTTCAACATATGTAAACTGGCTGTAGGGAAGACTTAAGAGCCTAGCAAGGAGGAAAGTTTTACTTCCTTGAGTAATGTTTGATGGGGAGAATAAAAGCAGAACCAATTGCCTATCACTATGGAAATTTGTTTGGGTAGGGCAGTATCTACAGCACCAAACCCTGAGGAGGATAGATGCTGTTACAGATATTGCTGGTGAAGTGAAAGAAATGTCACTGTAGCATTATAATAGCTATCTGAAATAATTTTTTCAATTATATGTAGCATACAGCAGTCGATGACTTAAAAAATTATCCTGTCTGACAGGACAAAGGCAGCAAAAATATTTGATTTAAGACTGTTTCTAAAGGTGCAGGATGTACATGCTAACCCTCCGGCTATCGATGGCTGAGAGAAAACAGGAGTGGCTGTTGGTAGTGAGCATTTAGCTCTTCATAGCTTGCCTGACCACGTCTGGTTCTGGCTGCTGCGCACAGCCACAGCTTCCAGAGGCAAGCATAGCAGTGTTCCTGCAGGACATTATGGATAAACCTAATGTTTTACATGGATTTCAGTGGAGTCTAGCTTTCAGAAGAATGGTGTAAAAGGAAGCTGTTAATGGTGTTTTCCTTGAGTAACTAAATTGTTCCCATCTCTGCTGGATGAGATACTGAAGTTGGGATTCAGTAGGAGGCACATGGTCCAAGTGGCAGTGCTTATTCGGGCTGGTCTGTACTGCTCAAGTATGGGACAGCTCATTGACAGCTGTCAATGAAATATGAAATCAAGGCAGGGGCTGTTAAATAAGGTGATGGCTGTTTTAAGGAGAGGCAGCTGGGTATCTAGTGTATCCCACTGACTGCCTCAACTCAAAAGCGCTGTCCGGTGCTGCATTTGCTGTGACACTAAGATGTTTAAAGGGAGTTCCAAGAGCTATAGAGTGTCCTGGCCATCCACCACTTCACTCTTCCAAAAGAGCTGTTGTGATTTGTCTTGGTATGAAAGAACCTCCCACTCGCTGGTCTCAGAACCCACACAGCATGATTCTGCCCCTGCTGCCCTTGATATTGACTCCTGAAAGTCCTATGGTAAAGAGTTACTAATCTCTGGTAAAGTTCTAAGCTTTCAGTAAGTTGTATTTCATTTGTCATTTTTGCTTCCTTTGATATGATATTTTCATTACTCTGTGTACCTCTTTCCCCTTCCTGTCTTTGCTCCTGCTAGCAGAGGAAACCTCTACAGTTGTGTCCTGCTCCCATTTTCCAGATAAACCATCCATGATACAAAGCTCAAAGGACTGTGCCTGTGGCATTTTTGGGGTAACTGCTGTAAGAAATGGGCAGCACTGTGGTGCAGAGCTCTGCTTGTCTGTTCCCAGGGATCTCAGTCATGGAGTGTGTGCTCACATACTCCATCAGCTGCTGTTGGCTTGCCTGCCTACACAGGCTAGATGTAAGGCCCCCAGTGAACATTTCTGTCACTTTTGCTGTTCTGGCCACTTTGCTTAATCAAAGAGCTGAAAGGAAAGCTCTCATTAGAGAGGCTTCTTCAGTTGTACAGAAGCCTCTGCTTGGCTAATTGAGGCTTTAGAGAGCTCGTGCTTCTGGTTGGGTTTGGTCTGCTTGATGTGATCTGGGCCTGAGGCAGAATGAAGCGAGCAGACTTAAAATGATGTCTGAGCAAACATGATGGCTGCAGACGTAGTGGGTTTTGTTCTGTAAGGCTGTTGCTCAGTGGCTAGAGTTTCTTGCTGAAGTAGTAAACTGCTGGAATGTGCTGTGGCCGGAGAGGTTGTTGGCAATGTGTAGGTGAAAGTGGAGTCTTTGTAGGGTGAATTGATCCCTTTCTGCTTGCATGTTCGGTGGTTGGAGCCCAGGTCCCTCGTGTCATGTGTTGGAGGAAATGAGAGTGCAAGGTGAGCTGGGCTGCAGAGCCTGCAGTCTGAATGGAGGAAGCAGGTCAGTGCCAGGGAAAAAAGATGCTAAGGGGTAGGGGGGACAGAACTAAGGACTCGAGCTAATCTATCTGTAGTGCTCAAGGCTCTCACACTTCTGGAGCAGTGTAGCTTAGTCCATTTAGTATATTTTACAGACTCTGTATTTTATTAATTTTTTTTTGTGTAGTAAATGAATTGGTGATCCTAAAAATTGCCACCTGAGAATGAGTGAACAAGGGAAATGATTCCAAGGGACTTTTAAATTATATCAGTAGGACTTACAGCCTTAACAATTGGTGTCTTAGAGAAGAAGTGTGATGGAGGAGCTGAACAAGAGCACTTGCTCTTTGAGGATATGGGAATTCTTCCTCTGTGGTCTTAAAGCCATGCAAAATGTGGAGTTGCCAGGCTTGCTTTGGAGGGCCGTGGCTTGTAGGTGGGTATGCACTGGATATACTGGGTGGTGAAGAAGTGGAAGAATAGGAGGCTCAGAATAGGAGGGTCACGTGTTCAGCTGCTGGTGCTGAAAGCTGATCTCCATCCCAAGCCGAGAGTCTGAGCAGAGGTTTCAAGCTGTTCAGTTACCTTCTGCAGCTTTTTCAGAATTGTGTTGCAAAGGATTAAGCTGTGCTTGAAAGAGTTGGAGTGTGCAGTTGCTACTGGTTGTGAAGTGTTGATCCTGGTGCCTGGGCAGGAAGGTTCTCTGCTGTCAGAGCAGTCTCTCTGGTCATGTGGCAGGGTCCTCCTTTCCAATGAGACAGGAAATGGACCAGCTACCAAGTGCCTAGAATTAGTAATTAAGCTACACAGAGAAAGGGTGCAACCAGTGTAGATCAGTTACTGAGCAGGGTAAAGATGGAATCCATTTCCAAGTGGAGATGGAGGGAAGGAGAAAGGGGAAGGGTCAGTGGGGTGTCCATTGGGTGTTTACCAAATTGCCATGCATTATTCCTCGTTGGGCAGGCCTTGTCAGATGTGTCTCAGTAGGTCTGGCCTGTTGGCAGTCAGCACAGAGACAAAGGGACAGATGGGGGAAGGAGACAGGATGTAAAGTGATGTACACAATGTCACCCGAGGGACATATTAGCTGTGAGTTTCTCTGTTACCAGTTTTATGGTGAATTTGTGCCTGACCTTGCAGTGAGGTTTTGGCCATTCCCTCCTCAGTCTTTCTTTTGCTCTTTGCTTTTTATCTTCTGGCAAAGAAATAAAGTTGCTGAAATCTGGATAGTTCCTATGGGTAATGAACTCTTCCGTGAAAAGAGATGGAGGAAGCCTTGAGAGTAGGAATGAGAAGGTTTGTCAGGAAAGCCTGGGCGAGGAGCTGAGTTGACTGTGAGACAGCACAGTTGGGAGCAGCGCTGGGTAGTTGCCTTGCTCGTGTTGTGTCAGAATCTTCCCACGCCACGGCAGGTTCCAAATGTGTGACAGAACTGTGCCTAAGACTGAAGGATTCTCCGTCATACATCTGCTGTCTGTCTCCCACATATGGAGAGGACAGGGACCTTTGTTTTGGTGGCAGAGGATCCTTGAGCGAGCTGTCTGCACTGATCTGAACAGATGACTTTGTGTGCTGGAGATGAAGGTGTGGCTGAGCAGAGGCAGCTGGGAGGGCTCCGGAGAGCCGAGTGCAGGTTTGCAGACAGATCTGACTTGGTGGAGTGATGGCTTGTCAGGCAGGGGTGAAGTCTGGGTGAGTGCCTGGAATAGAAACTTAGGGAGAATTGTTAAACACAGAAAAGACATCCTGAGCTCAGGCAGTCCCAGACCGTACGTTGTTAGGGGTGGGTTGTGTGTCCTGCATGAGTGTCCCTGTGGTCCTGCTTTATTCTGTGTCCCTTGCCAAGGTGTGTGCTGCTGGCCTCTGTCAGAGTGTGCTGGACTGCATGGTTCTTTGGTGTGAGCTATAGCAGATGCACTTCTGAAAGAGGCTACTGCAAAATCGGTGTAAAACAAAGGGAGCTTAGAATTCTTAAAAGTACATCGATGACTTCCTACTGACTTAAATTTTCCTGGCTTACTGGTTGTTGAAAGCAAGCAGAGGAAGCTCTCTGGTCTTTGGGCTTTTGAGATGAGGGGTAGATGGCTTTTCCCCTGACTTTCAAGGATTCTGGGCCTATGGCAGTGGTAAATCAAGGTGACCTCTGCAAGGCAGAGAGGGATAGTGGAGTTAGTGGATGACTCTGGGAGTATGCAAAAGCTCATAAATATATCAGAGCTAGTCATGAATGAAATGTATCATGTTCTGGTTCTTCAAATGACTCTGAAAAGCTTGATTCAAGACTTTGCTGTTATGTTGTAGTTATGGGTTTGTCCCCAACTTTGCAGTGGTCTTTCACTGTTCATTTTCCTAATAAGAGCTGTCTTTTCCCTGGACTAAATGATCTGTAGCCCCATGAGCCCCAGAGGAGTAGGTGTGGCCAGGTCTGTCCGTGGAGTCCTGCTCTGTCACACACATCAAGTGCTCTTGGTGGATTTTGCGGTTGTACTGGCTGCAACTTTGTTTATTCCTTGTTACCCAAACACTTGTTCTGAGCCTGGCAATCTCCAAGGAGCAGGCTGCACTAATCACGGCTGTGGGAAGGTGATGAAGCCGTGGGCAGTCTTGGATTGGTGTGGATGGAGCTGCCTTTGTTGGTTGTCATTGTTTCTCTCGAGTCTAAGTGAGACTTTGTACCTAGAGTAGGATCCTTGTGTGCACCCTGCCCCCGTTGTGCTGTGAAACTAGCAAAAGACTATGTGATGGTTTTGTATGCGGCAGCCAACAGGAAGGAAAATAATGTTTTAAATGGCAGCCATTAAATCCAGTAAGCAGACAATTTATCATGGATGTGGAGTCATATTTTCTGTCATCTGGGACTGTGAAAAGGTGCTCGTGGTAATGCTTGCTTAAAGTAAGTTTCATGTTCTAAAGGACATTTGGGATTTCCCCCCCTTCCCCAGCTGAAGATCTCTGTGTTACAAAGATACACTGGGATTTAACATACTAAGAGCAGTCAGCTAATCCTAAAACTTGCGTCTGGCATTTAAGTGTATGCTTATGTGAGTAAGTATATATACTGGAAGTGAGGGTGTGTAGTAAATTATGGACAGCTTCAAGAGCAGACTGACCAAAGTTGTGTAGAAAGTTACAAAGTGGGGAAAATAACTAATAGAAAATTCCCAGTTGCTTAAATAATCATCTGGCCTGAGATTGTTTTCCTATGGATAGTCACTGAACTGCAATAAGTACAGTGGATTTGGAAGGAGGTGAATTCTCCATCCAAGATAGAAAACAGTAGTTCTAGTACAAGACATATTTAGTAAAGAAAGATACTCCAGGAGCTCTTAGAGCCCCAAAATATGAGACTCGGCATAGGAGTTAAATTTCTGATCCGTATCAACATTTGGAGTTAGTTTTCTGTGGGAGAGTGTTCAACCCTTATATACCTGGAAGTTTCTTAGATCGGGAAGAAAAGGGGAGAGTCAGAACTCTTGAGCTGTATCTGAATATGCCCAAGCTGAAGTGTGCGTCAGCCTCTGTACATCTCACAGGAAGATGCAGCGTGACCTGAAGGGTCTGACCTGGCCCTAGATTTCCCACCTGCTCTGTGATCAGGTAAAGCAGAAATGCTGGAGCAGGGTCTTTGTGTTGGTCAGGAGTTTCCAGCTCCCCATGACTGCCTTTGGAGCTCTGTGGAGCTGAGTTTGCATCACTGTAAATTAAGCTCCTGCTGAGGTCAGAGGGCAGGAACTAATCTGTAAATGAACATTCCTCAAACTCTAGTTACCCATTGGACCTTTGAGATCAGCTCTAACAAGCATAATGCAAACTGGATTAGTTTGTTGTATGCCACTGGGAAATTAAATGTGTCTTCCAAGTTCTTGTCACTTAAAATTTGCTGTGACATTTATGGTGTTTGACAAAATGCAGGAAAAAGAGGTTCCAATTAACCAGGACATCAAATGGTGTGGATGGTGCAGTTTATTTTGGAGGCATGGTACTCAGAAAGGTCAGTCTCTCAGTCAGCTGACCTCAGTCGTTTGTAGTGTTGGCTGTGGCTAATGAGCACTCAGCTCAGTCCATAATGGGAACTTTATGGAGGGCAAATCCAGATAATGGATGTGTGTGGGTAAACTGGCTCTTTCTGATAGCTGTGTGCTGGGTGGGGGGACGTGCAAACTCTATCTAACATAGAGAAAAAGTGGCTGAAGGCAATGTTTAAGAGCCAGGAATGTCACCACAGAGTCAGTACCCTCACACTTGAGGGGAAAATTGTTGCTGTCTTAGAGCTTCTGCTTGGGCTTGTGAGCTGCACAGAGCCACATGTAACAGGATGGTGGTTTCAAGCTGCAGCGGAGTAGTAGTTCCTTAGGTATGGTGAATGGAAATGTATTGCTGCATCCACACAGTGCAGTCAGTGCTGACAACAGCCTGGAGGGAAGGTGGCCAAGTCTCCTGGTAGGCTATTGTTCTTCAGCTGCTTTAAATGTTGGTGTCAGTCAGTTGCAAGTAACCCATTACTTGTACCAAAATTCATGGCAGCTGCTGGCCCTTTATGCAGGCTGTTTGCAGTGTCAGCACTGGGCTGTAGTATTTCAGCCTGAAAAAATTTACAGTTTGAAAATTAGACATTTGGGCAGAGCTTCTTTAAATGATTCTGGATTTATACCAAACTGACCCTCAGGAAACTGTCAATGTTAAACTGCCCAGTGACCTTCACTTTCTGCTCAAAGCTTTAGGTGTTCAGGTTAAAAATGTAATTTGCCTTTGTGCTAGCAAAACCCTGTTTTACCTAAATTTTTAAATGCACTGCAGCAGTTTTTCTGCTATTAAGCAAAGCCTGATAAGGCAGTGCTGGTAGTTTCTTGGAGGTAGTCAACCTTAATGCAGCCCACAGATTTGAACACCCTTGGTGCTGGCCGAGTTCTTGGGAATGCCCATTTGAAAGAAATTAAAAATAACTATGGGATAAATAAATAATGGATCTTTGTGAACTTTACTTATTTAAGAGGTAAGGATGAACACGTTCTTTGCTAGATATTCCTGCTTCTTCATTGAACTCAATTCCCTGTATCCACAGTTTCAGAGGGGTGTCCAGCAAGTACCTGGGATATATTGTGCTGTGAGGGAGGCATCCTCTAGCCAACCTCTAGGATTTACCTTGTCTGCTTTCTACTGGGTTCTGTTGAATTCAGTGGGAGCGGGAATCCAACTTGCACTGGAGTTGGGAGAGGGGAGGGAACAATGATAGTAAGAGGGCTGGGAGAAAGCTTGGCCTGTTCTAAGTTGGTGGTAGTAGGATCACAGGCCAGAGCAAGAATAAGATAGTTGCCTTGAATTTCTGGGAGGAAATAAGAACTTGGAATGATGGAGTGTGGTACTGTCAGGCTTTTGGCTGAAGCAGACTTCCGGAGGCACGGTGCGAAAGAAATAATTTCTCAAATTAAATAGAACTCCCTGCATAACTGAAGTCATAGCAACAAAATGACCTCACTGCAACTCTACTCCCCCCCTCCTTGTAGTTGTTTCTTTAATTTCATACAATATGTTATTCTTGTTGTTTGGAATCGTGGGGAGGAGGGAGAGAGGGAAAACCAACCTGTGTAAAAATTAGCTTTGAGTTATTCCATCTGTGGACTCTTAATTTTGTCATGAAAACAGAAAAGCCTGGCAGGAAGCGAGCTTGTGACTGGCTCCGTGTATCCTCTTGTCTGGAGCTGGGTAAGAAGTGTGGCATTTAGAATGAAAGCAAAAGCTTCATTTCTGGAACTCTGAGTGTTTGCCCAATTCTTTGACCATCTGTTTTTGTTGACAACCACCTCTTTGTGTTGTGCCAAACTTATTTTGGCTTTTATAATTTGTAGATGTGTGTGTGTGTGTGTGTGTGTGTGTATATATGGTGGAGTGGTTGTGTGTGTCTGTGTGTGGATCATTAAGGTGCTGCCGACTGGGTCAGACTGGGGGAAGTGGGGTGTGTAAAAGCAGGTATTTTGTGAGGATTGAATTACCAGGAGAAATACAGTGAGTAATCCTGGCTTCTCTCAGAGACACTTGAGTCCCATCCGTGTTAGCCTGTCAAAAGCTGCCAGCTTCCAATGGCTGTCCTTAAGTAACTTTGGTTGCATCACAGCCGTTTAGAGTGCGCAAGTACTTACCTCAGAAATCACTGCTGTGATGAACAGTCCTGATGGAGAGCCCAGCAGCTGGCTGAAGCTGGGTAGCAGATAGGTCCCTGTGCTCAGTGGTGCTGGCATGGAGGTGCTCAGCCACCTTAGCCTCTCTTGAGCTGTGCTCCTCTTCCATTCTTGGTGTCACTTAGGGGGTAATTATTCAATCCTTGTATCCTTCATATGCTAACCTTATCCCCAACCAATATGGATTGGAGATGCACTGGAGCAGCTGATGTTGAGAACTCTATCATGGAACTGCGAAAGCACTTGGGAATTCAGCCTCAAAACCTAGCATGAGACACCTTTTTGAACATATTTGCATGTTTCTTAGCCTGCCTTTTCTCTACATTGTCATAAAATGTTTTTGTTATCTTCCAAAAGCAATGTAGAGAAGCTGAGCACTTTCTGTGCTGCTTTCCACGCTGAGTTTTTCCTGCAGTGCCTTCTGAACTCTTGTTGGCATGAGGGTAGGCCAGAGTAATGTCTACAGCCCATGACAGCAGCAAAATGAGGCTAACAAATATCCTTTTGAGGATGCAGTGTGACAGCTTCATCTATCGCGCTGCATTTGCATCGGGAATGTGCAATGGCTGCGTGTCATGGGCCACTGCCACTGCACACAGTCATTTATTTAATAACTCCATGCACAGGCACTAAAGGGGAGCCTGCAAGACATCAGTGTGGTGGAGACAAATAAGAAATTAAGAGGTGGCAGCATTTAGAAAAGTCTGGTTTGTGCTATTCCATCATTGTAACTTTCTATTCAGCAGTGCTTCAGGTATAAAATGAACAGAGTTGTTAGGGACAGTAGCAAGGCGCATGCTGTGGTGTGGCACAGTGGCTTCCCTCTGTTTTTTTGCTGTGTTCTCAGTTTGAGGGTGGCCTTTTCCAAAGGGAAGTTTATTCCTTGCAATATAAAGTGTTAGAGTTAATTAATGCAGCTTACACGAGATGTTTCTGGTGCGTGAACCAGGTAGATTAATACTGCTTCACATCTGGATAACTTACTTTTCTCCAGAGAATCATTATTTCACGAAAAAAGGAGTCTCTGTTAGTCAAGATTTTCCAGAAATACTGAGTGCTGCAATTCCATTCTGGAGAGAACTGCTTTCAAGTGGAGTGCCTTGAAATCCAGCTTCTTGAATACTTTTTTAGAGGAAAAAATGGAGAAGCCAAAACACATGAAATAGGTAGTCACTTCTGAAAATCTGTTCATAAGCATAAAATGAAACTCCTTCTGTCATTTTAGATGCCTTTTCAGGGATTGCCTTCCAGTCCTGTGTTTCTGTGTGCAAATGATGAGTCTGGGGTCTGTGAGATGTGTTGACTTGAACAAATGCTTCTGGTGAGTGCTGATGCAGTTGGCTATGAACATGTTATCTCAGAAACAAAATTGGAGTTATGGTAAGAAGACCAGGGCTGAATTCGGTAGGGAAAATGTGTCATGCTGAAAAAAGGGAACAGCAGAAGTTCTGTGCATGTATAAATAGATGATGTTTCTTCTGTAAAAAAATACAAGGCAGGTTTTTAGTGGTAGAGTCCAGATGCAAAACTTCTAAACCCGGTGCAGGCACTTAAAATGAATGCTTTTTGCTGCAGTGGGGATGAAGAGTCCTTAATTTTTCTCATTGGTAGGAGCCCAATTTTAACAGCATAAAAAGGATTTCATGTTGTCTGCTCTAAGAGTAAGTAATCAGATTAACTAGAGGGGAACACCAGAGGTTGTCAGTCCCCCTTAGCATCAGCCATGTTTTCCTTGCAGTCAGGCTAGTTCTAACCCTTCATTTGCAGAACTTGCTGTGTGCAGGAAATGTCTCCTGGGTCGCTTTCCTCAATAGCAACTTAGAATAAAGGGCCTTGGAAGTGTAGCATTCAAGCATTTCTGTTCTCAAAAGGCTGGAGGAAGAGATGCTTGGAAAATAAAAAATGCCAAGGGCAGAACCTGCATGGAAGTGTTAGAAAAAGGCTCAAGCAAGAGGGATGGCTATTCTTTTGTATTCTTACTGACCTAGCACCCTGTATTTCCTGTGTTGTTTTTCCTAATATTGCTGTCAGTGCAGTACAGGGTGGCCGCAGAGGTTATGACTGCCTGCCTGGTAGGGTAGCAAGTGTCTCAGTCTTGCCTAGAAACATGGGTAACTCAGCAGCTGTTTGTGTGTGCAGCTGGAGAGAAAGAGGAGCTCGTGGGCCGGGTGTGGGGGAAGGTCACCTCTCTGTGCATTCAGACATCTGTGATGGATTCTCCTGTTGGATCATTGCTGAATGATGGCACCTTGAGGACTGAACTGAAGTGTCCTGTGTGTGTGCAGTCACTTGCTTGGGCTGCTTAGAAACTCTGATGTGAAGAAAACATGCAGGCAGGGATGGCCACTTGTGCCCTCTCCATACCTGGAATACACAGTGCATAAAGAGAGCATGTTCTGCAGCTCTGGGAACCCGTACTTAGTCATTACTCAAGCTATCTGTTGGTATAAGTGAATGCCACCTCATGGATTTCACTGGTTTTCTATCATCCATGAAAGCAAGCAGAGGTGGCAATGTCAGAGGAGGCATGTAACAAAACAAAAATTTTCTTGTGGAGTTGAGTGTAGTTTATGGTGTTTTCTTCTGATGATATTTAGGGAAGACTGATATTTAAGACCTCTTGTGTGTTTTCTACATGTTTAAATAGCTGAAAAAAATAGCAGAAGGACAAGAAAGGCACCATATACTCAATGGACAAGAAAAAACCTGTACTTAAGACAAAGCTGGGGTAAATTCCTAGTTCTGCTTTCTAGACTAATAGTTCATTTACTTTGCAATGGCAGATGGTTTAAGAGTCTTTCGAAGCAGAAAGCAGTGCAGAGGGAAAGGGTGAGGGCTCTGTCTTCTCATCAGTCTGAGGTGGTGATCTAGTTTAGCACTAGTACACAGGATCTGCTTCTCTGACTGCTGATTTGTGGTTTTGTGGTACCCTGTTCTTTTCAGGATGTTAATTTGGGCAGGATTACTAGTTTTCAGCGTTATCATGAGACCACTGGTAAAAGCTGAGCACAGCTTATACCTAGTGACTGCTGTCGCTACTTGGAATTAACAAATACCTAGTTTGGAAAGCACATGGATTCAGTGAGCTATGAGTTGGTTTCATAAGACGTAGTGGACTCTTGAAAGGCTTTTTTTATGGCTGTTGGGATGTGTTTGATGTTACGGCTCCAGGTTGCCTAGCATCTGGAGTCTGGAGTGTGGATTATTTCAGATCCTGAATTGGTTGGTTTCTTTCTCAGTTTGTGTTCAGACTCCTTCCCATGGCTGGAGTAGGTGGAAAACCAGGCCTTTTTTCCTTGCTGATATTGGCACTTACCCAGGGTATGGCAGAAGCTAACGCAAAATACTGAAATTGTAGAAGTTCTTTAGAGATATGTGATACCATCTCATGTCAGAAGGAGTTAAAAGTGCAGAAAATCCTGCTTTGGAGAAAGGTGGGCTGAAAGGCCCTCTTGAGCTTCCTTTCACCTCTAATTCTTTGGATTTTTTAGTCTTATTTGAAGCATTCTTTATCACTAAGGAAGTATTGGAGACTCCTGCTAATTCTGGCTGTAAAGCTTGTTTTGGTGAGCAGAAATCTTTGCTGGCATTTGCTAGTTGGTTGGTGATGTATGGGAGAGACTGATTGTTATCAAGGAAGACTTCAGGACTTGAAATCCAAACCCCAGTTTCTTCCAGAAAGAATAGAATCATCCCAGTGTGTGATGACCTTAATAATTTTGATGAGAATTCTACATTACAACTGTCTGATCTTGTTAGTGTGTTTGTTTTGGGTTTTTTTTTCCCCCTGTAAGTTTTAAACCTGGTTTACATGAGATTGAGTAGGTAAATCGTGGCAGGTCTGACAACTGCTTAGTTCTGGAAGCTGTAGAGCACTTAAGTGAGGTGGTGTCCTTAGAGGTGGGAGCAGCTTGTTGGGTCAGATTGGACTGTTGATGGCCATACAATGTCCAGCTGAGAAAAAGAGGACAGCCAGGGAGCTTTGAGGCACTGTGGCTTAGACAAGGAGGATGGAGGTGGAAGGGGATGCATGAGAAACAGCAGCAGCAAAAGACAGAAGCCTACGTGTTGTCTTTGCATAAGGCATTGATGGAGGCATCTGTTAGCTGTGTTCATTTTGGGTGAGTGCTGTGACAAGAGAAAGCAGAGGAACAAATGAACTTAGGGGAAGGCACACAAACCCCGTTTCTAAACTTGAAACTTGTTCATGAAGCATTTTGGGTTTCTATGCAGGTTAACAGCCTGATTGGGCTGAAACTCTGATTTGGTGCAGTTCTGCTTAAAAAAAGGCTGCCTGGTTATACCACTGGGGCATAATGTGGTGATTAAAATGAAGTTTACTTGTAGCTCCAAAGGGGTTAAAGCAGTTTGAGATGAAACACTAGATTGGCAGGGTTTGATTAAATAAAAAGAAAAAAAAAAAAACAAACCAGAGGGGAATATTTGAGCATGTAGGTAAGCAGAAATGCTCTGTTGTTTGCTTTTTTTCATGCTTCTTAATGTGTAGAGCAGTGTAGAAAAAATGCTATATTTCTGTGATGTGCTCATGCTCCACATCCCTTAAATCCATCTGTAGCTGCGGAGCTGTTGTCACACACAAGGCTCTATGTGCTGCATATTTTGCAAACAGCTACACCTACTTGAAGGCAGCATGAGGCATTTGGGCTGGGATTGCCAGGCTGCTGGATGTGCTCAGAGTCCACAGCCGGTGAAATGCATCATTTTAACTTGAGTCACTGCTTTGGCTGAGTGTGGGCATCAGAATATCCTCCCGTGGTGGGGGCAGGGGCAGCTCTGTCTGACTGGAGGGTTTAATGGGGAAGGGTTAATGAAGTTGCAAGACAGTGACAGTGAAACTGCCGTGCAGGGCTCGCTATGCATGGGGTGTGCATGGGGACGGATGGAGTCAGGTGTAAACTCTGCTTGGAGAAATCGGAGCTCTCCATCTATGCCATGTCCTATTGGAATATTTGTCTGGTTCGTTCTGGCTTCCCCACAATGGATGTGTTGTGAGAGTAACTGTGTTTCCCATCCTCCCTCCCTCCTCTTCCTTCCCCCCCTCCCCCCCCACAAGCTGGAGGGCCAGAAGGTGGGGTGGTACCTCAGGATAATGGTAGCAGAAGGCGAAGGAGGCAGACAGCTGGCAAGTTCTGCCCCAATATGCTTCTCTGAAAGAGGCAAGGAAAATGCAGAAGATGTGATGCCTGAATGGCTCACTTTGCAGCAAAAGGGAAGATTAAAAGTAGAATTAGTTAACATCTTGCTCATTTCAAACCACCACACGCTATCTTTTTGCTCCCCCAAGCCATTTCTCTATGGCTTTCAATCCTGAAGGAAGGAGGGAGAAGTCCCAAGCAGTCCTGGGACTTTGTAGAAATCTATGTATCGAGCAGCACTGCAAAAAGACTGAGCTCTCCTGGTAGCCCTTGTGTTATCTCCCTGTCATCTGTAGGAGCCTGGGCAGCTGGAGCAGACAGGCAGCCACAGGCCTCTGCCAGGATCTTCTGTTCACGGTACTGATGCAACAGTATGGGAGTGTGCAAAGGCAGAGGGTGGGGATGGGGCCCCTACTGTGGTTCAGTCTGCAAGGGGAGTTCCAGTAGCAGGGTGTGGGTGCTCCTAAGGGAATCTGGGAACCTTGAGGTGTTGAGTGAGAGGGATGTTGCTGCTGTCTGCAGCTGCTAAATGAAAAGGTGAGAGAAGGCAGAGCTGAATGCTCCTGGAGGTACCCTGTGAGAGGGACAAATGGAGCACTCGGGAATCTCAGCTAGATGGAAGAGGGAAATTAATTCTGTGGGAGGGTGATGAAGCATTTGAGCAGGGGGTTAGAACTTGAATGAAGAATACCTTATGCTAAAAGGTTTTTTTTTTCACCAGCTACTGCTGCTTTGAACCATCTGACCAGCACACTGCTTGCTGGCAGGGAGCTCCAGATGTGTGGTGGTCTGGATATGCTGGTACTGCTGGGTACAGCGCTTTGATTCAAGACAAGATTTCCTTGTGCCTGTTGTGTAGGGGATGGGTCCCCATGATCCGGGGGTTCGATGTCTTCATTGTGTGGGCAACTGTGTTTTGAAGAGGTTTTTGGTCCAGCCAAGCAAAACTCCATGCGATGTCATGGTGGTTGGTTTTATGTAATGCTGTTTAAGCAGAGCCTGGGCCCTCAGTGAAGCAGATGGCAGCTTATTGAGCAGCCGTGAGCAGAGGCTGGTTGTTCACTAGACCCCTCTAGCAGCAGCACTGTAGGCTTTACTCTGACACCTGGCTTTGCCAAGTAGTCCTGTGAAACTTGTACCTCTGACATAAGACTGGAACAGTGGCTCTTTGGCTCTGATGGTTACTGGTCACCAGCACAGTCTGCAAAGTGACAGAGAGGAATTGGGAGAATGATCATGTTTAATCCTTCCATCTCCACTAGGAATACTAACTAACCAGCCTTAAATGTGTACAGAACACTTGCTCTGTAGAAACTTAGGGAAGTTCAGCTGAATCATCATGCAATTACTATAGAAATGTAATTGTTAGTACAGTTGATGTAGTTAAAGGCAATTCCTTTGGGTAAATGTTGCTGTTAATGGAACAGGAAAAGCTAGATGCCAGTGCAGACCACTTCTGAAAATTCCTTCATTGCAAACACCCCAAATCCCATGTGTTGCTGTTTTCAGTACAAACCAACTGTGCCAGCAGTTTGAGTTAGGGAAAAGCACCTTCCAAAAGCTGTTTGATTGGTTACTGTCCATGGCAGAATTTCTCACACTAATGCCTGAACTATGTGCTCTGGATTGCTGTTGCAGATTAGATTCTGTTCCAGCTGGAATGTAACTCTGATCCTGCTTGCTGATGCTCCCACTGGACGGGAGTCCTGTGAGAAAGATGATGATCAAATAAGTTATTTTTTTTGCTGGCTTTGGGAGCTAGGTCTCTGAGGTGGTTATTAGTCTAGCAATGCCTTTATAACTGAGGGATGATGGTGCTCCTTTACAGCCTGATTTCTACTGTAGCTCAGGGGTGCTGCTTAGTCAGCAATTTTCATGCTCATGGCGCTAAGTGCTTTGGGCTGCTAAGCAGAGTTTATACCTAGGAGCTCTTGTTCTTAAGCATTCACCTGCAGCAGTAGTTTGTTAACTGATTTTCTCTTTCTTATTCTCTTACATACAAAACAGGCCGAAATGATTGGTGGCCCTAGGGAATACCTGAGATGGCTCTAGTGAGGCTTCCTGTCTATCTCGTCTGAGCTGACAGGACCTAAATTCCTTTGACTGTGTCCTTGTGGCATTTTCACTGTCATTATTCAGGTATTCCATCCCTGGTTTTCAGACCTTGTGGCTGTTTTGGTGATGACTCAAGTGATGGGTCTCAGGTTACTGTAAGCAGTGGGTTTTTACTGTGATGTTTACATGGCTATTGACATCAGGATGAGCAAAAGAAAAGGCTTGTCACTTACAGGCTACCCGATGTGGTAGAGGTGGCTTTGGAGTACCAAGTTCCTTGGCTGCATATGTATTTTTTATATATCATTTGTTTGCCTGTATACTTCTTATGGGGTGGGAAAGAAAGTACAGTAATGATGGGAAGTTATTTAGTGCTGCATGGAGTTAATTTGCTTCTAATCAGTGCTTACATCCGTCTGGTTTTATGGGAGACAACAAGCCTTCGCAGGATGTGCTCATTAGCCATCCTGTAAATCACAGGGATGTTCTGGCATCTCCCGTATTGTGTGCCCATTAGCTGGGTTGTGTTTCCATGTAGCAGTGAAAAAGGAATGGTATGCACTGGGATGGGGATGGATTTGAGTCTCCCCTTAAGGTCCCTGGTAACAATTTGCAAGCAGAAGTTGTTTCCCAGTTGGCCCTTTAAGCCTTGATGAGGGAGTTCCCTGGCTGTGTTGAGTTCTGTGAGAGCAAATGAGGTGTCAGGAGCTGCTTTCCCAGCAGATGTGGAAGTGCTGCTCAGGGTGGCATGGTCATTGTGTTGATACACAGTGTGAAAGTGCAGCCACTCGTCCTGGGAAAAGCTCTGAGGGGTGTCCCATCCTGAAGAAGAAGAGCTTCAAAAACTCAATGCAAAGGAGCTTCTCCTATTTGTCAAAATAAGCAAGTTGTGTCAAAGACTGTGTTCTTTGCATGTCTTGATAAGAACTCAGTAATGCTGGTGAGAGGTTTTGGCTCCTCTTTTCCAGGACCAAGTTAAATGATGAGCTGGAGAAGCTGCCCTGTGCAGCTGCAGAGGTGCCCTGTCCCCAGGCGTTGCAGAGCCCTGCCAGGCCCCGTACGTGCTGCGGCGTGATTGATGTGTACGAGGTGATGAATGGCATGTGCCTGGGCACCCATTAGAGCGCAGGCACTGCAGAAAGATTAATTGGGTCGGATTGTGCTGGCATCTTTCAGCGCTCAACATATTGGACATTTATCTATCCATCTTCCACTCGGTTACAGCACTATGTGCTGAAGAAGAAACCTACAGGTTAGAGCTGTGTGCAGGTAGAGGGGGGCCGGGGCACTGTGAGCTCAATGCAGGCGGAAGAGGAGTGCTGGCCTTAGATAGAAACTCGGCTGCTAGGCTCCTGGTAATTGTAAGCCGTTTCCCTTAGACCTCTCCAGTCCGAGCTCTCTCACCAGGTGGCAGCCTCCAGCATGCCACACTGGGAGCCTGGGGACATGGGAATCTGAGCCTGAATTGTAAATCAGGACAAGAAGGAGGGGAGAAAAATCCAAAACTTAAGCTAGGGGCTGTTTCTGGAGTTTTTAAATGTTGGAGTTTTTTGAAGTTTTTCAGAAGCTGCCACTACGAGGACAAGCAACTTGGTAGGTATTTTATTTTATGTTGTGTTGTTTTATTTTTTAATTTTTTTATTATTATTATTTTTAAAATTGTCTTTGAAATGCCATTGGGAACAGTTTTACCATCCTGTGATTGTAGAAGCTGATGCATACAGCATGGTGTACATGGCCTGCATCTCCTGAGTCTCCACTGAGTGGAGGCACAGCTCTGCTCATTCCTTCAGCAAGAAGTCTGTGGGTGGGTTGGGATAGGGTGGTTGAGGTATGCTGGAGACAGTGAAAAATGGGAGAGCAAAAGGAAGCAATGTCCAACAGCAATGTATTTGATACAAAAAGTCACAACAGAAAAAGAGGAAGATGAGGGCAGGGCACAGGAAATGCGCAGCCTGGATAACAGCAGGTGAGGGAGCTAACCCACTCACCAACCAGTGAGGATTTTTTGGGGGAATGGAGGCATTAAGGAAGTAACAGTTCATTGTAGTCTACGTGCCTCATGAGTTTAGCTCTATCTTTATAATTCATTTGCTGCCAGAAAATGCATGGACAGTTATGTTTGCTCATGTATCAGCTCTTTTCACTCTGGGGTTGCTTAGAGGCTCAGCAGCAGAAGTAAAGCAAATGGCAGGAGTCCTAAATCCAGATCTCACCTCTTTTGCTGGATGTATGGGAAGGCAGCAGGTTGGTAGGCTCTAGGAAATTAGACAATGAAGTCAAAGTCTGTTTAGTCCTAAAGAAAATACCTAGTTTGGTTCCAAGTGAGGCAGCCTGAGTAGATAAGTGAGGGAAGCATAGGAGATGGTAGTAACCGTTTTGGAAGAACTGGAGCTTCTAGCCTGATGGTGAAGGTGTAGGGGCCTGCAGGCTCACGTGGCAGCATCTAGAGGGTTCTCTGTGTCACTGGGTTCACTGGATGTATTCACCTGTTTGTCTGTATTCACAGGTACAAGGTTTGCCTTCTAGCTTGGCCTAGAAGGATCATGTGACCACACATAGGGAAAAACTTGTTCTTGGAGTGAGAGTTTTGAGCTGCTAAACACTTGGGAAAATAAATTACTTACCTAGTTGCCTTTTTAGGAAATGACTGTTGGGAAAGGTCGGTGTGCCTAATGGAGTTCATGTGTTGGTCCATAATCCAGAGTAGGGCACAGCAACATGGAAAGTTGGGGCATCAGAAGTTTATAAATAATGCTGTGGCGTCTGTATCTGGATTTTTCTAGCCAAGCTCATTCTCCCAGCCAAGAGCATTCAATATTAAGTTCTCTCCTGAGCTGCTGGGTTTAGCAAAACTCTGGAGTTTATTTTTTTTCAGTGGTTTTTTTTTCCCTGCCCGCCTGTCAGGCAGTCTGGACTCTTGGAGTGAATTCCTGTGCCTGTGTGTGCAGAGCTGCTAAGAGATGGCTGTCTGCACTGATGTGATGTCCCTGTCCCCTGCTCCTATTACATGTGTTTGCAGTTTAGTAATTGCGTGTGGATGGCAGAGTCGGTGCCAAGCCCTGCGTATCCAAAGTCGTTTGGTGAAGGAGTCCATTATGCTTGTGGCTCACAATGATAAATTCCCTGTGATGGTGGCAGCTCACAGCAGCCTTCTCTCATAATGGCATTCTGCTCCTGTTGGCAGCCTTCCCTGGGCAGGAGACACTGCCCTGAAATAGCACAAGTGATGAGAACAGCAATAGCCGCGCAACTTGGGGAGACCAAAACACGGAGCAATCAGTAATTCATTTTCTGGGATTGCTGTGTTTAAGGAAACTTGCAGAAGAGATGGCAGCCAGGCATCTGGATGTTCCCAAGGCAAAAAGCCACAATGGACTAACCCAAGAGATCCATTCCTGAGTATGGGGTGTTGAACACAGTTCTGAAAAGTGGATCAAAGGGTCCTACATGTACTGCAGCAACTTCGCAGAGGAACCCTTTGGAACTTGTTTTTAAGATGTAAAGGATGGAGCAGGGGTCAGCTAGCAGTCTGGGAGGGGTGCACAGGTGACATACCTGAAATAGAAGCAGCTTCCGAATGATGTACTCTGACCAAATCCTTTTGGTTTTGGTGTATTGACCTTGGGAATAGCACACTGGCCCTTTGATGGATTGGTGCCCCGTTGATCCTAATCTAATTAAAGCTGCGCTTGCTGCTCAGCATGGGCCAAAGTGCAGCGGGGTCAAGTGTATGTCAGTAATTTGAGCATTTAGATAGTTATTAGGCTGAAAAATGAGAATCAAGAAAGCTGTCTCTGGTGGAAACAGTTTAGTGCAATGGGTAAAACGCTGTTGGAAGAAGACCCTGATGTACCAGTGCTGTTGCCAGAGACATTTGATACCTTCTGCAAGGGATTTATACATGAAAAAGAGTTGCCAGGGAATGGCTGGCGGAGGAGCTTATGCATGGACCAAAACAGTTGATGGAGGACTTACCTTCTTTTCTTTCTCAAGAAGTCAGCTCGGTTATCCTAGATTCAAGGTAGAAATCCCCTTGAATTTAGTTTTTGTTAGCAGACGTGTGGATTTAGAGCTCTGTGAGGCAAATGAGAATGCAGCTTTAATAATCAGGAAATGGTTAATACTGCTCAACTCATTAGATACCAGTCACTTGTAGGGTGTTAGGTTGTCTGTTTCCTAATTGTTAATGTTAATTGGCTGCTTATGTACTTGTGTGGGGTAAGTGATGGGGAGCCCCTGCCACAGACCTGGGCCCCCAGCTGTGAAGAGCTGGAAAAGGACAGTCCCTCATGCCTAGATGGGCTGGTGTGAGGAAAATGAGTTCATTTTCATAAGGCCTGTGCCTGCCTTGGAAGAGGTAGCTTGAGTCAGTGAAGGGAGCAGTGAGTTCCTGTGCTGACCATTTTGTGCAGGCCCCTGACCTGGGCCCTGGTTGAGGCACAACAGAGCTGCAAAATTAAACCCACTGTCAGCTACTTGGCGTATTTTTAAAGTCTGTTCTGCACACAAATGTGTGCCAAGCAGGCACACTTTTTTGCTAACCACTTTATTGCAAGCATGGGTATTTCTTTCACTGGGTTATTCGCAAGCCCCTCGCTCCTGTCATTTGCCCTTGACTGTGGTATAACCATAAAACATTTACTGCAAGGCCATGAAGAATCCATATGTCCGTGTGATCTGTCAGGCCACCAAGACGCCAGGGCTTGTGGGGTAGCATAAGGATATCTGAAGGTGACACATGCTGTCATTTGATGAACAGAGATGCAGAAGGGGATTCTGGCAGCCACTGCCTTGGCCTTGACAACTTGTGATGGTGACCAGGTGGGGTGTGTTATCTTAATAGTCTGGAGCTCTTGTGAATTATTTGCTGATAGATGTAAACAGCTGTTATTCTTGGTAATGGAAAGCAATTAGAAACATCTGTACTCTTGGCGATGAGTAATGCCTCCCATCTTCACTGCTCCCAAGTGCCAATTGGAAATAACTACATCATCAGGATGGGTTGGCAACCCTCAGTGCATTATGGCCTGGTTCGTACTGAGCTGTGAAGAGCAAGAGGTGAAGCACGCTGGAATGAGCCTGTATCTGAGCTTGCTTGCGTTGGTTTCTCCCTTCAGGATCAGCAGAGGGAAGCCAGGTGCTCCATAGCTCCCTGTCAGCCTGCAGGTAACTCAGTGTTCAGGAGCTTTGGGCTGGTATGGCTTCTGGAGCTGGAAGTCTGTGGTGGCACTTTGTGCCAGATACCATCTTAGATGGAACTGCAGCTATCACTGAGGCCTCAGCCAGGCATCTATGTCCATCTCAGGGCTTGCCTACAGCTGGGAGGAGGTCCTGGTTTGGAGGCTCTTAAGACCAGGAGAAGCCCATGAGCTCAGGATCTAGCACGTCTGATAGGGCTTCTCAGATATTCTCAGAAGGCCCTGGTGACAAACACTAACCTAGTTACAGTGAAGTGTATTATGCATAGAGGCTGATTTTGGCCCTCAGTAACCTCTGAGCTGTGCTGTTGGAGCACACATGGGCTGGTGTCTTCCAGGTTGTCTTTATTCCTCCTTGTAAGTTACAGAAAACCTATTGTGGCTTCCTGTGCCTTCTGGATCACCGAATGACATTCTTGATGTCCTCAGTTGGGACAAGATGTCTCTAACAAAACAAAAAATTGGGATAATTTAATATCAAATCCTTAGCTTTCAGTTTTTTTAGTGTGTGATTTTTATTCCCAGTTTTCCAGTAGCTCTGGAAACTATAAGAAACTTTAAAAGGCCTTAGAATCTTGATGTACAGAGTATCTGTTTTAATCCTTTGAGAGCAAGATCATCTTTAGGTAGGAAGGGTTGTTGACAATACTTCTGAAGTATTTGTGAAGAAAAGGGACCGATGGAGCGTGATGGGTTGACAGTGTTTGGTCCGTGATGGATTTTTTTCCACTTTTAGTTGACTATTTGTTTTTCTCTGTTATTTAAAAATACAATTTAAAAGGATACATCAGGCAGCACTTACCTGTTTATTAACTGTAGAGGTGTCTTTTACTTCCTGATTGTTGCTCTTGGTTTTCTTCAGAGTCAGCGTTAACTTGTTTTTTGTCATTGTTTTCATTGTGCAGGAGTGCAACATTTTATGGCTTTCACATGGTTTTAAAACAAAGAAATGCTGAATTTACTGGTTGTAGCATCCCTGTGGCATCCTGGTTAATAAATTGCAGGTTATCAGAACGGGATGGATCTGTTCAGTTCCTGAATTGTAGTTTATAAGTAGAGAAGAAGGACTAGATGGGTAAAAGTCTCTGAAATGGACAGTAGAGGTGTACAGCAGGTTTCTCGCTGTATTAGTTCATTCTCACAGGCTGTGTGGGTCAATTCCCCCACCAAATGAAGAAAAGCAGGGAAGTAATTAACACAGGAGACAGAAAATATGAACTGCAATTCTGTGCAGAGGAATTTCATGCTTTATTGGCTTCATGAGAAGGCCAAGGTGCCAGAACAATAATTAATGTATTGAAAGAAGACAAAATAGATAAATGATGCAAGGCCAGGGCATTTGTTGGCTTTGCAAGAGGGAGAGTTGTACTGAAGCTATGTGATACTTGCAGCAGAAGCAGTAGCTGGGCTTGTATGCTCCTTGGGTGTGGAATGAATGGCTGCAGCAATGCAGGTATGGATGGAGTTGGAAGAGGCTGTTACCCTCATGCCGATAGCTAGGCCTGACAGAGCAGCTGCATTCCTGTGCTGCTGCTGAGGGGGGCATTTTGGGAGGACTCTCAAGTGTTGGAAAGGCCACGCTTGGAAATGAATGCTGAAGTGGTTTATACAGGCACAATCTAAGTTCTAGTTAGAACATGAGTGGTTGTCCTCCCATCCTCCTGGATTCCAGTAAAATCGGAACAAGTAACTTGTGTGTGCTGCATCTGCATGCACAGCAAGGTGAAATTCGCTTGTGATGCTTTGCAGTGCTAAGCTGGCCAAATACAGGTGTTTCGGATCATGGTGAATCAAGTAAAAGGTGATTTCTCCGTTTCAGGTTATCTGCAAGGAAGAGGGAAACTTTCGGGTTTCCTTGTCCTTTGGTGCCTTGGAGCTAGGTGGGTGCAAAGTTCAGATACATGCTATGTTCCCAAGTGTTCCTTGAGTGGGAGCTAGCAAAAGGTGTCCCTTTTGTGTGACTTGATGAAAAGGGAGGAGTGGAGGAGGTGGGGCTGGCTCTTCCCCTGATGGGGATCTTGGAACAGCACCTGTGAGTGTCTTTAGGTTCGTCTCTGGTGCGCCGCTGGCCGTGGTATCCCTGCACAAGGGGATATGCGCTAATGGAGAGAGCAGGTTGGTACTGAGTGGGGCAAAGGGAGCTTGAATGGCACCCTGGCTCTCAGCTGGGTTGGAAAAGTTTTGGCGGAAGAGCACAAGCTGTATGGATCAATGTAGCTGTCCCAAGTACCAGGGTTTGATCAACATCACTGCAGTTGTATGACAAGGACAGATGCTGGATTAAGGATTAGAATGGGCTTCGATTGCGAGGGTTTACTTTACAGATGTCATAAAAAGGTCTTCTTCAAACCTGTTCATTCCTCCAGTGCTGCTTTTCCAGATGGGAATTACAGAGCAAGATTCAGTGAAATCTGCTTCTGTGTTATTCAACAGAAAAGAATTACAGTAACCTTTTCTAATCCTTTCATTTCAGGTTTGATTTACCTGCTATACTTTGATCAGAAATTTGTGTAGTTTTGCAGGATTAGGTATTTTCATGTCCAGTTGTGGAATGAATGTAACATATAAAAATTTTTATGATTATTGTATTTTGAAATCTGGGATTAACCTGTGATTCTTGATTAAAAAGATACTGTACCAGATGTGGGTGGGTACTGAAATTATTGCTTAGCGTTTGTCCCTTCTTGTTTGTGTTCCTTCAAAACTGAAGGTGTTTTCCCAGAGGTATGCTAGCAGGGTAGAGAAATTTGGAATTAGGGGAGGTAGAATTGTTTTTATCTGTCGAAGCACCTAAGGGTTTCCTTGTGAACAAACAGAATGCTTGGCAATAGCTAGGCCTTTGCTTACTGTGTCTGATACTCGGAGATGGCAGTGCTGAATCCGTGTCTGCTCTCATGGTTTGTAGCTCTGCCGAGGGTGACATCAGCCTCCTCCAAGTCAGGGACTTCAATATCGAATGGAAAGCCCCTCATTAAGACTGAAACTGATTGATGTTCAGCATGTCTCAACAGAAAGTTAGGTTTGTGCAAGCTGCTTTTATTCTGCCTTGGTGCAAAATGGCAGGGAAGGCAGTTCTTGAAGCAGCCCTTAGACACAGGTGGAAGAAAGGTGCCATGAGGGACAGCATTCCCTGTCACTGAATGTGGGATAAAAGGATGCCTGCCTCCCACAGCCGGGGGGGCTGAAGGGATGGTTTGGGATCATGTGGATACAAGGAGTACTTCCATATGTGTGTTTAATATACAAACACATTTTAAAAGCCTGTTTATATGGTACATAACATTGTCTTCAGCCTAGTAGAGAAGTGTTGGGACTGCTGTGTATATTTTACATAGAAATAAAGAATAAATCTGTATAATGTGCTCTATTTCAACTGAAATCCATGTGAAAGTCTTCTTTGATTTTGCTGTTCCTCCCTTGAATAGGGGGAAAGTAAATAGTATAGGTCTACTTGGCCTAAACCTGTTGTAGGAATTTTGGTGACATGCTACCGCGGTGGGTATCCATGGCTTTGTGAGGGCTGGATTTGGTCTTGGTGATGCTTTTTAGAGAACAACAAGCGTTTATGAGGGAACAAGTTTTCGCAGGTTTGTAAATGAGCAAAAGCAATCCTGCCTTCAAGATCAAAGCACTGTCTAGTGCAGTGGGCAGTAAAGCTGCTTTGACTGGTGGGCAGCTTGTTGAGAAAAGGGCTCCGGTGGGTCGGTTTCCATTGAAGAACAGCTTCATGCTTTTTTCCCCCTAAAGCTGTTGTCCAGGTAATGATGCTAACCACAGACTCCTGTTGTGGTTCCAGGAGTCAAGGGGCTAACAAGGAATTGCTTTTCTCCATACTGGGTATGAAAGATGTGGTCCCTTGAAATCCTTCAGGAGAAAAAACAGGACCTGAGGGCAGGGTGGAATTGTGTGCTGCAAAATGATACAGTCCTGGTTGAGCCTGGAGCATAGCGTGCGAAATCAGAGCCAAAGTTCCAAATGGCAATTATCAGGCAGCTTGGTTAACTCTCTCTTCCCTAGGAAATCACTCTCGGGATTATATGGTCTCAGGAAAGATTAGCAAAGCTGAGGAATCTTCAGGTTGATAAATAGGAAGATTAGATGGAAGCAGTGGGAAAGCTACTTAGTACTGAAATCTTTGCCCTGAGAGCCAAAAGAAAAGCTTTTAACTAAGCGCATTTGGGAGGAGCAAGCCTGAAATTGCAAGAAAAGATGGCATAAGGAGGCAACATGACAGCTGGAATCCAAAGGAGCTTTTAGTAGCTTCTCCTTGCCATTGATGGCAACTTAACAGGAGCTAGTACCAGGAACAGATAGTGCACCGTAACCCCAGCTGCTGCTGTAACTGAGACTAAGCACAGGTGAAGCCTCCGTGGCATAAGGCGTTAGGGGAAGGGAAGGACCAAACCTGGGCTACACTGGGAACTGTGGGTACTGAATCATAGAACCCAGATCCCTGATGAAGCAAGAGAAATGTTTTTGTTCTCTGTTCACAATGGCAGCCTGCTTGCATGGGTGTTACGGGCACTGTCTTGGTAAAACCTATGAAAAGCATCATTTCAGCTCAAATGAGCTTAGTTTGATTGCCACAAACAGTGTAATTCAGTAGTGCACAGATAAGAACAAGAAATAGTTTGTGGTAAGTGAGAGCTGGTTTGGTGTTTTAACATTTCCAGGAAGTTAGTGTATTATTTCTTGGGGCCATTGTCTTTTCCATCCTCCATCGTGACAAGTTGTTGTGAGGTGTCCATTCGTCTGCAGTCTGAGCTGTGGAAGGTCTGTTGTTTCTCTCTGAACACTCTATCTTTCTGGAGAGTTATGTGAGGTCAAGACCAACTTCCCAGCTGGGCTGCAAGAGTTGAGGTGATCTGGAGCTGAGGTGTCCTGCTGCCAGGACCCTGTGTGCCATCTGTCCCCAGGGCACACTCCCAGCATGTCCCGGCGTGCTAGCGCTTGCTTTGCTGCCTTGCTGAGGGGTGTGCCTGGATTCCTGGGGCTCTGGAATGCCACTAAGGATGGAGCTCAGGGCTGGGTCAGCTGATAAGTGGTGTGATGGTCCTAAGGAGAAGTGCAGGCAGAGGAGCCAGGAAATATTTTTGTGTTCCTGTGTCTTTTCTTAGTACAAAGTTAAAAGTGGTTGGAATGCTGGGAGGCTGTAAAATACTGCATAAAACTGATAGAAAATGGGTATTTTCTCACAGCTAAGAAGTTTACACTTGTATGTACTGAATGAGAGACCAGTGGTCATTTTGAAAGGAATTCTCTTTGTCCCCTGGATCTCCACGGCTTGCTTTGTTGTTTATAGATGTTTTTTTAACCTGTTCATGCAACATCACTGGTGATCCATGGATACCTGGATACAGCAGTGTGATAAAATTAATGTCTTGGAAGTGTCATATGTTCTGTTTACTTGTGCTGTCAGGAAGTAATGCAGCAGAAACATGAGGACATTATGCTGAATGATGTGGCAATCTTCTGACTTCTTGCTAGTGTTAAGCAGCCCAAATATTCCAGGGAAAAATTAAAAAGGGAAAAAAAAAAATCCAGAATAGGCTGTTGCGAAGTGACAGAGGCCATGTGGTAAAACCAAGTGTGAGCACGTTTGATATGTGATAAGTGGCTATTTTGAAAGATAAAGTCTTGCTTGTGGCATCTGTCTGAGATGGAAAAATGTGTAATTGTCCTGGTTTTATTATAAGAACAGAGTTGGGTACAGTGAGTTTGAAGGACAAACAGCAAAAATACAAAAAAAAAAAATTCATCTTAAATTTGTGTGGCTGCCTTTCAACTTCACTGAGTGTAATCATCTCTCTAATTTTCTGAAATGGTTGTGTGTCATTAAAGGAAAAAAAATGATGTCTGAGCCGCTTAATAGGGCACCTGTGCTCATGTTTATGTCTGAAGCCAGGTTGCAGTATGAATTCCAGCCCACTTCTCTGTTCTTTGTGTCAGTACCTTTACGGAGACAGGCTCCTCGTCTTGCTGTCCCAAAAACCCTGGCTGACTTCTCAGATCTGCGGTAGTCTCTGCCTCGGATTTGGCACAGGAGCATTGACATTACTGGTTCCAGTGCTCATTACTTACTGCTATAATTTTTCTGTCTTTCATCTATTCCGTGTGCCTCAAAGTCTTCTATGGGTTGGACTAATCCAAATGAGTTGGTATTATCTGCATAAGTCATCACCTCATTTCTCAGCTTCTTCTCTAAATCATGACTAATGACTGTAAATAACTCTGGTCTAAGTGTCTTGGGGCACCTTCTTGTTAATCTTGAGCCATTATATTAATTGACCATTTGATCCTCATCTCTGGCCTGCCCCTCCCTTCATCCCTCTGACTAACTTGTGGCCAGAATTGTCTGTATGCACACAACTACCTCATTTTTTTTGGAAGGCTCGATGAGGTGCTTGGAGGCTCTTTGGGAGCCCAGACTAAGATGTCATCACACACTTCTTGATCTCTTGTTTTGATGCAATTGCATTATCTGGCATGATTTTCCACACTCTTCCCAGGCTCATTGGTGATTCATTGCACCACTGTGGCAACTGCTGCTGCTGCTCCTTTTGGTGTCTTGTTGGCTCTCCAGAGGAGAGGATTGAGGTGGGGAAAGAACTTGGAGAGATGTATGTGGCAGGGGAGGAGGAGGAACAGGGGAAGGCAACCAAGCCCTTTGTCCTACTTGCTCACACAGTATTTCTCCCAGCATGTCTCTGTGTCATCGCAGAAACAAAGGTGGAAGTGGGAATTGATTTAAGGTGGTCCTGACTGGAATAAAATAAATAAACTTACTCTATAAGATTATGTACAAGTCAATCAGATTCTCCTCTGTGAGTAACTCGCCATTTTGCTATCAAGCAGCTTGTAAAAACTGGATTTGCCCATTTTGTATTTCACAGTTGCTGCATACTGGGGAGTGGAAGGAGAAATTTGGTGCTTCTTTTGTTCCCTGTCTCAGCACCAATAGGCCATGTTTTAAAGGCTAAGATTGCAGGATATGTGCATTAGGAAATAAAAATCTTTTTGGCACTTTAGTTTTCCCCTTGGAGATTTTGTTTTGATGCTCAAGTGCTGAGGATTTCTGGGAGCTCCTTTGGTTATTGCTGCCTTTGTATAAGCAGCTGTTCCATCAGTGCTGTGAGTTTGGCACTTAGCAGGAAGGTACAGGAATACAGGCGATGGCTACTGCAATCCAGTGCTTGTGCAAACTACATGTTAGTGATGGAATAAATCCATTCCGGGTCTGATGGCTGTGCGGCTCGGCACTGTTAGGGAAGTAGTTGCTCTGTGTGCGCGCAAACCCTGTGTGACAGAGCTGCTGAGGAGACCAGTGCTCTGTTCTTGGACCCATGACTGGTTTGTCACAGTCCCATCTCACTTGTATTTCCCTCTCTTGTTCCTGAAGAAAGAGGTGATGGAGGCAGGAAAAATAACTGAACTCTGCAGAAGAAAAAGCAGAGTTGCCACATGATTCCTAGTGGATTGAGGCAGAGACTAAATGCTGAGGTGGGGAGCCAGATGATCTGTTTCAGTGGTGTCGTCGTTGTGTTAAATGAGCGCTCGGAGAAGCCATAGGTGAGGGTCCCCAAATCTCAAACACCAGGAATTTGACCTGGATGTTAATAGGTGGGAGGTTTGTAGGTGTACTGTGGATGGACCTTGCTGGATGAATGTTACACTGAGTCTCTTCTGCTCTTGGGTCATTGTTGAGTTTTTTTTGGTGAGGCAATGATAGATGTGAAGATAGAAGACAGATGGATAGACAGAAAGACAGGATCAGATAGTAGATGAGTTACAGTTGTAGCCTAATGCATGTGCTGTCTTAATGCTGCAATATTAGCACAGCATCAGAGTCCCTCTACATTTGCCCCCCTTCCTCCAACTGTACCGATTTATATGAAAATTAAGATTACAAATTAAAACCAGGCTATCCTGGAGTTTTCCAGTTCATCAGCCATCCAATAAAAATGATGTCGAGCTTGTGTGCATAATTCCCAGAAGATTACTTTGTCCTTACAGCTAAGCTCTGTCCCTGATATAAAAGATCTCTATCCAGTTTTATTGAAATAAAGAACTAACATCATAATCCCAATATTGAGGTATAATCTTCATTATCTCCTGACCCTCTTGAGGTTTTTTTTTCTCCCACCCCCATTCTATCCTGATTCAGATTTATTTCATTTATAATCCCTATGTGTTTACCTTTATTCAGATAGGATTATAAACCAAATGAATAAAAGCCCTCCCCCCAACATGCCCGAACATACAGCAAATACCCTTCAGCTGAGCTCTCATTCCCTGATGTGTTGGGCTGAGCTGTGGTGCACTGGGCTCAGTTCCTGCTGACTCTGTAGCTGGGGTTCCCTGCAGAAGCGCTGCCCACACAGCCCTGGAGCTGCTCCTTGGGGCAGGGGCTGGCGCTGGGCCCCCGTGCTCAGTGTTCTTGGAGGTGCAGACAGGTCGGCTGGTCTGTGTTGGAATGCTGCGCCTGCTGAGCGCACCTCCTCATTACGGTACTTCCAAGTCCTTGGTGGCACTTGGGTTTGCTTCTACACTGGATGCATGACTGAGGCCAGCAGCTAGGATGAGCTGACCGGCCTTTGGTGACTTGGCCAAAGCCTCTGTTGAGCTGGTACAAAGAATGGCTTTTCTTTTCCCAGACACTTTGTGGCTGCAGGCTGTGCCCTGGGCTGGTACCTGCCTTAGTGCTCAGAAAATGAGGGTCAAGGGGTTGCTCAGATAGGCGCTTTTTTGGGTACAGAACAGTGTTTCTCTGCTTTAGGAGCAGCCAAGGTGTAAAGGTGAGATCTATACCTGCCTCCTTTTAGTTACACAGAGTAGGTCTGGTGACCTGCTCTGGTGATGTCATGGTCAAGTGTCTTTGGTTATGTCAGAAGGCTAACGCAAAGCCTGCCTCTGCTAAAAGGGAAGCAAGGCTTTTGGAGGCTGTGTTCCATAGTGGTGAGATAGTATTAAGGAAACCTCTTTACTTACTATAATCACTGGAATGTTTACCTACATGAGAATAGAGGAACCTCCAAAACATGAAATGGGAAAAGTGGTGATTTTTTGGGGTTTGTGCATTGTACAGCATTGCAGCAGGTTGGAGATCCCAGAGATGTCTCAATGGTGTTTCTTTAGGAATGTAAGGAACAGTCACCTGGATAAGAGCTGTGGAGATCAACAGTACCAGTGGGGCCTAGTATGGGAAAAGGAGGTGCAGCTCCAGCTCCTGGCTAGGCTTTTCTGGTGGCCCTAGTGTCTCCCTGAGTTATTCAATCTGTATGAAATGAGGTTGGAAATACTAAGATTTAGTGAGAAGAGCTTGGAGATTCCGAGGGGAAGATGGTAATGCAGTAGGGCATATGTGACGTTAGGGGGAGAATTTTGTTTGCTACAGAGATATATCATGTTGCATTGCTAAAATAACTGTGAGTCTTGTCCTGGAGTAAAGTAAAGATTTACTTAGGAAGAAATCACCCAGGTAAGCTGAGGTTATTTCTTCTGTGTTTCCATCTGCTAAGCTGATAACACAGAGACATATTGAAGAGGGCTCAAGGAAAACATGAAATATTTCATCAGTAAGATTATACCACACAGAGACAGATGTTGGGAAGCTGTAACATTTAAAAAGAAAGGGATAAACACATGCTTGCAGGAGGGATGGAAAGATTATTGTGGGTTGTTGTTTTGGGGTTTTGGGTTGTTTTTTTTTTTTTTTTTACTGTGTGGGCTGAATAGGAGGAGGGAAGGGAGAACAAGGTGCCGAGGGAGAAGCTGTATCAGAACGTAAAGGAGTTACTACCTGAGGGCAGACTTGAGGAGGTGAATGCTGCTGCCTTGTGATAAGCAGCTTTTGCCAGGAGTAAGGGGGAGGAAAGTGTGTTTAGCCGGGTTTGTAACCTGTCTCTTCTTATATGGGCCAGCTGGGCTGCTACTCGTGGCAGATTGTGTTTTAGTTGTTAATTGTAAAGGTTTACTTCTGAACTAGTTAGATCTAGGAGACGGGTAGTGCTTGACTTAGGGGTGTCAGTGAACAGGAGCCCACTGTCCGCTCCAGGTAGCGTGTGTCTGAGTGTGTAATACCTGCATGTAAGTGTCGCTCAGGTGAGTCTTCTGCCTTGCCTGTTGCTGTTGTGGGGTGTGACAGGCATTGCCAACGCTCTCCGGAGAAGTTCCATGAGCCGCGGTGCTGTGCTGCTCTGCAGCAGCTATCCCGAGCCTTGCTGTCATGCTGGCCCTCACGTGGCCCTCAGCTGCTATGAGCCATGCTTTGAGCAAGCTGTGTGTTAGTCATGAGTGGTGTTTAACAGCTGGAAGCATTTCCACTGGGCTGCAGCTGTCCAGACATAACTGGCCTCTAGATGTGTTTCTGCAGTCCCCAGTAGGTTGGAAGGGGGGCTCCACGTGTGTAATAAAAGGCAAGTTTTCAGCAGAAATGCTTCAGAGGAATTGGATGTCAGCAAGCTTGTTTATGTAGCGCCTGAAGAGGAAGAAAAGTGCCTTCATCCTTCTCTGAGGGTGTGAGAGCCTGTCAGTGGCTCGTGTCTTAGCAAAACTGGCAGCATCTTGCAGGTTTGGTGCTAAAGGAGGGTCCTACTGGCACAGGTTCATGGCTCTGTAGGTCACAGTGGTGTGCCATGCACCTGCACTGATCCCCAGCTCCCATGGAATTCTACAGTGGTACAGCTTTGTTTAGGGCCCCACTGGGCAGTGGCCACCTGTGGCTTCCTTGTCTCACGGCAGTGCTCTTGGGCTGGGGAACCATTGACCCCAGCCCCCACTGACAGGGTTTTCTGTGGATGTCTGACCGTTGCACAGAGTTGTGGGGTCAGGAAACAGCAGTTAGCTTCTCAGCTGAGACAATCACCGTAGTGGCCATGAGGTAAGGGATGTGCCTTTCTCTTGTCACAGAGGGTTCTGTAAGGAGGAGTTGAGTCTCTAATGGTGAAGTCATTCTGTTGGCGGTGGGGAGGACACTGCTACTGCTTTCAGGGGTTGTTCTGATGATCCCCAGGCTTGCTGAGTGCTGAGAGAGTTTTCCACATCTCTTGGCAAAGTACAGAGTTTGGCTGTCTCGCCACCAGGGAGGGTTCCTTTGTAACTTTCTCACATTGATCTGTGATGGATGACAGTGCCAGGGACATCCTTAATGCTGTACAACCTCCGAGGTTCCCTAAAGGTGATATACATCATGTGTAAACGTTGCCATCTGCAGAATGCTGCTTTATGAAGAACTTCCAACTCTGCCTTAAGTGGGAGGCTGGAGTGACAAAGTGTTGGTGTCACTTTGCAACTGGCCCTTGAAAGATGGTCCATTCCCTTCGGGAACCATCTGTGTAGCCCTGTGTGCCTGATGGAATGTTTATTGTGTTTGGCTGAAATAAAGAAAATCTTCTTTCTGTTCCTTGTGCTGTGATCTTCAGGGAGTTTAAAAGCCTTTGGAAAAATTGTTTGCTTTTGGCCTAAGCACAGTTGAGTTTGGCACTGGAGCACAGGCTGAAGGTTTAGCTTTGGTGGAAGTTTTGTGAAACCAAGTGTCAGAAAGAGCATTTCCTTCCTCCTCAGCACGGGAACCAGCCTTCTGTTTGCCTGTGATTAATCAATTGACAATAGCAGGTGGGGATAGCAAATTACCTACTTAGCTATGAGCAGGAGTGGCTTTAAAGGGATGGAAACATCTGAAACAATGTTTGAAGAAAGGGCTTGTGAAGTTGTGTGAGGTCAGTGGCCAGCTGTTGATAGGAGGCATGTGGGAGCAGCAGCTGGGCATAAGATTATCACCTTAATGATGATCGTGTGATTGCCCTGTCCCTCTGGCTTGTGTCAGCCTTCTTCCCTGAGGCTCTTGGAGAGGCTGCAAGGAGAGCAGAGATGTATGTGCAGGTGTTCTGACCGGGGCTTAGTAAGATAATGCTTATCCACAGGTGCCCAGGTACTGGTTGGGTTCCGGTGTTTTCCGCCGTTGTTGCGAGCACGTACCTGGAATGGGCTGAGAAAACAGCATGAGTTCCCTTAGGTTGTTTTGTTGTGGTGATGGTTTTTGTTCTGGGAGGTTGGAGTTTTTTTGATCAGTTTGTTTGTGAGTTGTTTTCTTTCAGTTGGGGGAGTGGTTGTTTTCAGTTTTTTTTCCCAATATATAATTTGGTTGGGTTTTTTTTTTTTTTTTCACAGAAAGGCAGGGAGGCACTGTGCAAGGCACAGAAAATATGATGGTAACAGGGAGAGATGAGGAAAGAGGGCAGCAGTGCCCATCTCAAGAGACAAGGCTGGAAAGAGCAGCTTGGTTAGTTGTGTGTGATGGCATGTGTTGGGACTATGTCAGAGCGATGAGCTGTTGGAGCTGAGAGATGGAATGGGCACTCAGGGAAATGCGTATAAACTGCTCGCAGTTAGAAAAATTCCCTGGAACACGGGACATGGGCTCTGCTCTTGAGAGATAGCCAGGCTTGGGAAGGGGCAGATCATTGGTGTTAGAACACTGCACTGACCCACCTGCCCTGTGCAGCTGTCCTGGGGCACGTGGGGGCTCTCACAGTGCTCACCCAGGGAAGCTGTGTGCATCACTAAGATGGTTCCTCAGCTGGGAATACCAAACAGCTCAATCTGCATGTGGCATTGCAAACTGCACTTGTCTTTTTTCCTGTCTTTGCTTCTCGCCTTCTTCCTTCTGCCTGGGGTTTTTCTCTCTCCAAGCAAATCTGGGTGATTTTCTTCAGAGCCCAGAACCGTTGGCTGTGATGCTCATGTATCCCAGTCCCAACTGATGCCTGGTTGTGCCTAAGTGCTTCTAACAACTCTTCCAGTGTGGGTGAGAAGGCGCCTTGATCTGCTGAGTCTCAGTTTTTCCAGCTGCAGTATGGACAAATTGATTTCCTAATTTCTCATTTTATATGAATGGACAGCAGGACAGCTGCATGATGCTGGTAAGAGCAACGGGAATGGATATTGTAGGGATCTGTACATGTCTGTAAGTCCCTGGCTTTCTGACTAAAATAACTTCAAGCAATTTCCAAGAAATTTATTTTTCTTGCTCTAACATTACTAGAAAAATCTAACCCTAGGACTTGGGGCATTTAAAACAGTCTATAGAAAATAGTAATGAATTAACTGCTCATTAAAAATGCTAGCATTTCATTAAATGTGGCTGGGGGGCTTGTTCTTGCAGATGTGCCAGTAAGGGACATGGGTTTGTCTTCTTCAAGCCCCAGAGGTGAGGTTGGTTTAACTGGGAGGAAATAGACAAGACAGTCAAGTATCAGGATTTAAGATGCAGGCGTCAGGCTAAATATCCGTAGTGCAGATACTCTTTATGTTACACAGTAGCTATGTGTAAGGGTAGGTGGGCTATCCCTTTTGGAAAGGCGGCTCACTAGCAGCACTGTGTCACCTGCGAACCAGAAAAAGTGGTGCCTACTTGGAATATTGGCCTTCCGCACTTGTTTAGTGGCTGGCATCTCTCTCTGGTGTGTGTGCTGTCTGGGCTGCATCCTCAGCAGCACAGTGGGAAGGGCCATGGAGAGCATCCAGCAGTGGGAACAGAGGTGACATGCTGGTCACCACTCTCCTGCCTCACCTGGCTCGTGTGGCACAACTGCCACTTCTTATGAAGGTCAGAAGGGAGCTACTGTGCACTCTCTGGAGGTGTTTGTTGGAATTGTTGACTGTAATGAGAGGTGTGAGAATGTGCTCAAGAAGTTTCTGCAGGCAAAAGGCCTTTGACTGTTCAGATGGGTCCAGGTCAGGAGAGATGCCTGGAGAGGAATATTGCAGGGCAGCAGTGAGAATTCTCTGGCAGCATCCAGAGAATTTGTCTGAGCAGTTCTCTGCAAGATACTTTTGTCTATGGAGTCTGAAGGCTCCTAATTAAGGTTCCTTGGAGAAGATAAATCAGCTGCCTTCCACGTTGACAAGAACACAAGCTGAGGAAAGATTTAGCAGTGAGCAGGACAGCAGTGCCTACCCTTGGGGTCAAGGAACATAGGTGGAGCTGGAGGATCTGTACAAGAAGCTTGAAGGGATTCAGTCTTGAGCCTGACTTAGCAGGTTGAAGGCTGAGGTGCACAGTTTGGCCCATGGCCCCGTTCTTTGAAGACATATGAATGGAAACATCCAGAAGAGGGCTGGCTTGGAGCACTTTATTATTATCAGTGCCTTAGTAATGTTCACACTTTGTCATTGCTCACTTTTATGGGGGGGTTGGCTTCAAATGCAGTATATTATGCAATGGTTTTGTCATGTATCAGTGATGATATTAACAGTCTAATGCTAAACAGGTTCTGAGGAAATGAGAAGGAAAAAAAAATGACTTACTATATTTACCCTGAAACAAGATTCAATCTGCCACTGTATTTAATGCTATATTTTTCATTATCTCACAAGCATATGTTGGAACTGCTACAGATGATGAAGTTAGCTGCTGGGCAGAGCTATCATCAATGCTTTCCATCTTTATTTTAATAAGAGGAACGAGCAAATTGTTTGTGACCTTTGTCAAGGGCTTCCTGGAAGACAAGAATCCTAGCTGCAACAGAATCGCTAGCCTGGAGCCCTGCTGAATATTCAACGCTTGAGCCCTGCCTGAAACATGCTGTAACAAAACCATTGTGTGTGATGGAGCCATGTCTGCCACAAAGGAACTGGGAGCTAACAGCAAAAGTTAAACCTCTCCTTTCTTCTCCTCGAATTCCTGGAACAATGTGGCAATATGCTGTTTTGTTCAACCTACTTGCAGGGCAGGAAGCTGAAATGGTATCTCCCTGACAGCTGGCTCATCATGCATATGCTGCCGTGGAGAGGGAAAAAAAAAGGGGGGGCTTTTGTTTTTTTAGGAAGTAAAAATCTGACATATGTGCTGTTGGTATGTGTCACATGAGGGGCATGTCCCCTAGTCCCCTATGGCCGGCAGCACTCAGGAGCAGGGAGATGCTGTTTTGAGATACCTCACAGAAAGACAACCTTGAGTGACTCGAAGCACAGTATCTGATAGTATGGAGCAAACAGGAATGCCAAGACAGGGGTGGTAACAAAATGCATTCCTGGCATGGAAGGGATTCCTGGAGAATTCCCACACCCATGCCAGAGTACCAGAATACCAAATGTCATCACCACCCCTCCACAAGAAAACCCCATCCTGAGGCATTACTCCAGTCTGTAGGCAAACGGGGGGAGGGGGGTGATGGCCAGTCCTGGAACTGGAATTGCCTCTCAGCAGCAGTGGCTTTGACATTTTTGCTTGTACAGTTCTTAGTTCTTAGTTTGTGGGGTTGGAGATTGTACCAGATGCTGTCTGTTGATGCAGATGTAGGCTTTGTGGGTGACCTCAGATAAAACGCTTCGCTGTGGGTGCTTATTTAAGCGTCCAGGCAGATTTTAATATACAGGGAGAAAGAAAAGTGCAGTAGAAGTGATAGTACACACCTGTCTGTTATCTCCACTTCTGGTGACTGACTCGGTATTCACACTGTGATAAAATGGTGCAAGAAGGTGATCTGGGAACCAGCTTTGTAGTGTAGTTTATTTTGGCGTCAGCTGTTCTCTGAAGTCTCGGTACATTACTCTGATGCATTGACACTAGCCTTCTGCTTACTGTGGTATCCTCAAAACTTGGAGGGAAATTCCTTGTGGTCATCTGAGCAAGTTCAGTTATCAATGCGAATTTCATCAAGCTTTTGTGGAGCTCACTGCACTCCAGCTTGTAAACATCATTCCAGAATTGGTATTTGGTTATCTTTGTGTGGGTGTAATGGCTGTACGTTAGATGAGGAACCCACCCTTAACTCCCCTTGCAAAAAGAAGGAGCAGTGATCTGAAATGGCAAAGATCTAAAGTTTCCTTTTGGCACCTTGCGTACCTTCTTGTAGAGACTTGAGAGCGTTTGATGCACCATTGACTTGGTGGTGCCATTTATCAGGGTTATTATCACATCGGAGCATTCTGAAAACGGGGTGTACAATGATTCCTGGCATTAATGCTTCTGTGCGAAACCATCTGGTGGAAGCTTGGAGTGCTGAACGAAAGGTGTAAACCTGGATTAGCGTGGATATGGTTCTCTATTGCCTTTGGCTCATTCACATCTCACTGGATGTTTTCCAGGTTCCCTTGGAAGAGCCAAGATTGCCATCATACAGTGTAATGCCATATGTTAAGAATCATATGACATATTACCTAAAAGTCATAAATTATTATACTGTGTCTCTCTACAGGCTGTGATTAGAAATGTTTATGTAAATGCACCTTCCCAAGAAAAATGGCACATGATGTTAAACAACAGTATGCATGGCAGCTCTAATGAGATACTTTGACTCAGTTAGGATGTGGCCTTGAAAACAATCTGATTGGAGTATAATGAGGAATTAATGTTCTTTTTAAAATGCACTGATCTTAGGTGAGGTTTCTGCTGGCACTGACATTGCTGGGGAAGAATATGACTGAGAGACAAACGTGTAGAACACACTGGTCTGTGAACTGGGAATACCTGGCCCTAGAGTCCAATCTGTGGTCCTGGCATTGTGTCTGTGTTACTTGACAGAAATCCGGTACGTACACACGTGTATAGAGATGTCCTCTTCTCACATATGACAGAGACAGGTTTCACTTGGGCTTTGAAGATGCTGCCATAAAAGTGATAACGTTATCCCTCCCTTAAACACTCATTTCTCTGGTGTAAGTCAGCTCATTTTGAGTTCTGCCAGTGATGGAAGGTGTAATATGCCCACTTAAGTTAGCTGTAGGTTTACTTAACTGCTGCTTCAAGCACAGGTACAGAAATCCATCCAGCCAAGAGAAACAGACATAAGAAGCTGACCTAATTGAGCTGTGTATCTCTGTATTTTAAAAAACAAATAAAACCAACAACAGCAACAACGAAACAAAAACCCAAAAAGCCCAAACAAAACAACCCCCCCACCATAAAAAATTAATTGGGTGGCTCTCTTAAATATCCAAACAGAGGACATGGAACAATTTGGATGAGGTATTGGAGTAAAACAGGAAGGATTTAATGCTGAGAAGAATGTGCTTTTTTTGTCTAACAACAATAGATTTTTTTCAAACAAGATGAAGAGATCCAATCATTCTAATTAGCACTGATTCACTTTCTCTCCCAGAGGGATTATATCTGAGCTCTGTGGTGGGTAGAACTGCGGTTTGCTCTCTCCCGTCAGTGTCTGGGACACTGGAGCAGCCCAATACACTGCCAAATGGAACTGTCCCGGATGGAGGTGGTGAATTGATTAGGAATCAAAACATTCAAGAAGCAGGAAATAGAGGGAACAACTGGCTTGTTCTGAAGCACATGTGAACTTGTGCAGGGCTCACACAAGTTGTCGGCGTGACTCAGACCCATCTTTGATGTGGGGTGTGTGACAGGGCCCCTCAGTGGCACCTGCAGCCCACGGCAGCTGTTCTGGGCTCTCCGCAGTGTGTGAGAGATGTGCGAGATGTGTGGTGCTGCTACCTGAGCCCTGGTGTGTTTTCAGACACAGGTGTTGTATATGGCTGTGGCTGCCTGCTCTTGTCACCCCCCCATCAGCACCACAGGCAGCTTCTAAGGCTCAGTGTGTTGCCACGGGATCAGCTCTTCTATGATTATGTGAGGGATCAGCGTGATCGGCTGTCACTGATTTCACTGACATCTGTCCCCACAGCGAGACAAGCTGCAACATGAATTATTGAAGACATACACATGCAGATCTGTGTCATGATTACGCCAAACAATGCGCTTTGCCACCCTCTGGAGAGCATGGAGAGCCGTGTGGACAGCTGCTTTAACCCTTTCTGACAATCTGTTACCAGCTTCCCGGCACAGGAGCTTTGCGGAGGTCCGGGACACTTGGGCAGCCTCAGTCCTCGCTCCCCATGCTGTGCTGCTAGTGCAGAATTACTGTCTGGGGAAGTTTCCCTCTCTGCAAGGTTTTGCAAAACAAGGCATTTGAATCTTGATAGGAGAGCTTGGTCTCACAACAGGCAGAGAATGCCAGACCTGATGCAGAAGACCTGGTTAGTTTAACCCTCAGTGAAGGAGGGCATGACCTCATCATTCAGCATGACCAAGACTTGAAAAACCTGGGGGCTCCCAATAGTTTCGGTCACTTCATGGCGGTCTGAGGAAGGGGGTTAGGAAGCAGTCTTGGGAAACAGTAATGGGCTTGCTGTCTTGAGTCACTGCGTGCATTCCAAACCTGTACTACATTGCAGCTGTTTATATTTGCTTGGTTTAACAGTGTATATGATTAAGACAATCAGGGCCTTTTGTTGAGGATAAACCAATAGACAGTTGAGTCTCAAACTACCTATCCTGTCAAAAATGCTTTAAGTCAAGCTGGCTTTTGTATCCCATAGTTGAGTTAGCAGCTTCTGAATCTGGCTAACTTTACAGTCAGGATGAAGCCTTTTTCCATTTTAATGCAACTTCAGCACAGATTTAAGTGAAGCAGACACACAAAGGCCCACTCTGCTAACCTTGGAGGTTGCGGGGTGGTGCTCTGGGGTCTGAGTGCCTCTGCTCCATTGACCTTTGGAGTGAGCTTCATAATTCAAGGGCTATTTACAGATGTGATTCCAACAGTTTTCATCACCATATCCAATGTACCTTTTCTCTGCTGCTCTTAGCTTACAGAAATGAACCGTATTGCTGAGTTTTGCTGTCTGCTCAATGTCGTTATTCTGTATTGGTTTGTAGTGACTGGTTGTTTTTGGATGGTTTTTTTAATCTCACTGTTTTCTGCTCCCGCAGAATAGATCTTGATTCAGCAAAGACTTAATATGTCTCAAACACTGTTAGAGGGGAGGATGAGCTCTCCTAAAGGGCTTAGCAGGAGTCAGATGTGGCCTTCACCTTGTTGCACAAGCAATTATAATACAGACCCTTGGTCAGGGCCGTGCATCCACAGCCATGAATGTTTGAAGCTTTGGGGGAATGGATTATTTGCTCTAAATATACTCCAAGTAATTGTATAGCTCATATCCAGCAGGTCAGGATTACAAATTTCATTACAGATTTCAGAGATTGGAAGCCTTTGTACAATTACCCTAAGTCCAACTAAGAGGTAAAATCACTCCTTTGAGATGGACTAGGAGAGGAATGCTGATCTGATGTGACTTTCCCTAGGCTTCAATTTCATTAGGAAAATAAGAACCCTTTTTCATTTCATCTGGGTTTGATATACCCTCAGACATATGGCATATCAGGTGTGAGCTATGCGTGGAGCCTTTTCCCCCTCATGTCTTAGAGCTGTACAGGCCAATATCCTTTGGGCTTCTCCATGCTTATTTCTGAGCAACTTTGTGACTGCTGGCAAAGGCGGTCCCTTACAAAAAGCCTTGTGAGGCTGCCGGCAAGCTGCAGGAGGATATCCATACATGAGACCAAATTGTCAGAGTATGGCTTAGGAGGTGAGGGTTGATACTGATGCTAACCCAGAAACAACTGGTTTTACCTATGCAGGTAGTGGTCAGTCGGCATCTGTATCTGTGCAGCAGGTTTTCTGCTTGGCAAAAAGAAAATAGCACTCACTGTAAAGCTGCTTACACTTTTTGCTAAGATAGAAGACCCAGAAGGGTGGTCGGGAGGAATAAATTATGAACTTTGTGGGTTGGCTACAGGCTCGAAAGCTGTGAGCAGGAGGTAACTCTGGGTGGGCTGTGACCGGGTGTGACTCTGGGTGTGACTCGCGTGCAGTACTGTGGTGCTGGAAGATAAGCGTGGGCCCAGTGCTCTGTGGAATCAGGGCTCACGTGTGTATGGATTGAGATGGGGAAGTACACAGCCCTTTCTCTGCTGCCATGGGCATGAGCCAAGTGGCAACACAGGGCTTAACTATCAGAGAGATTGCTGTTGCACCATGTCTTCTTAGCCACATCTGTGGCCCTCATCTTCCCTTCCTGTGGCAGAGCAGAGGATCATGACAGTGAATTCCATAAGGTGAGCGAACAGGTTTCCAAGTTTCCCATCAAAAGAGCAGCATCTGTTGTTTTTAGCACTTCTTGGAATCACGAGTGTCTTAAATCAAGCTAACAGTACATTAAGGTTGTTTGAGGTATTAATACTTCATTTTTCTGGGTGTTTTAATTTTTTTTTAAATTAAAAGGACCTTGCCTTTAGTGTTTCAGGCTTCCCTATAGCTGGTGTTACTTTCCAAAGTAACAAGCTGCAACTTAGTGCTGTTGCTTTCTCACTGCCGTGCTAGTGTCACATGGGTGTTTGTTTAAAAGCAGAGCTGCAGTGGAAGAAAAATTTGTGTGAGTGGACATACAGGGAACCTGTAGGTCAAATTCACTGTTCCTGGCTGCTGTAGTCATTTCAGCCTAAAACATGTTATTAGCCTTTGGCTTTGGGAAGCCATATGGCCAACAAATCTGGCCAGAAGCAGACTGAATCCAATTCACAGAAAGCTGGTAAACCTGGATTTGTTGCTGAGAGTGTCCAAATGTTGTCTTTAGTCAGCCAAGAAAATACTCACAGCCAAAGTATTATGATAAAGTAAGACTGATTGTTGTGCTTTCACCTGACAAACACAGGTGATGGATGCAAGGAGTGACAGCATCTCTGTGAGGCAGCAGAAGTTCATAGCCGCTCATTCCAAAGTGCAGCTCATGCTCTGCTGTAGTGTCAGCGTTATGCTGGTGGGGCTTTGGCTGCCATGGTCTTCCTTCTGCCTACTCGAGAGGAGGAGAACAGGCTCAGACTTGGTGCTCAGTGCTCTGCCTGAGCTGAGGAAGAACAGAGAGGACTTGGGCATCACCTCTGTTAATGTTTATGGCAGCATTGCCCAGTGGACTTGGACTTCTGGCACCTGGTTGGAGCTGGATTGCAGCTGTTTTTCAGTTTTTTAATGAGGGAGATGTTACTGCTATTACGTGTGAATCCAACATGTTTAGCTCCACAAGAGAGGGGACGATTTCTATTATCTTTCTCTTGAAAGAGTTACTGGCTTAAGAAGCTTTCAGAATATTACCCAGTCATTGAAGGTTCTTTAAGAAAAATATGACTGTTCGTGTAAACAATTAATGGTTGTTAAGCGTGGCAGTGTATATTATGACAAACAACACATGCTACATTATGCCAGCTGGTGTAATGATGTGATAATGTCTGACTCATTAACTCTGGCACACAGTTTACGATGCCCTTCTATGACAGGATTAATTGATTCACACATACATTAAAACAAAAATAACTAAACTGAAATTCAGCTGGAAGCCTGGCTTCTCATTTGTCATCAGCCCTGTTGGTGGCTGCAGCCAGTCCAGGCCCAGTGCAGAGCCAGCAGAGGTTTGTCCCCCGACCTCTGTTTTGGCCAACTCCATGAGTATCTTGTGAGAAGGGAGGAAGTGATTAGAGCAGCCCCCACACTGAAGGGCCCCTGCCATGACCTTCTGGTGTTCTGGTACTGTTTGTATCAAATAATAAAGGTGGAAAGTGAAAATACCCCAGAAAAGCCCGTTTTGCCTGAGTAAAGCCACCAGTGCATGGCCTGCTGTTTGCTGTCTGTATGGAGTCAAGGGCCAGTTAAAGTATTTGTGTCAGAGCACTGAGGTAAGCTGTTCCTGGGGAATCTTCCCTCAAACCAGAACTTGGAGACAAGGAGAAAGTGCTGAGGGATGGCTGAAAGTTGTCCAGGCAGTAGGAAAATAGAATTGGAAACAATTTGATAAAAGAAGCAGACCAAATTAGCTGGAAAAGGCAGTGAAAAAGCTTGTGGTGATGTGACGTCTGGCTTACCTGCTCGGTGCTCTGATGCCGGTGAGGAGCCCCAACTATCTCTTGTTGACAACAAAACTGTATTGTCACTAGGCTTAGAAAAATAATGTAATCTTCATCTTCCTGTTTGACAGGGAATGGAAGAACAAGTTAATTGTTCATACTAATAAATGTTTACAGTTGTCTTGAGGAGTTACAGTTTTTACAGTCGCAGATGGAAAGTCCCAGGGCCTACCTGTGTGCTAAGAGCTATTGGCAAAGGGGTGCAGAAAGGAGGGGAGAGCAGGGGGAGATAGGTGCAGGAGCTGTCTGCAGGCTTGAAAGAGGCTGCAGGTGGAATTGAAAGTTTATTTCAACCTGTGGCTTCTGGCTTTCCGAAAGGCAAAGAAGCTGCTAAGGTAAACTATGTGATCTGAGAAAAGAGTCTACTTGTATGCCAAATACTTCTTCTAAGGAAGAAGTAGCATTGTCCAATAAGCAGACTTCACACCATTTAAGAAGTCAAGGTGGCTGAATCTGAATATTCACGTTTTAAATAGGTTCTTTTCGTTTATGGTATGACTTGCATAAGTGGATTATTCTTGCAGCATGGAGCAGAATGTGAAGAAGCTCCCTTGGGGCAGATAGATCTGTTAAAGGGGGAACAGCCCAGTGCAAGTACCTGGAGCAGGTGCTTGAACTTTGCTGCTGGGATGTGAATGAGACCTGGGATGTGAGTCAGACCTGGCTGCCCCAGCTGTTGTGTTTCCCTATTGATAAACATATGCAGCAGTCACTGAAACGCTCTGAAAGCTCAAAAATAGGTCCCTGGCTCCAGAGGAGTTTCCTGCCTCATGGGCCTGCTGGGTAATAGAATTATCCTGTGGCAAAGGATAATCTAGAAGTGAGTCTAGTAGGCAATCTCTGTTACAGGCATTTCTATGCAAAAATATTTCTGAGTGAAATATTTCTGAGTATCATAAAAAGCCTTTTCCTTCCACTGAATACTCAGGGTTGGGATTTTCCCCTGGTCCTCTCTCTGAAAAATAGACATGTTTTATGTTTCATCCACCTTCCCTGCCTCCAGTTTCCTCTGAAAATAGAGTATTTGTTTGGGGAAAGTTTATTTTCTGTGCTTTTTCCAGCTGGAATCCTGGTGTGACAGTGTTCTTAGTGCTGGACTGCCAGCCCTGGCCTAATAGGGCAACTGGTGGTCCTTACAATTGTTTTCAGCCAGGGTTCTTGCCCTATGGAGGTGGTTGGGAACATGGAACACAGGGATTCCGTTTGAAATGAAGCACTGCTGGGGGTGTGTTGGAATGGAGCTAGCTCTGACTTTGTCCAGGGTATTTGCACTGAAGCTTTGTGCATGGAGGACCTATCAGAGCATCCTCTCTTTGTTTTGGGTTTGTGTTGGGTTTATGATTGTGATGTTCTGCCCACAACTGGGCAGCATGCCAGTAGGAGGGATAATCATACTTGATTTATGATTGTGCAGATAAATGGAATAGTAATTATAGGCAGTTTTTTGGCTGTTTGGATTATGTTTGGCACTGAGTAGTTTGATGTGTTGTAACTTTCCCTGCCAGTGGCTGCTGATATCTGAGGAGGTTTTCAGGTGTTCCTGCCACACGCTCTGGCCTGAGCTCTAGGCAGGTCCACAGGGAGGTGAAATCCCAGCTCAAACATGGTTATTTCCTGTGGCTTTGAGTCTTGCTCCACTCTCTCTGCAGTCATTTCCTCTTTGCAAGGCTCTCATGTGAAAGTGTGCCTCAGATGTACCTCTCCATCTCACTGTGGGGAGAGCCCTGACTGGCTTTGGGATGGACTCACGTTGGCTTTGCTGGAATTTCTTCAGGCAAGGGGAGCACTGAGGTACTGCTGAGTTTCCATCCTGGCTTACGGAGCTGAGAGCTGGGGCTGTGTGCTCAGCCGGCATCACGGGCACATGGTGGGACACAGGGACCACCACAGATGGATCTTATCCTTGACTTCAACACATTCTTCTGGACACTTCACGTTTCCTGCATTGCACTTCTTTGTTGGTTTTTTTTTAAATCAACTATGGTTGTCCAACTTGAAAACCCAGTTCAGATCAAGTCCTTACAGTGTTGAAGTGCATGATGAAAATTGTTTCTGCCCTAAAGAGCTTGCAGTAAGGAAAGCAGTTCAGGAGAAAAAGAATATTTTATCTCAGATAATTCCCAAGAGGACTGCAGAGACCAAGATTCAAGATATTGTCTGTAATAGATGCATCTTGAACTGGTATTAAAAAAAAAAAAACAAATTAGGTGTCTGACCAAAAAAGTGCCACATTAGTCTGTGTGAACCTCGGCTGTAAGGATTTGAGTTTGGCTATTGTGAGATGAACAAATCTCAGTGGACTGATAAATTAAGGGCTCTGCTTCTGTTTGGGGTTTAGATGACATAATTGGTTGCATGAGGTTTTCAGAAGAAAGAAGAAATTATGATGACAGAAATAAATTGCAAATATTTCCTAGGTGGGGGGGTGGATGCCTGCACACACACTGTACAGGTGTATAGCATACCTGTACAGTGTTGCTGGTAACACAAGTGTGCATCCTGCCTCATGCCATCTCCTGATGGCCAAGGATGTTTGAATGGCCACCTTAAGTAAAGTATCCCCTGTGCTTGGAGCTTGTGTTGCTTGGGCCCTGGGCTGTGCACGAGGGGCATCCTAGTTACTGCCAAGGGCAACAGTGTTTCTGGGGCTTCTGGTAATGGTGGAGAGGCTGAATTTCAGCTGAGGGCAGCATTGATGATGAGGGAAAGACAGCAGTCACCTCCAGAGGGATAACATATTGCATAATTAGCCGCACTCATAATTTGCTTCTTCCTGACATGAAGTTCATACTTAAGGTAGAGTTACTTTCAGAGACCATGGCAGCCATTGGCTTGGCATTTGTCAGAGGTTTCTCCGTTTTTTGTGTCCTGGCTAAGTGTGTATAACTAATAAGAAATATCCTGTGGAGCGGCTGGGACAGTAAGGACTGTAATGCATGCTAAACACAGGGGCCAAGCACTGCAGGCAGTTCCTCCAGGTCTCTCTCAACTACCTGATAAAGGTTTTGCAGCAAACTGAAGTGAATATTTAAATATTCCTCAGGTTAAGTTTATTCTTTTTCTTTTGTTTAAAACAATTGGAACAAATGATGTGACTCTAATTTCAGCAGGAGGTTTAAGTGGGGTGACTGACTGAGTTGAGAGTGTATTTATTCCAGGCCTCAGCAGAGAGATTACTCTTGGGGATCTTATTGGGCTACATGATTTTAAAAAAACCCAAAACAAAAAGCAGCAGCAGCAACAAATTTTCAATATCTAACACATATAGTGGCTGCATAATGTTGCTTTGTAGATGGATGATTGTTTAATTTAATGTTTAGTCTTATGCGTGGGCTTACTCAGACAAACAGTTGCTTACTCCCAGGAGATTATGGGCATTAATATCAAAGTGATAACACAAGCATCACAGCCATGCTCGATCAGAGAGTTGGAGGATTCAAAGCAGCCTGGTCCCTTACAGGATCTGATTTGTTTGGATGATTTTGCTGTGACTTTTCCTTCTTGAGCAACAAGGGAGACTGGAACAGCTGCAGCATTACCTGTGCCTGCAGATGAGAGGGAGCTGGGCTCCTGCAGCAGTCCCTGGTGGGATGTGCACGAGATGCCTTGTCCTTGAACTGCATCGAAGAGCTGCAGCTCTGGCTGTGCTCACATTCCCACTCACTGTGTTTCAGTGAGTGCTCCTGTCCTTCCCACCCTGCCCCTGGTGACCCTGCTTGCTCCAGCTCTCAACTCCGACTGCTTAAACATGGGAAGAGCAGCCAGGGATCCTTTGTCCTAGGCAAAGCAAGGTCCAGCCCTGCCTTGGGTCTATGTAGGCAACACACCGGTCATCAAATGATGGCTTGATGTCTCAGAATGGGCATGCAAGTAGTTCTGCTTAGTGACAGTGCAGAGAAGTTATTAATTAACCAATTTGGTAGTAGAATATACAGAGGTGATGTGGCTGCCTAAAGGAGGATCAGAGGGCTGTAATTTGCTGCTATTGCTTGAATTATATTATGGAAATGAGCTTCAAAAACTACAGGAAAGTAGAGTCAAAAAATAGAGCTGTAATGGGCTTGGGTTGTTTTTCAGTTGCCTTTTTTTCTGATTTGCTAATGATTATTCTATGTCCATCCTTAAAGTCATTTGTGATGTGTCCCATGCTGAGAATTATGACCAGCAGCAAGAAATGAGAAATTAATTTGTTTTAAATGATACTGCACATTATCAGGAGAGAGGCTGCATTTTCAGCCACCAAAATGATTCCTAATGACAGGCTTAATCCTTCCATCAGACCCAGCTGCACAGAGTGGTGCAGGTCAGCTGCTGGGTGCCTGGGTAAAGCACAGGGTGGATAGACTGGCTCAGTTGTTTGAACCAGTAAGTAAACATGGTGCAAAGGTGCTCTGGGTGACAGAGCACTCCTGCTGAGGACCCAGTGAAGAGGAAAGTGTGGGATTCAAGCTGCGTGATTAGCGAAGGTACACGTCCCTCATGGGAGTTTCTGGGGCTCTGAAGGTCTGCAGCTTACACAAATCAGGCAGTGAGGAACGCAAACCCCACCGGTGGTAGTGCCCAGCACTCCTGAAGGGCCTTTCATTATTAGCTGGAGCCAGGAAGAAGCTCGAGGCCTAACTTCCATTAGGTGGTTAAATGAATGAACGGGTGATGACATACAGACTTCCTTAGACAAGTGCTTGTGTATACCTGTATAGTTGAAACCCACCTGGCTGTGAGTTTCTAGACTGCGTTTTTGGCACAGTGTCATGTTTTTCTCTCTGTCTTGTTCTACTGAAATTTTTTCACCAGCTTGGACTTTGAGCAATACACAAGCAGAGGTTAGAATTATTAAGCTGAAATTGTTTCAGCTGTTGTGCTGATGGCACAAGTTGCACGGTGCTGCTGGTGTAATGAGATTTACGAGTAGTGATGTACAGGTTGGTGGAAGAGCGAGTCTGGTACGAAGTAGTTTTCCTGGGTTTGGAGATCCACAGCTCAGAGGAATAAGCGCTTTTCTAGGTTGGAGAAGTACCAAGTCAAGGATGCCAGGCTGTGGATAGAGCAGCTACAACTGTGATCTATGCTCACCACGGTGTTGAGCAGAGCAGTCACCTGTTGGCAGGCTCCAGTGCAGCCTTCTGTGCCTGGTGTTTTAATAAAATTCTCAGGTGGTTTTGTCAGTAACCCTGGTTTGAAGTGCTCCAGACTTGAAACAACTTCTTGGTGCGTCTCTGAAGATTTTGTTTAGGCTAGAAATACTGATGCACTTAGAGAATTTCCCTGCATTTTTGCTTCTGAATGACATGGGGACATACTGCAAGAAGTAGTGATGTTGATTATGCCTGTTGTCCCTCCAGCTGTGTGCCTGGACTGCCCCAAGGTGCTGTTGTTTGTCCTTGCGTGACATGTCCGGTGCCTTGGAGTGGTGTTTTCAGAAAGAATTGTTTTACGCCTTGGCAGCTGTTGGTATGGTTGTTCCCACCTGGCCAGGGTCCAGGACTTGGCTGTGCCTGAAGCAGTCAAAGCAGGATAGGTGTGGGAGAAGCGGGCCATTGAAGGAGGTGTCTGAAGACGGGCTGCGGAGTGTCCTGTCCCATCCCGTGTGGAATGGAGCCTCCCCTGTGCGTGTCACAGTGCTGTGTGTGTCACAGTGCCGTGTGTGCCGAGCTGGAGAGGCACTGGGAGGGCTCATCAGCCCGGGCTGTTTGTTTGGTGTAGCCACAGCTGGCTGTGGAGTGTGGGCTCGTGACTGACAAACCAATGAGTTCACCCTTCATCTTCTGAAAGTGATACTGAGACTCCCCGCATCCCGTATTTTAATTTTTGTGTCCTTCTTTGTCATTTTCCCGATGAAAATTACCGCGGCACTGATCTCAATGTTAATGTATTCCTGCTTACATTTGACTTCTGAATATGTTATGGCTAATTATCATTACACAGGACGAGAGATCAGAGCCCTGACTGAGGTGCTCGGTGTGGGAACAAAAGGAGGCCAATGCTGCGCCTTGGCTCGAGGCCCAAAAATGGTGACCGAGCATCTTGAAACTAGTGGAGTCTGGGGAGGGGGCTTATTGGCTTTTTTTTTCTTCCCTCTTAGTTTCATTTTATTATTTTTTATGAACTGGGGGAGGGGCCAGAATGGGGCTAAAATTTCCCCTTGAACATGATGTCAATATGTTGGCATGTCTCCTTTTATTAAGATGCCATCCAACTGATAACAAGTCCTGCTGTGTTTTACCAACATAAAAAATTAGACTGGAGACCAGGGAGCGGCAGGTGGCTTTTGGCACCAAGAAATAATCACACTTGATGTGGAAAGTAAAGTAAAAGGAGCCATCTGTTCACTGCAGGAGGACGTGAAAAATCACATTAACATATTGTCACTAACATCATGAAATACACAGTTAATAATAAATTTAGTTATCATGGCAAGCTGCATTGGGTGCTTCCTTAGAACAGGTATTGTGTGGAAGATGTGCTTGCCCACACATCCATGTTGAGCTCTGTCCTGACTGCTGTGGCAGCCAGAGCACTCCTGTTTGTGGCTGCTGGTGTGAGCAGACACGCCTGTCTCTGCCAGGAGCAGGGGTGGTGTGTCAGAGCTCTTCTCCTGCCTCTGCCTTTTCATCTGTTCTACCTGGATCTGTCCCTGGCTTCTGTTTGCCAGGCAAGCACACAAGATGGTTGGAAAGGAGCAACTAGAAATCTGATGGAAAGAAGGGAATGAAAAGCCTAGAAAACCAGAGGAGTCATGAGTCAGGTCTATCTGCAGTGAGTCCCAAAATCCACTCCCATGTCCACTTCAGTCCTTGGGAGGTTGATTTTGGATCACTGGATTTGTTGGGCGTTTGGGGATTGGGCCCTGTGTAAGCTGGCAGTGCTGGGTGCAGCCCGTTCCCTCACTGTTGCTGCTTGCATTTCCCAGGGGCTCCCAGGACTGCGAGCACCGATGGATCGGTCCTCATGGCCCCTCGTGAAATGGGACTGAGGGGTGTGCTCATTCATAAAAGATGAGGATTGAAGCCTGGAAAAGTAAGCAACACCTACACACAGGCAGGCTGGGGCAGAAACAAGCACTGGATATAATTAATGTCAATCAACCTGGCCATATGGAAAAGCGATCTTGTCAAATGAACTTCATATCTTTTTTGATGGGATTCTGAATATGGCTCATAGACTTCTCTTGGTACCAAAGGAGATTTTGATTAAGAAACTGAAATGATAAGAAGTTAGCACACACACCAGATTAAAAACTGGCAAACTGCTCAGTCTCAGTGGAAATACAACTATAACCAGGTTCTTGGTGTTGAGCATGTGTGATTGTACTGATACCCTGAAGGAGTAGCTTCAGTCCTGCCCTGTTACACCTTGCAGTTTTCTGTTACTGACGTTGAAGAAAATGCACTGTGGCTCTTAGCGAGAGTGCAGAGATGTCTGGGATGTTGTGTAGCAGGAGAGCCGTTGCTAAAGGTGCTATTGCAGGTCTGAAACAGCACTAAGGAGTTAACAGTGAGAGACTGAAGTGCCTCTATGGTCTGAGGGCTGGTGACTGTTCTGGCAGTCCAGTGAAACTTAAGAGAATGTGAAGAAGGCTGTGGAAAAGATGGAGAAATTTGATTTGCTATTTTCTGGGAATGTGGCATGGTCACTGTTGAAATGAAGTAGGGAGAAAGCTGAGGAGAGGTTGGAATAGCAGCAAGGCGCTTTGGGACTTGGGTAATAAAAGGCTCTTTGGTAAAGAGACATAAACCTGCAATAAAAGGACCACGTGGTAAGAGACTGTGTCTGGAAGCTAGAAAAATTTTCTGCTTGAAGGTGCAAGTTTTCTAGTAAAAGGGAGGCTTGGTTTTTCATGGCTTGAGGTCTTGGTAGAAAAAGTAACCAATTTTTGTTCTCAATGGGGAAGCAAGACCTGAAAAGCAGACTTGAATATCCTTGTTTTGCTCAGTAATCCATGTTGTGACCCTTGTGGAGAGGCCGTTCTGCCTCTCTTGAAACCCCTAAACAGAAACCTTTTCTTGTCGTGAAAATGAGTTGCCTGGGATAGAGTGGAATTATGGGCTTGGCAGAATGTTTGACTGCTGACAGTTCATTTTACAAGTAAAATGTCACTTGAGGGGGAAAAGCCATATCTATTGACAGCCTTTGTGTGTTCTGACAGGCCTTTCTAGTTTAGCTCCTTCGTTTTGTACCTGACGGACCTCTCCAACTGTGGACGCCGAGGCAGATGGGCTCCACAGGCAGCCTGAGGGCACAGGAGGGGGAGGGACCAGAACTCTGGAGTGCCCGGAGCTTTTTGCCTTTCATCACAGCACTGAGGGGACCCACAGAGGTTGACAGCACTGCAGGGGTTCCAGGAGGAGCTCTCAGTTCCCAGGGACAGAGGGCACAGTCCCCTGCCAGGCCATAGGGGCGTTTTAGCATAGGCACAGGAACTGGGAGAAGGTTGTGCCTCTGTGGTCACGAGCACCCATGCTTCTTGATGGATCCCAGACTTCTCTTCCCTGCTTGCCTGTCGCCTTTCCCTACTTATCGTTTCCTTTCTGATGTGCAGCCATCCTTCTCCCTGCGCAGGGATCCCACCTGTTTGCAGCAGGCAGGGAGTCAGCTCCTCGCAGCTGATGGCATCTTGCAAGAAGAAAATAAAATAGGAACTTTGGGGCCCCTCTGATGATCCTTAGCTGGTAGCTGCAGGGCTTAGTGATTTGGTGCTTGAAGTGCCTCCAGAAGCCAGTGCTATTTGCAGAAAAGGGTTTGCCGGACTTTACAATTTGGCAAGTTTTTGTACATAAAACGTCCACGCACAGCTTGCAGTGTGCCACTGCCAGAGGTGTCCAGCCAGCTCCCTGGGATATGCCCCTTGATGGGGTGCAGTGGTTTAAAGGACAAGAATGTTTCCATTCCTTTTCCAAAGCATTGCTAGAGCCCAAACAAAGCCCTTTCAGGATGTCTCCTGCTATGGAATGGAAACGGAATTGCAAGGAAGCATCGCCATATGTATCATGGTGTGCTCATACACACTTGTATCCTTGGACTAAGAGCAGTGTGCTATAGTGTGTTCTCATTTACATAACTAATTGGAGCACAGTCCTTATTATTTTGATGAGTCTGCATAATAGAAAACTCCTTAAACCCCAGTAGGAGACTGGGGAGATAAATACCTCTGAGGTTCAGTCTTGTGCTTCCTTCAGTACTGCAGCATGCTTGAAATGGTGCTAAAGATTTCAGAACATCTGGCAGGAGCAGGTGGTGGTTTACCTTTCAATATGTTATTTAAATGACAATTTAGTTAAGCCTGCAAATAATAATAGTCGTAAAAACAGTCTCACATATATTCTTGTCTTAAAGGAGCTTTTTGAGCTGAGCTATCAAGCCCTTTATGTTCTAGGCTCAGCCTGTGCCCAGTCACTCTCTGTGATGCTGAGCACGTTTCCTGTGCAGTGTTTGTGCTGGATGTTTTTTCTTCAGTCTCTTGTCTAAAATGAACCATCATATTGAATCAAGGTGTGAGGTCTAAAATGAACCATCATATGAAGGTGTGAGTGCAAAGACAGCTGGAGGTGTCAGCCAGGAGCAGTTCTCACATCTGAATATTCTGTTATGTCTTGTATCCCATCCCCAGGGAGAGCCACTCGTGCCTCAGACAGTGACTTAGGCTGTAAGTGTCTTCCTATGTCCAAGGTACCAGTCACTTGCATGTGTGGTCCTTTGGAAGTGGTGATCTTTACTGCTGGCATCCGATAAATGCTCTCGGAGGAGGAGCAACACCTCCCTGTGTTTCTGTGCTCTGTGTTGGATCCTGCGTGTTCCACAGGCATTCCTTTGTTTCACCACATTGGCACTGTGACTGCTTAGCACGCGCAGCGCTGAGTAGTAATGAGAGTCTGATGAGTAGAAAGAGGCCCTGCTTCCTTACTTTATTAATTGGCTAATGAAATTAGAGGTCTTATTTACAGACGGAAAGCTGACTGTGGCTGTAAACGTACTGATAGAGCACTGGCCCACAGGAGATACAAGATGAGACAGAGAGGGGAATGAATAGATGGATTTTCTGTTGGAAAAGTCAGAGGCATGGATGTAAACATGTTTGACCCAGTAAGGTGATGGCTGCAATTTTCATTGTTCAAGAAATAATTTTCATTCCGTATTAGTGCATGACTGTAGATTGGTGGGATATTAATGGAGATAATGCTTTCTCTTGGCTCCGGTTAGTGGCTTTGAAAACAGACTGGTTTGCAGAAGAGACAATTACAAAAAAAAAAAAAAATTAAAATCTGAGGATACAGCCACTGTTTTCTCCTTGGTGATGGCTGAGTGTAGGTGAGCCTGGAAAGGGTCCTTCCATGGTCATGGCAGTGGGACTGCACCCCGCAGAGAGTTGTAAGGAACCAGGTTTTGTCAAGTATTTACTTTTTGACACTGCTTCATTACCTCCTCTCTATAATTTTTTGCATACAGAAGGAGGTTGATTGCTCCCCATCCCTTTGAACATGCAGGACTCATTTACCTGGAGCAGGCTTTTCAGTGGAAGGGAAGCAGAGCTGCCTTGTTGCGTTGTTTCAGTCCCATTAAAATGCAGCTTGACCCTAATGCTAGGTTGATTGTTAGTTGTCTAGAAGGCCTTTTTCCTTCTGTGCCTTTAACTAGGATTTCCCATTACAGCCTGGTCCGCAAGCACGCAGGGCTGAGAGCTGTGCGCTGCGGGCTGTGCTATGGGCAGGGCTCTGGGCCTGCTCACAGAAAGCAGGTGTACTGCAAGTGCTCCCATGTCCACCTTCTGCAATGGCAGGAGATTGAGATATCCCAGCTGGGGGTTCTCACCTTGCACCTTCAGCCGAAGGCTTTTGAGGTTGGAGTCGAGTGTGCCATGAGTTGGTTGCAAAACTACTCCTTTTTTGCTTGTTTACATCTTTGTTTAGTGTTGGAAACAGTTAGGGGGTGCAGGCTTACAGGGCCTCTTAAAGAAGAACACAGTTGTGTCTCCAGGGGCACAGTGGGAGCAGGACTGAAAATTTTTAGGCTTGCTTGCTTTCTGCTATTTATAAATCTCTTTGTTGTTTAATCATTGAAGGGAGAATTAGTGGAAAGGACTTGAGAGGAAGATGTCATTAGGTGGAGCTCTGTGCGGTGAAATGTCTGGTGTAACCCAGCTGGTGTGGCACGATGTGGAGTATCTTGTAAAGGCATTGCTTGGGGCCAAAGGTGCCCTGAGCTGGGGTTTGTTTTGAGAGGGAATGGCTCACTCTCACATACTGCACAGTAGGAAACCTTCTGCCTCGCAGCTCCCGTGTGATTTATTGGAGGTGTTTAGCCAAGGACTTAAATGGGTTAGCAGACTAGCACCTTCAGGGAAGTTGCTCTTTATAATTTAACTTTGAGAGAGCAGGTTATAGTGCTCTCAAACAGTCGTGTCAAAGACCCAGCAAAAATTAATGGCTCAGAACTAATGGCAAGCTTTCCAGGATGCTGCTCTGATTTATTGAGTGGTGCTAAGCTCCAGCATCCTTGTGTGGAGAGCACTTGCCTTCCTGTAAGGGGGCTAATATTACCTCAAGCTGTTGTCAGTTGACTTGGTGAATTGCCGAGATGCTGCTCCGGGTGTAGGTAGCTGGTGGTGATTACTCTGAAGCATTCAGGGAGCAGAAACCCTGGGGAAAGGCTGATGAGCTGCCCGCGAGGATGATGTTCCAGGCGTGTAAACAAACTCCTGCAGTCTCCTGGCCATAATGAGGACCAGGCCCCAGCGACAGAGCCTGCTTTGCGCTGTGCTGCTGCATTGGAGCTGAGCAATTTGCAGGGGAAAGTGATTGGAGGCAGGCCCTGGGATGCACGTAATCCACTAATCACCACTTGGAGATTCCTGGTGCTCGGGAACAGCAGGAGGGAATTGGCTTTTATGAGCTGAAGGAGACGCTGGCATATGTTGTTGAGGAGAGGGGGAGGAGGGACTGCTTAAATATTTATAGATTAAGGGTACATTGGGATCCCTTCTGTCTTCTTGTGTGCCTGGTTCCCCTACTTCCTCCTGGGGATAGCAAGACACAGTCTCCTCAGCCTTGCCTGTGGTTTAACTGGGAAGCATCCAGTCTTGAGCCTCCTTCCAGCCCTTGTGCTTGCACTGTTGGACTGGGTGCATGTGGAGCGTTGTCACCGCCCGTCTTGCTGTGCCCCTCAGTCTTCCTCAGAAAATAGCACAACTGCAGAAACTCAGGGCATGGCAGCCTGGCTTAGGGCATGGCAGCTTATGGAAAGTGAGGGTGGAAGAGAAATGAAAACCAGGTTATTGGCAGGCAGAGAGCAGCTTCCTTCAGAAAACTCCCTGTGATACCACCCTGTGTCTCTGCCCCAGTCACCCAAGGCAGAACCTGAATAATAGAGCACTGAGGTTCCTTCCCACCCCTGATTTCAATATCAAGGCTTGTCTTCCTGCAGACAAAAAAGGTGGCCTGTTCATTGGAAGGCTCCTCCTTCAGTGATGACTTCTCACGTGTGAGTTCCCTGGCCCTTTCCTAGAGGAGGGTGTGTCTCATGTTGTGCACAGTCACAGAGGAGCAGGTGATACATGATGTCATGTGCAGAGTGCTCTGCTCAGTCCTAGCTGCAGAACCTGTGAGGGAGACAGGGAATGCTGAGGAAGAAGGAGCCCTTGGCTACCTCCTCCTGTTCAGTTGGAGCTGCCCAATGTGGGCGCAGCAGTAAAGGAGCAGTGCTCCATGGAGGAGACGCCTCTCAGAGGCAGATGAGAGGCACCGAGAATGATGTCGGTGAGCCAAGGGCCTGGGGGAGCCCTTCCTGTGTGGACAGTGACTGTGGTACTGAACCCGAGGAGCTCTGTATTCCCTTGCTCCAGCCTGGTGAAAGCTGTAGGACTTTGGTTTGGGTTTGCCTGCTTTTGCTGTGCTGTAGTAAATTAGTTTCTCTGCAAGACACACGTGTTTTCCTCAAGTGCTGCTCTTTTCATCAGTGCTCTTGGAGGATTTTTGAGGGGATGGAAATACAACAGCAGCCATTTCAGAGGTGCTGCCTATGACTTGAATTGCTCAGAGCCACCTCATGTGTCACAATGCAAGCAGAGCTGCGCTCTGCTCAGAGCTTGTGCTCAGAGCCCAAGTGCAGAGGCCTGTCTGCTGCGCTCCTTGTCTGCTACAGGTGAAATACAGAGAGAGAGGCTTGGGGGAATTCTGCCAGTTACGTGTTTTCAAAAGACCCCACAAAGCTGTGAATAAGCTGTAGTTGGTGTTTGCAGAGGAAGATAACTTATGTTTGTGCACATCCTCAAATCTCTTGATTTGCATCATTCAACTGGTTCCATGTACTGTTTGGCTCTTTTGCAGGAATTGGTGCATGAGTGTATTCTGTCCTATCCAGGTTAACAACTCTCTTTTAAGACCTCATAAAACCTGTATGTATATAAATCACATATTAAGTTACTTAATATTGGATATTAAATTGCATATATCAGTTCAGATTAGTTAAAACTGTTGCTGTAATGAAGGTCTGCCCCTCAAATCCAGTGTTGCGCACCAGTCCTTAACAATCCCTGTGCAGCCTGTCTGAAAGCTTCCAGGCAGCTCAGCTGATGTGCTGAAGGGACTGCTGGAAACAGCAACGCAAACTGGGCACTGGAAGTGTTCCAGAATGGTCCCGGACAGTGTGAGTATGACAGTGTGCAGCTCTGTGTGGCTTCCTGATGGAGCGTAGGTTGTTCTGGTGGTCGTGCCTGTTGTGACTCATCTGGAGGCACAGAGTTCGTGGGCCACAGGTACGTTTCCTTTGGCTTTGGGAATTGTGATTGAGGACCACGAGAGCAGGGTATGGAGTGTTTCTGTCCAGCTGCAGCATAAACCCCTCAGAAGTGAATTTTGAGCCTAGTGCAGCTTTAATGTTGTATTCAGGGGAATTATTTACAGCCCGGTCTCCAGGTTTGGGTTCAAGTTAATGCTCCATCTGTGATGTCAGTTCTGGCAAATTCTGGCCTGAGCTGCTTCACTGGCTGGCAGTCTGGAGCTGTTACCTGGGATCTGGAGACAGCTGCACTATTTAGTCATCCAGCCTCCCAGGTCACTGGCCTTTCACTGGGACTGTGCTGCTGTGGCTTTGCCAGTGAAAATACTGGAACCGTATCTGGAACTGGTAGCTACTGCACTTCTTCTGTTTAGCCAATGGTGTCACTGCTGCTCCACAAGATGGGTGTTTTCCTGTGGATTTGAGGAACACACAGTCAGTGGTGCTTGCCATACCAGGGGCTTGTTGCTGCTGTGCACCCTAAGAACGAATCTGGGCAGATGAGGGGAGCCCTGAAGATCTGGGAGGAGAGTGGGTACTTTGTTTTTACTTAGAGCTTTCAAGATGGCTGTGAGAGTGAATGTGGTGGGTTTACTGAAAATGACAGCTTGGACATCCCTGGGCTTGTTGGAGCTCCCAGCCACCACCAGAGAGAAAGCAGAAATGAACCCAAAGAAGCCTTTAGACTTTGTTCATGAGCTCTGGAGAGCCTCAGGCTTGTCCTGCCCTGGTTTGCCAGTACTGGTTCCCTACTTAAGTGGAAGCTGTTGTTGCTCTGACTGTTTTTGATATCTGGGATGCTGTGTTGCTCCTGACAAAAGAGCTGGCAGTGTGTCGGCAGCATGTGTGCCAGCTTTGACGGAACTGCCAACGCATGCAGTTCGTATTTTTTATAAATTCCAGCTCTGGGTCCAACAATAGGATGGCACCCTGCAGTGAGGTCAGAGCTGAGGGGAAAGCACCAATCCACTCCTATTGTAGGACGAGAAAGGGAAAATCCTGTAAACTAATTAGCTCATTTGGCTCAGATGTCATCTCTGATCAAGCCACTTAGTGCAGCTCTCAGTGGCAGATCGGATGTCTTCTGCATTAAATGCCGTCCAGCAGGACCTGAAAGTGTCCAGGGCACCTGTCATCTTGGGGACACGATTAACAATGGCAGAGAAACTTCCCCAGATCTAGTTCAGCCACCAGAGCTGGGTTTGTTCTGTCAAGGGGCATTTCAACACTGTTGACCAGATGTCAGTGAGCTTGAGAGTTTTGTCTTGTGCCTGCGTGCTGGGAATTCCTAGGGAACTGCTTTTGTCTGAGAGACAAAACTCACGGAAGAACCAGAGGGTGCGGTCTTAACTGTGCCGGTGGACCTTGGGCTCTCCCTTATGCATCCCCAGGAGCCAAGAAGGAGCTGCGTAGGTGTGGGGCAAGGAGACTGCAGGATGCAGGACAGGAACTGAGTCCCTAAAACTGTGGTTTCTGCTGTAATGAACATTAAAGGGGACTGATAAACAAGGAGGATGTGCTTTGAGCAATAGATAAGTAAAATCCTCACCAGTGACTTACAGAGCACTCAGGACGTTGCTGTGATTCAAGTGTGTTGACATTTGACTTAGAATAACATGATGTAAAACCATGTGGTTCAATTTTTGCCTTTTCCTCACCTTTATACTGAGGAACCATTTCTCCTTGCAGGTTTTTTTCACTGTTAACACTGAAAAGGGCTTAGAGAATAGGCAAAAATAAATGATCAAGTGAGAGGTATTATTTGGACTCTGGTCTGAGTTGATTTATTTTCATTTCTGTGGTTCTTTGAGATTGCAAGTAGCTTGGCATGTGTGCTTAAAAGAGCATATGAGCCATGGGGGTCACACATAGAGTCACATGCCCAGAGTCAGTAGGTGTTTTATTGTGATAGAGGAACAATTTGAAAAAAATAGCACAGAGGTGAATTTCTCAGAAGGATGCTGAGCAGACCAGCTGCAGACTGATGTAGTGCTTGCCTGGCTGCTGTTGCATGTTTGTACCAGTGCTTCTGAGATAGCTGCAGATGGAGGAGCACTGGAGTGATGACATCCCGCTGAAGGCAGGAGAGGTCCTGCAGAAATTGGTCAGAATCTGGGAAGCTCTTGTCTCCTACTTGAGTGGCCTTTAGCTTTCCCGGAGGTTTCTCAGAGAACTTAGAGAAGGAATATGGGATTTCCCTCTCTAAAGGCCAAAGTATGTGTGAAACAGCCTCGATTAGGACAAAGCATTCATGTGCAATTGGTGCTGGGGTGTGACAGCAAGCATGGGGTGCAGGGCAAGGGAACAGAGGGCCAAAGTTCTTCAGTGGTGTAAATTTGGCATCTTTCCAGTGATGCTAGTGATGTTAATGCTGTCTTACATCAACTGAAAATATGGTCCAGATGATCTTCATGAGACAGAACTATCATAAGCCTGGTGTTTGCCATTGTATTGCACTTCGTTTCACACCTGTGAAAATTGGCACAGGATCAGAGTGGAAGTTCATAGGGATAGATATGCACCCACAAGTGCAGAGCCCTGGAGAGAGAAGCCCAGTGGTAGCTGGGCTACCCTTTCCCAGAGAACTGCGTATGTCCAGGCTGAAGCACAAGTTCCTGGGTTTGTGCATTCCCTGTCTACCTTTGGGTAATTACAGTAACAGCATCTTGTGTACCAAAGATAATCTGTACTGGAAGAGTGTCTGCAGGAGTGGTTGAGGATAAATACGACAAGAATGTCGTTGCTTGAGTGACAAACTCAGTGGGTTTTGTTTGACAGTGTCATGTCAGATCCCACGCTAGGATAAAGTATGTGAAACTTATGTCTTCATAAACATATGGTACGTGTAGTGGGGAAGGTGATTTTCTGACAGGTCTACCTGTGGTGTGCTTTAGTAATGTGTGGTGGAAGTACTGGAAATCTACTTGCTTGTGCTCTCTGCAGACTCTGCAGAAGATAAATACCACTCCTGTAACCCTCCTAACTCAGATTTCAGATTCAGAAAGAGGAACAGATCTATTTTCTGGTTATTCAGTTCTTCCCTGTACCTGTGGCTGGCCTGATAGTCCCTGATGAAATTGCTTGTGTGGTTTCTGCTGGGATTGCTGGAACTGGCTGAGCACTGGTCAGCAGAGGGTGGGGGTGCATTATAGTGGGGGGAAGAACTTGGATTAAACTTGATTGTTAGAGCTGCAGGGTATTCAGCTGCAAGCTGGGAAGATATCCCTTCTTGGCACTAAGGGCCAGGTGAGCTGATGGCAGCATGGGTCTCGTGCAGCTGTGGTGGTGGATGGCACTGGGAGAGGTGTCTGGGAAACAGCCGGCAGCAGCTCCTGAGCTCACGGGGAGTAACTGTGCTGGTGGTCAGGGCATCAGAGAAGGGCTTTGCAAACAGGGTGCAGTTGGCAATCTCTGGCATCTGTAGGACTGGACAGGCAGGATCTGCTGCCGAGCACCAAGATCTGACCTCTGGCAGTTACTGGGCAATGTTTTCTTTTTTAAAAAATAGAGAGGGAGGTTTGCATCTCAATATTTGAGTGGTCGAGCGTAATACAGTGAGAAAGGTGTCAGGATGCATTTCATCTAATACAACAGGATGCTGTAGGCAACACTTTGAAATTTGTTGAAAAGCAGGTGACAGCCACCCATGTAAAGAGTCTCACTTCCCTGAAGTGTGTTATGCTGGGCTGTTGCTATTGATTTCACAGGCTCTGCCTGTGAGTGGGGAGTGAATGAGTGATGCAACGTTGCTACCCAGAGCCACCTTGGCCTCGGAGGTTCCTGGGCTACTTAAACTTGTTCCATGTAATCCACTTAATTCCGTGTGTGAGCTTGTCAGAACTGCCAGCAAAAGCAGAGCAAGGATGTGCTCAGAAGTGTGTGTGGAGAAGAAACTGTGTGGTGGATTACCATGGTGTGTTACTGTTCTTGGGCGTTCCGAGGCAGCTTTAATTCCAGTCAGTGATGAGAGCAGTTGATGCTGGATCTTACTATAAATGGAGTGAGGTGTGGTAGGAAGCATGCGGCTGGAAGGATGAGCCCTAGGACAGCAGAAGGCCCGAGGTGTAGTGCAGGGCTGGCAGCCTCACCCCTCAGGCCCAGCTGGGGTTCCGTGGGGGAAGTCATGTTGCAGCTGTCCACACTTGGCACCATTTCTAGCATTGCTTGGTTTTCTATCCCCCTGTCAGTGACAGGGATGTGAAGTACAGGTGGAAGTAGCAGGATTGCTCGGGTGCTGATCATGCTCAGCACTGCACATAAGTCAGGCACGTGCAAACACATTTCTCCCTGCTGCCTGGGTCTTAGCAGAATGATAGCACACCCATTCCCAAAAGCTCTGTGGAATGAGGAGATGTTTTGTAGTTTTTTAGCCACACCTGTACAAACCAAGCATAGTGACTGCTACTCAACAAGCTTCAGAGGGGGCTGGTTTAGGACTTGGAAAGGCCAAACAAAGCTCAGCTCCTCATTCACATTTGATTCTCATGACTGTTGAGTTGCAATTCTGAGTTCCTTTATGCAAACTCCAGAAGCAGTAACAGGTGAACTCACTGAGAAGGAAGTTGTCCATTTTCAGCACCAACTTCTTGTCTAGTTGTTGATATAAAACTTGTGCTTTGTTCTGTCTTACTGTTGAGTTTGTAGGGACCAAGGACTTTATTTACTGTGTTTGCAAAGCTTCTCTGCTAGAAGTGAGGCATTCTCAGTTTGTGCTGGCTCATCTAAGGGACCTCCACAGCTCCAGAGTATTTTTCCTGCAGAGAGAGAATTGGCTTTTTAGCCTGGAATGTGTCAGAGGTGTCCGATGCCCCACTGTGAGCTGTTCGGGTATCAGAAAGTAGCCAGAGGTGCCTGTCAGGTTTGTGAACTGCCTCAGCATTGCTGCATGTCGTGCCAGTTTGTCTATTCCAAATGGAGCAGTTGCTGGGGTGGTTGCTGAGATGATTGAGCCGTGTGCCGTGCTTCCAGCTGCTCTTCTTCCACTCTCTGGATGCTCAGTGGCAAGGTTCCCACCCTCTCACTCTTGATTTTAAGTACAAGTGGGCAGTATCAGAAAAGCTGATGCCTCACTAGAGCACACGTGGAAACCTGGATCAATGAGTGGGTTGGAAATTCTGTCCCTGGTACTGTTTGTAATCAAGGTAATGAAATGAACCCAAATCACTACACTTGAGACCAGGCTGGGATGTGTCCATCCCTCGTGGTGCGTGTGCCAAGCACCATGCTACCCATTCCAGGCCTGGAATGCAGCTGTCACTCTCCAGTGTGAAGAACAGGAAATTTAATTTGTTGGGTGGAAAGAGTTAAATGAACTTTAACTGAAAAGCTCTGTCTCTCCCTCTCAGGGTAGAAAATAGCCAAGGGCAACAGCGGATGACTAATGTGTAGAATATTGCAATTAGTATAGCAAGGTACTTACAGGGATCAAATTAAAAAATTCATTAACGTACGCACTTAATTAAGAAACACTTTTCGGTTTACATGATAAATTATGACACCTATTAAATCTTCTAGTACAAGCTGTAATGGCTTCTTTGCTCCTGGGCAGAGAACTATTGCCTTTGAGGTCCCCCCAGCTCCCCCAAGGACCACAGCACTGTTTCTTTGGGTGTCACACACCCAACACTGCTCCCTGGGAGGTGCAGGCCCAGCTTTGCTGGAACTCATGGAAAGTCAAGGGACTAGCCTGGGGATGAGAGATGCGGGATGAATGATCAGACAAACGAGAGATGACCTTGAGAGGAACAGTAGAACCAAGAGAGCAAAGTCAGGAGGGTCCCAGCAGGAGCTGGTTCCTGGACATGTTCCTGTGTGGCTGGGTTGGAGTCTGCCCATCCTGGCTGGTGGTGTCAGGAGTATGGGGGAGTTTCCCAAGGCAGGACCCTGGGCTGCAGTTTGCGGTTTTGGGGCACAGCGACGCTGGGATGGGAGCTGGACTATTTGTTCTGCTGCGCTGGGAACGTGATGGATCAAAGGGACATTTAGGGAACTTTTTTACTTTCTGAAAAAGAGCAAACTTGAAATGCCCAAAGCACCTATTACTGTAATTTGAGGGGGGAATCCAACTAATGGAAACGTGTATTTTGATTTTATTGTTATGCAGCTTTGAAGTAAATCCAGAGTACCAGTTTAAAGCAGACTGTTTGAGAGCACTCTGATCTTTAAGAGAAAGGCATTTTCCACTTCATTTTTGTAAAACTTCTGGGCTTTTACTTTTGATTAGTCTGTGCTTTGCTCATCCAAGATTTCTCTCTAGCATTGGCCAGAGGAGAGTGTGGTGTTAGCAGTGTGGGCTGGCCTCAGGGACACCGGAGGCTGGTGGGGAACTCCTCCCCATTTGTCCCCTGATGGTCTGTCCTAGCAAAGAGGTCTTTCATGCTTTTCTTAGTTATTCCAAAACCTGCCAGCTAGATGTGGTTGCCTCCTGTAGTCTATTTATTTGGTTTTAGTTTTACTTGGCCTGTAATCTGCTCTTGGTTTTGGCTCTGTACAGTAAGTGGCGAGGAGCACTTGTGCAGGCAGGTGAGCATGAAACCACAGCCCAGATGTGGAATTCCACACGTGCTGTGATCCTTTGGAAAATCATTTTGGATTCCTGAGCAAAACCTGCAAGTCTTGTGCTCTGAACACCTCACACTGCTTAGGTGCATCTCGAGAGTACTTGGTGTCTAGCATTTCAGGCACTTCAAGTGCTCATGTTACAGTTTCAGACTCACATGCTTTCAGATATTGTGTGTTTCATTTTCAGGTTCTAAAATTAAACTCTTGAAAATCAGACTCTGCTAATTGTCCAGGATGCTTCAGTCAGCCTGAACCTGTGTTGTGCTGCCAGGGACTTTCTGGTATTGGAAACCATCTTTCTCTCAGACTGATGTGGATTTTTTTATAAATGAGTTTGAGTTTTGAATAAGGTTGATGAAATGCCCTCAGTTTATTAACCACAGCAATTCTAAGTAATCTAAAGATTTACTGTTCATTAGCAAATGTTTGAGTAAACCCAAAATGAGAACAAGGCAGGAGAAGCACGAATGATGGCTTAATTGTTACAGGTACATAAATAGAGTTCAAAATGGAGGTGTTTCTCCAGCCCCCATGTGCCATGTCTTTGCTGTAGAGATGGACAGGGTGGATACAGTTGGCATGTGCCTCACGTGTGCTGCTGTTTTGAGTGAGACTTTGATGCTCTTTGTGCTGGTTGTTTTCTTGCTGGTTGAGTTTTCATTGTTCTCCTTTGCTCTTGGCAAGCTGTGGGCTGGTAGTAGGTTTTCCACTTGCATCTTCTGCCTGGTGTTCTCAGAGATGAGCCCTGGCCTGGAATACCTTTGGGGAGCCATGGGACTGTTCCAGGTCAGTGGCAGGGTGTCAGGGCTCTGCTGTCCTCAGGAGCACCTCTGCACTCTCTGTGCACCCCTCCTGCCTGGGTAGGATCAGGATTCCTGTTGAGCACTTGCACAGAGGTCTGCTCTTTCCCTTAATTATACAGAGAGCAGTAATCTCTAGCATCCACAGTATTTTATCAACAGTGACAGGCTTGCATAAATAAATAAAAATCTTACTTTATGCAGTGAAATATCTTGTTGCTTTTTAATAAATCAATAACTGGAGGTGACATGAGAAAAGCATCTTGAAAACAATTTCTGAGGTGATATGGAAGGCACTAGATTATCTGAAACAGTGATTTTCTTTGCATATTGTTTGGTTTGAAAGGAGTTCCCTGCTGAGTTCTCCAGAACAGCCTAGAACGGCTGCTAATCACTTGGTTTGTCAGCATTTACAGCTTGAGATCTTGCTTGAAGTGCACGAGGTGCCTAACGTGTTCAAGAACTAGCAGTAAAAATCACTACCAAATAAATATTCTGGTCCCATTTCAGCTGACTGCATGTTGCTGTTTATGACAGAGGGGAAGGGTTGTTCTGAGCTGGGAAGAAACAGCTCAGATTTCTGACTGCAGTTTTGTACTCCTCCGGGGTTTTTTTCACGGGGTGCCAGTGCTCATATGCGCACTACCTGTGATCCTGTGTGAGAGCAGTGTTACAAAGTACAGGTGTGAGTCCTTTCCTGGTGACCAGGCGAAGCTCTGCCCGGAAGCCAGAGCTCTCTGAAAGTGCCTGGAGCAGTCAGGCTGAGAGGGGAGACCGCAGATGGTGAAAGGAAGACCCAGGCAGCATGGCATCATGGTTTGTTATGCTGTTTCTCTCCACCTTCTCGGAGAAGGTGCAGCGTGAGCCCTGCTGTAGCACGCACGCACCTGAGCCAGCTGACTCAGCCTTGGCCCGTGTGTGCGGCAGGACACTGTGTGTGCTCGGCCCTGTGCCCGGTGCTGCCTCTGAGGGGCTGCTGTCCAGTCCTGTGCAGTGCCAGCTGGCTCTCAGGTATGCGGTGCTCAGGGCAAGGTTCCTGCCCTCCTCTGGCAGAAGGGTTCTGGGGCACCCCGGCATGCTGAGCCTGAGGGGGGCTTTTCAAAGAGCTCATTGTACTGTTTGGAATGGCAGTTGGTGCCCTTAGCAATCTTCCTGGAACACAGGGACACGTGAAGAGTCCGCATGCATTGGCCTGCAGGGATCGTTCAGCAGAGAATGATGGGGATTTCTTCAATACTCAGTGTGCACACGGACTGAGCGTGTGGTGCCTTAATTGCTGTTCTGCAGTGCACCTCCTGAAAGTGCAGGGTTTGGTGTGGTCTGAGCAGCTCCTGCCAAAGGGAGCACTGAGGACTTGGGAGCACCTATGGCAATGTGAAGCTTAGGCCGCATTGTCCCCCTCGCAGTCATGGTAATCTACACGTGACTGTGTCCCTTGCTCACCGAAACAGGCCTTGGAAATGTGCCCAGAGCCCCTATCCAGAGGGGCGCTTGAGCTGCCGAGCTCTTCCATTCCCGCTGATGGTTGTGATGGCCTTGCCTGATGGGAATGGCTGTGCGTGTGCTGCTGGGGCCGTGCGCAGTCCTGCCCTCAGCACTGTCACGTGCCACGCCACAAACGCCAGGAATCCACTGCTGCTTGTCTCTGCTGCTCTCAGCTCCCTCTAACCTTCATTGGCTTTCTCCCTGTCTCTCCTCTCTGGTTTGTTTCCTTCATCTCATATGCACTGGCATGGAATACTGATGAGGAAATATTTGGTCTAAAGCCAGCTAGTCAATTTTGGTTAATTAATTGGAATGGTGATTGGCAAAACCCCAGCCCAAATTTTTGTAGGTAATTTATAGCCTAGGTAATCGTTTACTCGTGGATAATTATCTTTACCTGTAGGTAGCAGAAGGTAATGGTTATGGAGATCCAGATGCATCCCTAACAAATGCAGGCTGAGGAAATTGCAAACACTTAGTCTGAGTTATCTGTTTAATTACTAGAGCTGTGCACTAACCCCATCCTTCTTGGATTCCTGCACCTCGGGCCAGGTGAGCAAAAGTAAGGGGGAAATTATTTACTCTTCCTGGGAAATCAGTGCTCCTGTCTGGGCTTTGTTAGCTAGCACAGATGTGCTGGCTCCTGGGATGACCTCATTAGCTGCATATCAGGCAGCAGTACATCCCTGCAGCTCTGCAGGGTGTGTGACAGTGGATGAAGGGTGATGCCAGAGAGCAGAGTGCTTGGGGTTGGAACCTCTCATGGGGTGCAGAGAATGTTGTTTGCTGATCCAGATGTGGATGTGGGGTAGCCTTTGGCTAGGTGCTTGACTCTTGGAATGGGATGAGCTCATCGAGCAGGGGCACGGGGCATCTGCTCTAGAGCCCCCTTGTGCCAGAGTGCCAGCCTGTGCAGATGTTTGTGCAGTGCTCGTGGGCCGGGAACACCATCCCTTGGGGTGCAGTACTCTTGGACCTGGCTTCCAGTGTCCCATTCTGCAGGAGTGACTTCCTCCTATCACAGATGTAGGAGGTTTATTTTGGGGGGTCACGCCAAGTTGGTGTCACTCTCTGCCAGACAGGAGGATATCTTTTGTCTGCAGTGATAGTGCTGTGCCCTCTCTTGCAGACAAGAGACAGGGATGTGCCACCTCTGGCTTTGGCACTACTGGAAAACTCCTCTTGGTGTGTTCAAGTGTTTGAAATCCCCCTCTGATACACACATACCACACTTTGGAACAAAGGAGCATCATATCCCAGTGCATGTTCAGTACTTAAAAGTGACAGCTACATGAGAGGAAGACCAAGCAACTGCTGGGATTCCAGACAGCTGTTCCCTTCCACTGTGAATGGGCTGGACCTGTTTCTTTGTTTGCCTGGAGCTGCTTGTTGTGTCCCTGCAATCTGCTGAAGTTCCTCTTCCTTGCTCCAGTGTGAAGCAGATCCCCAGTACCATCCTGCTGCTGCAGTGGGCTGAAGGGTTGTTTTTTCCCTTGTAAAATCCTTTGAGTACATGATGTCATTCCCAGAAAGAAGCAGGCTGGATGGCGACATGCCTTGGAATAAGAAGCAGGTCTCCATGCTGTCAGTCTAATTTTGCATTAGTGACAGTATGATTTTCAGCTCTGCCCCTCAAAAAGAGATCAGAGGCTTCTCCAAAACAAGGAGAGAAAACCCTTCCATTTTGCCTAGCAACAGAGCAATATCTCAGTTTGGAAAACCACATTCTATGAGTCCTGTTGTGTTTTCAGCATGCTGGCTTTTCAGTTTGGCTGCCTTGCTGAGGGGGGCGAAGGGGAGCCCAGGGGCTGCATGCTTGGGTTGGGATGAGGGCTGGTACTGCCCCCCAAGCTGTCACACCTGCCAGGTCTCCTTCAATGCTCAGGGAATGTTCCCACTGGCTCCTCCAGGCCTGCTGCAAGGGAGGCTTTGTCAGCATTGACCCCGCAGTGCTGCTGGGCACCCAGAGCCCTTGGGATCACACACAGATCACCACCAAATCTGCACAAACAGATTTACATCCCGGCTTTGGCACAGCCAGTGGGATTTATATGGATTTATACCAAGCACCAAGTTGGGTCTATAGGAAAGCTGCTGGTTTGAGGGGATTGCGTATGGCCCAGGAGAGCAAGGAGAATGGGAAACATATGCTTGGCACCCACAGGTACTGCAGAACCAAGTGAGTGTGAATTGCTAAAGCTTAGTTTACATAATCTGGTCAATAACATGCACAGATGGAGCCCGAACGTAATGCATGAATCAGGAGATGCTGAGCGCTGTAAGGGATGGCACAGCAGCAAACTGCAACTTTGAGGGTAAATTGATAAATTATTTTCTGTTCACTAGAGCAGAGGGGAAGAAACCCAATAGAATTAGGTGTTTGCTGTGGATAGCAGCGCTGGCCACTGATGTGTATGAAATGGGTCATATTGGGAAATGCTGGTATAAAACCAGCATTGGGGTGGGCACTGTACCCAGTCTGCAGAATTGCCTCACACTCCCTCTGCACTTGAGTGGTTGGGGGGTTCACTTCACAGAAGTAGTCAGACTTCTGTGCTTGCAGACACGGATGGATGGGAATTCTTCTGTCTTTTAATCTCCCAGTCAGTTTTGGTGAACTTTGAATTAGAGCAGAGCCCATTCTTTGGTATTGTTGATCCCAAATTTACTTTGCTCAGCTTGAAGGGTCAGGGTTGGCCTGTGATGTCGCCTGGGTGGAAGGCAAAAATGTGTTAAGGCTTGGACCAGGGCTGTGATAAAAACACTTTCTCCCACTTTTTGTGGACACCTGTGCTTTTGCTAATAGAACAAGTCCACAGTAGATAAGCGAAAGCTGCTTTTAGGGCAGAGAGTCTTTAACTTGAGCAGTGTTTTGCTGCCTGCTCTGTTAGTGATTCACAATAGTGTGGATGACAAGGATCAGGCTCCAGCCTGGTGGGTGGAAAGCACTGTTGGGCACCAGCACAGGAGCTACTGGTGTGTTTGTGGTGCATGGAGGGTCAGGAGTCCATCAGAAATTGAAGTAGGAGACTTTGTGTGTGCAATTCCTTGCTAACATCTCAGCTGAGATGGAAGTTGGCACATATAGAGTCTTTGCTTGGATCTTTTGTTTTTATATACTTTGCCAAAATTTAGTTTGGCTATTTTCATTTTATGTAAGTGTGAAAAATGTTATCTGTTTAAGTTGCTTCTTTGCACTTGTATGAATAAAAAATGGCTTTAATTAAATTAGGGAAGAGCTTTGACAAGTGATTTGTCTATAATACGTACTTATGGTTTGTGGCATTTCAAAGAATAAATAACCAAGATGTTGAGGCTTAAACATTGGCTGCTGCACATGTTCTGTCATTCCTTCATGGAGAGAGCAGTGTTTTGAGTGTGGCTTTAGGTCCCCATCCTGCAGATCTTGCATATTAGATCTCCCCTCTCCTTGAGAGATAGGGAAGGTGCCTGTCAGTGACATGGGGAGGGAGTTGAACTGGAAGCAGCCCAAAGGCAAGGCTATGCAAGGCTCAGATTGCAGCTCTGTGGACCTGCAGGAGAACCAATGACAGCAGGAGACTTGGTGAACTGATGTGCGAATAAAGGCAAATAACCTTCAGAGGGTTGGAAGGAATTGCAGCTCTGGAGAGACTTTGCCGCAGTCCCAATGGCACATGTGAGGTGCAGGGAGATGGGAAAATAGGTGATGGGAGGGGAGGGGGAGGAGAGCAGGGGATTCAGAAAAGGAGGTGGTGGGTTAACAGTGCCCAACTCAAAAAGGAGAGCTGCTGAAGAGAACTGCCTGCCAGGATTATTGCTCATGATGAGATTTTTGCTTTGCCTTCTTCGGCACTTGCTTTACTTGGAAAAGACAGGAAAGCCAGGAGAATGGGAGGATCAGGTGGCCTCAGCCTGTTTCGGTGGCTGCACGGACATGGCGGCATTGGCGAGTCCCGGCTTGGGGCGCAGAGGAGCCGAGGCAGGGTGACCTGTCCCGCCCAGCTCTGGGGCCAGCCGGGAGCCTGTGACCCGGGCTGTGCATGGAGCAGCTCTGGTAGCCCTGGGCCCGGCTCTCTGCGGGCTCTGACAGCTGCAGCCCTGCTGGGCCACAGCCCACCCTTCTCTTTATTTGTAGTTTTTCTCCCTGACTCTTTGACACCCACCACCTCCCTGCCAGCCTGGTGTGGCTGATCAAGCTGTTCAAACAACTGGAAGACATCAGAAGTTAAACACTCATTATTTTAATTTGATGCTAATCATGTGTTAATGAGACTAATCCTTGCAATGATTCAGGTAATTTGCTTAATGGCTGCCCAGAGTACAGATTACAGCAATCAGTCACATCTGATAAGATGTCTGTTGTGGGGGAGCCTGTCAGGCTGTCAGGTGAATGAGGTGGGAAAAGACTAAGGAGCAAGATCTGATCCGGTGTAAGTCAGGAACCTTCCAGTTGGGAAGGGCATAGGAAGGGGCAAGTCCCCTTGCACAGCCAGGTTTGTGGCAACCAGGGAAAAGCACCTCAAATCTCTGTGCTTCAGGGTTCTTCCATTGGGGATCTGATCCTCTCCTACCTGGAGAGGGACTCACACTGCCCATCTGCATTGGACACTGTGTTCTTGAGGTCATCTGGGTCATGTCAGAGCCTTGGGGTGTAAGAGACACTTAACTGATCCCATGGGGTAATCCTCTGCCACTATTACAAGCCTGTGTCTTGGCTGTTGTCTTTGTGGTAGATCACTTCAGCATGGCTTCTGCTGGCAGTGAAGCTGAGGTAGCTCTGGAAAGCTGCTTCGCAGCCACTGGAACCGTGTGTTCCAGCAGGTCTTGGCTGGACAAAGTGAGGCTCAACAGAAATACTTACCTGGGATGTAAAAACAGTTCTAATTTAGATGAGCCAAGCCTGAGTTTAAATGAGACGATGCAGTAGTGCCATTGGTGAGATGGTGCTTGGGTGCTTGACAGCACAGCCCCTGCGCCTGTCCCTGTCCCTGTAGGCACATTAATCCTAAACCTCCACTTGCATCAGCACAAGCCCCTTCAGAGCTGCACTGCACAACCCCCCATAGAAAACACCAATGGAGACAATCTGTCACGTGGGAGATGGGAGCCCAACAGCTACCTCTGAACTAGGGCTTGGGACTTGCTCTGTCCCCATCCCCCCTAGCATCAGGGTATTGTGGGATTCCTAAAATAAAGAATATGATAGCTTTTAAAAACCTAGGTTGAAAAATGCCATTAATCACGTTCCTGTCTGCAGACTCTGGAATGGGAAAATGTCTTTGGCTTGTCTTCATGATGCGTGGCAGAAATTACTGTTTGTTCAGTGGTATTTGGATTCCGCCATTTGTGGCAAAATATGCTGGGATTTAATCAATTTACATCTCTGCTTAAGGCCCAAATTGTTACAGGCTTTAGGGGGATGACATTGTCCTAAAGCACTCATTTAATGATTTAGAGCAAACAGATGGTTTTATTTTTTCCCATTAGAACCTTTCAGCTTTTCTAGTTACATAGAGATATAATTATTATCTCTCCCTTTGATTAAAATGCACAGCATTAATGCCTTACTCTGTCGGGTTCCAATTGCATTAGTTCTCTGTGGGTTTATGAAGTGCTGTTGAGTTGACATCATGTCCAACACGCTGTGCTGCCTGAGTCTCTGGGAATCAGCTGACAGGGAATGCCAGGCACTTGGAATCCTGGCAGGGCTGGGCCGATGTGCAAGCGCACGTTTGGATGTTGGAGCAGGAGGATGGGCTGGGCTGGGCTGGCTGCAGCCAGCAGTGTCTGTCCTGTGCAGGGCAGGTGATAGCTGCCAGCAGCTCTTAGTGCTGGCTGCTGGGACACAGGCCCCTGTAGCCTGCTTTGGAACATGCAGGAGCTTCCATCCTTTTGGGACAGGGCACACAGTGGCAAAATGCTGAGCACACTGAATTTGGCATGGGAATTAAGCAGCAATTTGTTACAGTCTTGATTTTTTTTCTTTTTTTTTTAACTGATTGCTGAACACAAATGTTAATTCTGTGTTGTGATGGGTGGAGCTGAGGCTTGAAAATCTTTTTAACAGCTCAGAGGTTTTGGCTTAGGAAAACGGTGCAGGCATACCAGCACTGGGACATAAGCAAAAAAAAGCCCATATGGTTTATTTACAGTGTGTGATGAGTGAGTGGCAGTCTATTTGCATGTTTTATGTCTTGTGCTGGGTAGTTTTATATGTTGGTCACTCGGTGATCACTTGACCTGTCATTTTTATGTTATTTGTGAGCACTTTAGGTTTATCAATTACTTTCCCAGGCTATAAGTTACCTTTTTTGAGAGCATAATTTGTTTATAATATATGTTTTAACAGCATGATTTGTTTCGTGTTTGTAATTAATTTTGAGCTTTGAGACGAAAATTGCATGAGAAATTGTTATGGAGAGAGCCATTACCTCAAATATTGCTGCTAAGGACTTGTAATATACTGGGACTCTGTCTCTTTTATTACTGACTTAATTTTAGTGGACTAGGATGTTGCTGTGGTGCCAATGGTTTCCCTTCCTGAAAAGTACTTGAAAGTTCCACCGTGTTTCTCTGGCACAGCAGGAAGGATTTAGGGAATCCTACCAGCTAACTTCTTGGCCCAGTAATTCCAGCTTAATTCAGAACAGCAAAGGAGCTGCTCTGCCTGACAGTGTTTTCTTACACGTTGTTCATGGGTTCCTGGAGCACTGAGCAAAGCCCTTGGAACAACACAGTGCAAGCAATGGGCATTTCTTCTTGTCTTATTCTTAGAAAGAGACAACTTTCCCTGAGGTGATTGAAAGTTTGTTTCCTGGAAAGACAAGAAATTTTTTTTTTTTTTTTTTTTTTTTGGTGTAACCGGTGCTATCCAGCAAGCCCAAGGAAATGCTGAAAATGATAGTTTCAAACATTTGCTGGACATGCCCAGAAATATGACATTTCTCAGTGACCCTCCGTAAGGCTTAAAGCCTTTTTAAAAGGGGGTCATTCTGTGGAATGTCTGTGGAAGTCATCTGGGGATGACTTGAAGGGGGCTCATAAATGGAGTCTTTGTGAAGGACTTTGTGCAGGGGGTGAAAGATGGCAAAATTGAGTTTCAAGTTAATTACTTAAAAATATGACAGTTGTTTTCTGGCTAAAAGCATAAAAACCTTTTCCAGGTAGAACTGGGATGGAAGGTTTTGCTTCACATGGCAATTTAAGCAGGTTCTTCACAGTAAGTGGCATGTTCAAACAAAAGTAGACATTCTTAACAAAGTCATATCTGGAGACAGTGTCTGTGCTGTGAAATTAGTGTCTGTAAGACAAAGTTGAAGAGAGGCAGCTTTTTAAAAAGCATTCATACATCTTTTGGGTTTAGCATTCTCAGCAGTCCTGTAGGTGGGCATGTGGCCACCTAAAGAGCCAGAGGGTCTGGTGTATTCCTTCTGAGCATTGACACATGTTTGCTGCTACCATATGAAGGTAACATGAATTGCAGAACTTGTCTATAAGAAGACTTGAGATTTTTATTAAAATTTCATTACTTACCTTTAGTTTGACAGTACCTTAATTTTCTGGGATCATTTCCCAAGGCCAGTGGGAGGGTATGGAAGTAGGAGTTGCAGATTACGTTGTTTGTCTTCTACTTCTGAGGTGGATTTTCCACTAACTTGTGTTTGGAAGAGCGGACATTTGGAATGTTTGTGTAATATAAACTATTATCCCTCTAATTCCCTGTCCATCTGTAGGACAAACGTTTAGGCTGTGTGCAAACTATACCAAGTCTATATCATCCATAATGTATAACTGTATATGAGAATGTGCCACCAATGTCAATTTTTATTTTATTAAATATAAGCTGCTCTCCCATCTGCACATTGGAGACCTCATATATTGTTTGCCAAAAAAAAAAAAAAAAAAGGCACCATTTCCAAGCATTCAGTGATTTTGCATGGAACGATATGGAATGCCTGAGTTTCTTCTCTCCCTTACATTGACAGACCTCCTTGAGTTTTGATTCCTCCTTGCTGGTTGTTCCTTGTGGTGTAAGAGCAGTGCCCTGGCTGCTGAGCAGCTGTGCGGGCTCAGCCTGGTTCCCTTGCAGAGCCACCCTCTGGCCTGTCCCTGGCTACAGAGGTGCAGCTGTGCTGCAGGCAGCTCGGGTTCTGTCCTCCTTCCCAAGCCTTCTCCCACCAGGATCCAGCACTCTGGCCAGGACAAGGCCTTCAAATGAGCAGGGAGGCAAATGTTTGCTGTAGCTGTTCATGCTCTGGCAGATGAGCTCCTGGGACCTTCACCTGGCACCTCTCTGTGGTTCCAAAGGAGCCAACCTTGTCACGGTTGCCTCCTTCCCTTTTTTCCCATTGCAGGGATCTCGTACTCTATGTAAGTGCCTGAGTGTCTGTGTGGCTTGTGATACTCCACAAGAGAGATTGACAGAAACCAGAAGCCAGGTTCATCAAAGGCACAGATTTCTGATCCAGAATTGCAGTGACTGATCTGTGCCAACACAGACCTAAACCGGCCAGATAGACTGAACAGGAGGAAAACGCAATGCCAAAAAGGAAGAAGCTGAAACCTAATTAATCAGAAACAAATAAGTCATCCTAATAGCAGCACAGAAGTGGTACCAATTTAATTGGAGAGTACCCTATGTTCCGTGAGGATGACACTGTGCAGCAATTCCACTGCCAGTTACTGCCGTCACAAGTGCTGACTAGTGAGAACCGAGTGAGTTAGTGCCTCACATGGGCTGGATTCTGCTCATTACACTTCAAGCCCCGAGGGACTGCAAGTTCAAATCCTGCTTGCAGATTTTGGCCTCTTTTTCCCTGGCTGTGACGTCCAGATCATGAGGCCCTCACAAGTCTATCAGTCCTCTGCTTGGTTTAGAATAAAGGGAGTGTGTTCCAGGGAAATGAGATGGATGTGATGGTGTGATAATGAGGTGTGTTCACGAGGCAAACAGAATGGGAGCTGGCTGCTGTATGAGGCACACCTCGGAAATTTGGGGCATGACAGGAACTGAAACCAGGTGCTTTTTCACCACATGAGAGGAGGAGGTGTGTAAAGCATGACAACAAGTCACCAAAGGTCCCAGTGAAAAGGAGATGAGGGGAGTGTCTGTTCACTGTCTGTGCAGGTCTGGCAGCATCCCTCATGCTGAGCTGTGCTGCAGTAAAAGGGGCGCCTGGGGCTGGGAACAGGGCTGGGAGAATCCCTGCCTGCAGAGTCCAGGAGATTAGTCCCAGCCACGTCTTGGAGAGTGCTAACTCAGAGGAACACCACGCAGAAGTGGCTTTTTCAGGCCAGTGCAGTTACATTGGTTTGGCCTGAGCAGAGCCAGGCTGGGACAACATAGCAGGACTCCTTTGCTGTTCCTCTGGCTTTGCCATAAGCCCTTGGTTACTGCCTTGGAGAAAGGTACTTAAAAGGGACAGAGCTCTTCTGAAAGAATCAGTGCAGATGTCATGGCTGGGAGGGCAGTAGCCAAGCCTGTGGCTACCAGGTATCCATTTACTGAAGTGCATTAACAGTTCCGTGTTCAGGTTATCCTGAGGGACTGTGACAGTGTGTCGTATCATTGGAGACAGGTGCTGTGTCCTGCTTGGGAGCAGCAGGTAGTGAGAGAGAGCATTGTCTGGGTGAGCTTGGACTTGAAATGCTTATAATTGGAAACACGGGAGAGGGCAGTCACAGGTGCTGGATAAAGGTAAAGAAAGGAGACTGGTGTCCTGCTGCTGTGTCTGGAGTGCTAGCTTTCTCTGGAAGAAATTTGGCACTTGGTTTTCAACAGCTATTAGACCCCACAGATTTAGAAAACCCAGCCCTTAAGAGAAAATGTTGGATGAGAGAGAAAAATTGCTTCTGTTTCCTTGGTTACAGAAGAACATGAATAAATTATATGGGGGAAAAACCTCCGTACATTTTGAGTGGTCATTTGTGACAGCAGGTCCTGTGAATGTTTTCACTGGGGAGGAAGAAAGAAGAGCTCTTCCTCTCTGAAATGGGGTCTGTGTACAGTGTACAAGGCTGGATGTCTCACCTCTATGGGCAGCCAGGCTGGCTGGGCCACTGCTGGGGCAGGGAGGGTGAGGGACTCCTGCTGCTGGCAGGCGAAGAGGCTCTGGGACCCCATGGCACACCTCAGCTCTAGTCAAGTGAACCCTGTGTATCAGGCTCAACTTTCAATGAGTTTAGGTCTGCAGCCTGATTTATAGATCACCTAATTTCCTGCTAACTGGGTTTGCAGAGCCCGTGTGTGACTTGGGTATTTCCATATGGAACTGTTTTACCAAGACGAGGTGTGAATTTAAAGTGCCCTCTAGGAACATTATCTTCTGGAGTATGGTATTTGCACTGAAAAATACTTTCTTTGCAATCTAGTTGATGTCACTTCAGAAATTGTTTGAATGCTGCCAGCAAGCTATTCTTAGTGTAGAATAAGGGATCCTTCTGGATAGCTGTGCCTGTTTAATGATCTGTATTTATTATGGACATGCACTGGTGGCCTTCATTCAATTCAGGAGGATTATGGATGTCTGGGTACCAAACTTGCTTTGGAAATGGGTCTTGGAATCAATAGTTTTGAATTTTCCTAAGCCCCAGTCCTGTCTCCATTCTAAAGGAGCTGTTCTCCTACAAAGCTGAGTCTGATTTCCTGCTGGATTGCCTTCAGAGGCTTGTGGGCAGAAGCTCTTGGTGATGCTGCTTTGCTTGTACAGAATGGTTTTCATACCAGAGGAGAACTTACCTGTGTGTACAGCTCCTGCTCTGGAGGCTGGGATAAAGGTCATCCTTTTCAGGATGGTGATGTCAGGGGTGGCATGTGTAGAGGATTGCTTTAACCTTGTTCCTGACTGCATCCCATGAACAGTCTCAGAGTGTTTGGAGGATTCTCTAAGAGGAATACCAATGAGCTCCTGCAGTAAGCGTGTCCAGCAGGCCCAAGGGCCCCCAGGCAGCAGGAGCAGAGGCTGGGAGAGGTTCACTTTTCAGTGCATTCTGGATGGTGAACAGGACGTCACTGTTCTGAGAACGGAATCAGCAAGGGTTCCTTCCAGAGACAGAGGCACTTCTTGAATGCGGCGCCACGGCAAACCCGAGCACGCTGTCCTACAGCAGTGGCCTCAGAGTCCTCTCCAAGTAAGGGATGGACTGCAGCAGCCAGAGCCTGTTCTGTGGGGATGCTCTGCCATGGGGCCATGGGGATGGGAAGCTTCTTGGAGCCCTTGGACAGGCAGCAGCACTTGCATAGCTCTAGGCTGGGCTATGGCAGATTGCAGCATCAGGGCCAGCTGTTCTGACCCCACTGTCTGTGTGGGTCCCTCACTCACACCGTGCTGTGCTCAGCAGCTGCAGCAAACGGGGCTCCTGGGGCTGGGAACAGGGCTGGGAGGATCCCTGCCTTCAGTTCTGCCATTTACAATTCTGAGATAGGAAAAGTTAACACACTTTGGAAGAGTTTTTTTCTTTTTTTCTGGCACTTACAAGTTCAGCACGCTTTTGTGCATTCCAAGCAGTCCTGCCCAGATCGACCACCTGTTCCCTAATTCTGGGTATAGGCAGGCTATAGTTCTTTTCCATATGGGCAGTGTAATTCCATTAAGTAGCAATCCAGCACTCTTTTTTTAACATTAAACCTCGAGAGTTAATCATCCATCTGTGTGTAATCATTGATTCCATTAAGCCTTATGGCCTTGTCAGATTATCAAACATTTTAAACAGCACTTTTTTCTTTTTTCCTTACTCGACAGCAAAAGCATTTGTTGGGGGCACGATTCAAGTGAAGTTTTCAAGCCATACCCCAATCTCAGAGACAGTTACATTTCCCAAATCTTCTCCCTGTTCCAAAACACAGAGCTGGCCTGCATGAGGTCATTTGTGGCACACGCTGGGTCATTCAGGTGCTCCTTGACTGGCACTGCCAAGATGTTTGCTTGATGTTGACAACTCCTCCACCCCCGAAAAAACAATAAAGCAACACAAAACCAACAAAAACACCCAGACCACCCCCACACATGCTTTTTTTCCCCTGATTATTCAACCATCAGGGCGTACTCTCATCGCCTTGAATTTGGGGGAATTACAGTACTTGTGCTGCAGTCAGAACAGCCCCTCAGACTGATGGATGCATCTGACCCTTATTTGTGTAAGAACAGGGCAACCTGTTGTACGACAGCATGTCATTTTTAGTATGCAAACAGAACCAAAAGCTGTTTCTCCCACGCAAGATTTGAAAAATAAGGACATGATATTCCTGGAATTAACCATGTTCTCAAGTGATTTCCTAAATGTGACAGTGTAGCTTTGCATAAGCATGTAATTACAGCCTGGTTATTGTCCAGAAATTCCTGAAATCAGAGCTCAGTGGTGTGTCTGTTGGATGAAGAGGAGGGAGGTGCTTCAGAGCTTCTCACAAAAGTCCTCAGCCAAGAGGGTGGTGGGTCACCATGGCAGGTAACCGGTGCGGGGTTAATGGCAGGAGGCATATTTTCCTTCAGACTTTTCCTTCCTTACATATTCATTTCCCTTAATTGTATTTAGTGTCATCTTTGAGCCAGGAGTGCGGTTGCCCCAGCTCCAGGCACTGGTGGCTCTTTTGTGCCTGGCTGGAAAAGCAGAGGGTTTCTGTGTCGCTGGAGACACATCTGCAGCTGAAAAGCCTTCTCAAATCTTTGATAAAAGCTGCTGAAACAGAGTGGAAGCTAATGGTACAAGGCATGCCAGTAACTGTGGGCTTTGGGCCTGGATTACATTTTGCCCTGTGCTTGGGTCGGATAATTTATCCTATGAAAAGTACATATGTCAACTGGGATTTTGATGGCACTGCTTACTCAAATCTTTTTAAATGAATAGTCTTGTTAAGATACTAAGGTGACTTGAGAGGTGAAGAGAAGTAACCAGAGAAGTGGTGAGGTTTTGATTTTGAAATATTCTATGAATTTCAGAATCTATGTCTGATTCCAACCAAACCACTGTGATGACTACTGAACCTGATATAAAACCCAACAAAAAATAGCAAGCTGGGGGGCGAGGGGGGGCTGGTTTCTTAGTTCCTTCTTAATTACATTCATTTCTTTTTTTCGGAAAAATATTAGAGTGATAATTAGGCCACACATCATGTGTGGTTGGATAAATATTAGTTACATGTTGAGAAAGGGGGCAGAAAATTGTATCTAATGAAAGGAACTGGTGCCAAATAGTATAGAGATCTGCATTTGTCTTGGATAAGTGCCGTGCGTTCACCTCGGCGGAAGGAGGAGGCCGCACGGAGCATGGCGCACCCGCACAGCTCTGCCAGAGGCCAGGGACCAGCACGGCTGTTCTGCAGCACTGCCTTGGGCAGTGTTTGACTGCAGGTGTCGGTTCTGTGCTTGCTACAGAGCTCGGGGTGCTCTGCTCAGCGCTCTTGAGGCACGAGGCTCTGGGGTGGGATGAGGGCTGCTCACCCAGGAACAAACAGGAACATACAGGACAAAAGCCCGGCCTTCCTGCCGTGACTGTGGTTTTGGTGGGGCTTCTTTGTGCTCTGGAGCTGATGTCCAGCCTGGACCCCGGGGCCACTGATGGCAACAGCGCAGCTGGCATCAGGGAAATCACTGAGCCATGTATGCAAAGGTCTGGGAAATCTGTGTTGTGGATTCTGCGTGGAATTCCTTGTGCTTATGCATTGCTGAACTGGAGCAACAGGAGGCAACGCCTGGTAGGATGAAATGGGGGTGTTGGGGTGTGCCAGACAGTCCCACAGACTTCAATATGGCGGCTTCTGGCCTAGTGGGAAGGTCAATATTTTGGCTTCATGGATGTTAGGCAGAAGCTTGATATATTCTAAGTCCGAAATTGTGAAAAAGAGGAAGTGCTGGATGTCACAGTTAAGAAAATTGATAATTACATCAGTGAGCTGTCTGGCTGAGGGACTAACTAAACACGTCTTGAGCCCTCAATTCCAAAATTGCTGACTTTTCTCCCGAATTTCAGAAGTACAAGAGGGAAAGCAAGTTGAATTGCTGTCTGTCTCCTTGCATTTCTCTTGAGCAGATAGAAGGTACTTGAAAGGAATTTTTAGTGGGTTTTCTCTTGCTTTGAATAATGCCATAAATGTTAGGTCTTATGGTGATAAAGTAAATACTACACATAATGCACGAGTGGTAGGAAAAGTTGTCCAGCTTGTTTATACCCAAAATCTGCTCTGGGCCTTCTCTATGTGTTGTAGAGCCGGAGTTTCCTCATGCCAGCTCGAGTGAGGGCAGAGCCACCCAGTCCTGTTTGGAGCAATTAGAAAAGTTGCTTTTCTCCAATCAAAGAGAGGTATTAGCAAAATGAATGGGAGTAATTAAATCTAATTTAGTCATGTAAATGAGTTTAATTAAAAGAAATCTACCCTTTAATAACTTGAGGGGGAAAGGCGCTCCACACGGAGTTTGGAGTTTGGTTAAGCTAACGAGACACAACAGCTGAGCTGATGAGCCCATGCTGTTGTCACCTGCCATGTGCCCAGAGGGCTCAGGGGGCTGAGGCCTTTGGGTGGGCACCCCCAGGAGTGGCTCTTCCTTTTGTCTTGGAGTCCCACCTACTGACATTTGTCATACTTGAGAAATTTGCTGAGAAAACCCTCCCATGATTCTAAACGTGAATTGACACACAGGTTGAGGAATGGCATTTTGGGAAAAAAATCCTTGAGCTATTTAGCTGCTCCCCTGTGTGGCATCCTACAAGACATTTCTGTATGAAGCTGTATTAATTCCTTAAATATCTGATCATTGGCAATAAGCTTTTACTGCTTATTGATGAATCCAAAGTAGAGAAGCAATGTGGGGAATGGTGCCAGCGGAGCTCCCAGTTTTCCAGGAGTGGCTGTGCGAGCCATGTGGCTCCTTCCTGGCAGCCTGATGTAATTTTTCCATTGCTTGGAGGGTGCTGCTGCCAAGGGCTATCATTTGAGGCCCTTCCTGACAGCTATCAGGCGTGGCCCCAGGGTGTTCTGGGGCAGTACAGGGTCACAGAGAGCAGGATGGCCGTGGGGGGGAAGAGTTCTGCTCCCAGCAAGGTGTCATCTTCCTCCTTGGAGAGCAGCTCCTACAAGCTGTTTGTGAGTGTGTCACTTGGAGCTCTGACCTTTATTCCTTGTAGTGAACTGGGACTAGTTTTATTTGCCATATTGCTGTGCAGTGCAGCACTGCCATTAGGACTGTGGAGGAGTTGTTTGTTCCTCTCAGTATGACAGGGGGACTCACAAAGTGGACTGAGGCTTGTGCTTTCCTCCTGGGAAATGCCAAGATGTGTTGTAGCATCAGGGAGGGCTGGGGCTGATAAACAAAGGACAAGTGCCAGATGCCATGGAGGCTGCTCAGAAGGCGGGTGGCCCTCTGCTCCCATCTGGGATTGCTGAGCATTAGAGTGCATGTTGAGTGGGAGCCCAGGGCCCCTTGGCTGGCCAGGTCACAGCAGCCTGCTGCATCCAGTTCCTCTGCAGACATTGTTCTGGTAGATCATGCCTTCCCAGTCATCGGTGCTGTCTGTGTGTGTCTGTAGGAACTGTGAGGAACAGGCTGGGGGCAAGTTAGAAGAAGGAACCCAAACAGCAGCTGAATGGAGCTGAGCAGAGGTAGGGAAGAGGGGCAGGGGCCAGTTCCAGCTCCCTTGCCACATGTGGTCTCAGTTCACTGGGATTCACTGGGATTGTTCAGATCCCCTGGGTTTATGTTCTCACCCTGTCCGAAGCATGACGCGCACTGCGCAGAGCTGTCCAGGCCAGCTCCAGGGAATGAATGCTGCTGACTGGGCCGAGTGTTCCTCAGGGATGCGGGCAGGTGTGCTGGAAGGGCTGCATCAAACCGACTCCTCCCCTGAGAGCTGCGGCTCCCATCGGCATAGCTGGCAACTTCTTCCGTTCCAGAGGCTTGTAGGTTCGTGTGTTTATTTTTCTGACTTCGTTTATACCAACTGGAACATCTTTGGCCATTAGTTTCTGTTACCCCTTGCCTTTGAGGAGCCCTGGCTAAACTATGTTCTTGTGGCTTTATGCAGCACAGTGGTCTTGTGTTTAGTGTCTCTGCTTAGCCTGGTAATGTGTGGAGGGATTCTATGTGTAGATCAATTGTGGAGCTAAAAATTATTTCAGTAAGCCCAACTGTATGGGTCAGACCCAACTATAGCCATTAAGTGATTTTTAAATTTCTATTTTTCCTTTGAATATAGCTTTTTGACAACAGTTAGCAACTGCAGCATCCTATCGTATGTTAACTCTTTCATGGTCTTTCAATTTTCTGAAAGTAGTCTCTCTCATAAAACACTTCATTTCTTCTTCAATAATAGTGAGTATTGTGCAGCTGGAATTTCAAGTGCTGATTCAGATCAGCACATACGTTTTGATGCGATGAAGCAGCTTCTGAAGAGTTAGTGTGTGATTTTAATAACCAGTGCTTGGGTTCAGATCCACTCCTGACACCGTCTGCTGAATTTCCTTTCCCTTACAGCAAATCCTTGGCCAGGCGGACACTTCCCCCACCTAAATTCCCTCCCAGCCAGCTGCAGAGACTCTATTTAAAGTAAAGAAAATTAAATATCTGAAAATTTAAAAACCTGATTTGGGTTGAGCAAGAGGGAGAGTGGTTGCTGTTGGAGGTGGTCACCAAAAAGAAAAAAGAAAAAATTACTGAATTTGGATTCATCCCCTTCTCTTTGCCTTGTATTACAGCAGTTTATTTAGGAATTGCTGTTTTGAAGACTAAATTAAATTCAGACAGCTTTGTTAATGATGCCCTGCATTGGTTATTTGCTTTGACTTTGCTGAAATTAAAACTTTTTTTCTCTGCAAATTATATGCTTCTTCAGGGTTTTGTCCAAGCTGGTTCATCGGCACAGCAAAAGCAGTTTGAGCTGTCAGGGCTCCACTGGATTTACTCAGGTTTGCCAGCCTGAAAGAAATGCAGCCAAGCCATCAAAGTGAAATTAAAACAAAAACTTGAGAACCAAGGTACTGGAATGAGTTGCTAGGAGGAGTTGTCTGAGGGCTGAGCTGTGGGACTCAGCAGGCATTTGTAGGCATTGTGCTGCATGGTGTATTGATCTCCTCCTCCTCTGGTGTCTGCCTTGGTGCTGGGAATGCAGGGGCAGTGCTCTGCAGCACCCAAGGGTCTGCTGGAATGGGGCTTTGCCAGAAATACTTGGAAACTGTGTGGAGATGTGCATGGACATTCCTCCTGCTTGTGTCCATCACGAGCTCTTTGGCACATTGCCAGGAAGGCAAACACTCAGCAGCCAGGGAGCAGGGCGTGCACAGGTGGTGTCTGCTGCAGGGCTCAGTGCTGCCATGGATGCTGTTTCTCTGAAGTGCCCCCATCGCAGCAGCAGTGCCTTGCTGGACACTGTAGGGTGTGCGGGCTGCCCTGGGATATTCCAGGAACAGCCACCGCTGTAGATACAGGCATGGATGGGCACCAGCTTTGGCCCTGCTGGTGCTGAGAGCTGCCTCCTTCCTCCCAGCTGCTGAGTGCTTCTTTCAGGCACCGTGTGTGTGTAAAGGCAGAGCTGGACAGTGATGGCAGCAGCCATAGAAGGCTATAAAATGAGACTGAAGCAGGAAATACTATTTCTGTAATTGCTGGGGGGGAAAGTCCGATTGCTGTTATTTATACCTGTAACAGGGATTAAATCTCATAATGAACTGCACTACTCTGGATTGACACCAGAGAGCAAAATTTATCCTGCTCACTGGGTGTCCCTCAGATTCCATCAGGCTGCGCTGGCTCAGTGATGAGGGAGGGCTCTGGGCTTTGCTGCTGTTTCTCAGCCTGTGCACTGCCCGCCTGGCACTGAGGCTGCCGAGCCCTGCGGGGTCCCTGCTCGGCGCCGGGGCTGTGCACAGGCCTGGGGGAAGCTGGCACAGGCAGGCAGGGACCCTCCTGTATGCTCCCAGCACCTGTGGGCACATCCACAACATCCTAGGGGATGCCCAGGTTTGGAAGTGAGCCCTGCTCCCCCTCTTGCCACTCCCCAAGACATTGATGGAGCAGCGTGCCTGAGCAGATGATGCATAGTTGAGCATGGCTCTGTCCGAGTGTGTTCAGGGTGCAGAGCATCCCCATGTACCAGCAGGGTTTGTGTGTTAATGTGCTTTTCCTTCATGCAGGCCTGGTTCCATTAGAAAGGGACTCATTGTGTAATGTAATAGACATGATTAACTTTAATTGCACTTCTTTGTTGGGAAAATAGACATGTAATTAAAAACCTGACATGCGTTGTACTTTTTTCCTCCAATAATTTACTTGCTGGCATGTCTTCAAGCAGATATTCCGCAAGGCCCTCGCCACTTACTCATGCACATCTCCACAAGCCCAGCTCCTGTCCTTCTGAAACCCTGGTGTCTGGTGCCCAGACTGAACTGGCTAGTTAGCACATCCTGCTGGTCGCTCCCTCCTTTCCCAAGAGAAAAAGAGCTGTGTGTCTTAAAATGCTGCTCATTTTGTGGGATAATTTGGGGTATTGATTTACTGGAAAATTAGATGCTCTTTGGCTCTCACTGTTCTTGCTCAGAGTCTCCCATCCACAGAAGGTGAGGTGTGACCCAGGCCAGGATTCGCATCCCAGTTCAATCATCATTCTGCTTTGTCTGGAGTCCAAACCCCTTCTCCAGAGTCACTTTTGTGTATGCTGGGAAAATCTTTCAGGGTTTCTTAGTACCATTCTCATTTCCCAGGAAAAAAAGGGGAAGTTCAGATAGCCCCAGCCAGGCAGTGTTACCCACAGCTGATTTTAGTCCTCTGGCAGAGTCCTTTCCCTTTGGAATTCCTTTCTCTTTTTGTGGTCAGATGCCTCAGACAGTGCTCAGTTACTGAACTGAAATGCTGTACCCTGGCTCCGTGCTGTGGCTGCGCTGCAGTGATGTGGGTCCCTTTGCCTGGCAGCACAAGGACATAGGTGAAAACCTAAGATGGTCTCAGTTAGCAGACACCTCTGGGTGGGTACAGAGCACCGCTCAGCCTTACAGGAGCAGATGGAGAGACACCTCGCACCCGAGCTGTGCGGCATAGTTAAACTCTTTGGCTGTGCTCCAGGGACACTGCACACAGGGCAGACTCCAGCACAGATCCCCCAGGAGAGCCTGGGAAGCGTGCTGGCCTCTGTGTTCCTTGAGCTGGGCTGCTCTCGGGTCTCTACAAAATTCCCTCTGTCCTGGAAGACGCTCTTGTTGTGCCGATGATTTGTGCTCAGCTGTTCCCGGCCTCTGGGAAGGTGGGGTTTTATGGTTCCCTCATTCCATTTGTTCTGTGTATCTCTGCCACACTTTATTTTGTCCATCTTCCTGTGGTCTGTGTTGTTTTCTGGTTCTTTTATTGTCATTATTCAAAACATGAATAGAAGTGCATATCCTCTAAGTTATGAATGTAATCAATTTTGAGTCTTTAATTGTAATTTTTTTTCCATAAAATTCTTTTAATTTAGTCTAATATAATGGCACATCAAGCAGTAATGGGTACATTAAATTGAATCATGATGTTCATATACACATTTTACGACACAATCAAATATCCCAATGCATTAATTCATGTCAATCAGTTAATAAAATCAAATAGGAAACATTTCTCTAGTGCTGTTAACTGCGTTTCTCCCATTTGGAGGGTGACAAGATGGTGAAGGCCTCTATATCTTGCCTAGTTTGTGTTTTCTTGGCTGTGTTGGGAGTCGATATATTTACTTACTTGATGAGTACAAAGTGTGTCAGTTCCCATGGTCCCCCACCAAAATCCAGGAATGGGGAGCACAAGCCCCCACCTTTACCTTGTCCTACCCCGGTTCTGTTGGTACAGTCCTGTCCCCAGAGACTCCCCTAAATAAAGGAATATCAGCTGTGAACTTGGGGGATAACTTCTCTTTAAATATGTCTTCCCTTCTGATGTTGGCCTTCAAGGACAAAGAGCTGCAGTGAGTTTACTGCACACTGTTGTGAGGAAGGAGAAAAGGAAATTTCCTTCCTTAGCAGTTGGCATTGGAGCAGTTCTCTGGGCTTCTGGTCTGCTGCACTTCCAGGGTTGGTGCCAGCCGGGCTCCAGAGGGTGCTGAACCTGCAGTAGGTCTCTTTCCCTTTGCTTGTAAACACAAGTTTGCTTTCTAGTAACCATGTTCCTTCGCCTTGCCGATAGCCTGCTGACAGGTGTTATACCTTGGGTGTACAGCGCTGGATGGCAAATGGACCTTTTGTGCGGCAGTTTCTCGGCGTGACAGAAGCAGTGAGATACAAGCCTTATGGGCCCTTCCCATCCTAGGCTGGGGAGGAGAGTGTAGGTGTAGCAGCTCTTCCTTCTTGTGTAAATAGAGGACTTGTGCCGATAAGCAGCTGAGTACCTGAATGAATTGTGTCTGGATACCCCAGAAAGTGTTCCGGAACTGACATTCCCCACTCACACATGGATAGGGTTTGCTGGAGCTGTTTCCTCTATGATGCTTGAAAAGTTTATTTCTTTGGTTTTTATTTTCCATTGTTTTTATGCCAAAGTGTAGGGCTCCTGAGTATCATGTCTGGTCTCAGAGTGAGAGCCATGATGTGGCAACCAAAAGAGGGGATTTCTGGCTCTAGGGAAAGGGTCTGTCTGTGATGTAATGATTTTATCCAAAACTCAGTCTCTTCATTACAGAGGTTTGAGCAAAGGCTGGAGACATGCACAGCAGCCAATGTGAGCACTGACAGCTGGGTGTTCAGAGGGCTGGAACACTCACTTTGGGGGCACGGTCCTTGTAACCCTAAGGCTTGTGCCCAGTGCCCATACCCTCTGTGGAACTTGAACCTGGCTGGGCTCACTGGCAAGGATTTGTGAAGAGGACATTTATTGCTTGCTGCTTATTTCTGCCTGACTGGTCACTGGAGCCTGGGTCAAGGGGTGCTGAGCTTGGATTCCTGTTCTTCAGTACCTCTGATGTTGTCAGTAAGGAGTAGCCACTGTGGAAATGCAAATGAGAGTGGAATTGGGAGATGAAAATAAGCAAAGTCTGAGACTTAGCAGGGACAGGGGATGTTGAAGGCAGCTGTGATAGTCCAAGGTGTGAAATATCTGTAAGCACACAGCATTTGGACACCCATTTTTTTGCTGAGTGGGTTGAAATCCTCCAAGCCCTTGTGTTTTCATATCATGTGATATTATGGTTGGTTTGAGAACAATGAGGAATGACAGCATCATGCATCTGGATCCATGTGAATGTGTGAGCAGGCAAGAGAAGTGCTGGGCTGCGCTGTTGGGCTGGCAGGAGTGAGGGGGTTCTCTGCTGATGGTGCCAGATGCACAGCAGTCCCCAGAGAGTATCTGCTTTTTTTCCCTTCCCTCCCCATAACTTTATGTGAGAGAAGGATTTTTAGGAATGCTGACCCACGACATAGGTGGAAGCACTAGGTTAAGTTGAAGCTTAAACACTGACCCATGACAGTCCCCATGCTCTGTGCTGTGCCTGTTGGGGTGAAGGTGCTTTCAGAGCAGGATAAAATTCCTTTTAAATAAAGAGTTTTGACATTTCCTTCCCTGTATAGTGCCTATGAGGAATGGTACCAGTGGCACCTTGGTAGGGCCAGCTCTGTTAGGCTGTTTCATGGCCCTGTAGTGTCCCTGGAGGCATGTTGGCTGTGGGAAGGAATCAGCAGCCCTGGTTTGTCATCTCACCAGTGTCTGTAGACTGATGGCTCAGCGCATTTCCCAGCTCCTGCCTGGTGTAGGAGATGTTTAGTCTGCAGAAACAGAGCACAGTGCACGGGCTGTTGGAGTTTCATTCCACTCACCACAGTATTTGTTTGCAGGATTGTCACAAACCCAACAAGTCTGTTGGAGGTGCCCGCTGTCAGAGGGCATTTCAGAACTGTCTGTTTCTGTACAGCTGGAATTGTGCTCCGTGTTCCACTCTGTGCCGGAGTGGTGTGGGGGAACCTTTGAGAGGGGCTCAGATACCCTCTGCTAGAGAGCCAAACTGGTTTCATTGGCAGGAGAGGGACTTGAAGCCTGGGAGCAAGAGTGGCAGGTGGAAGGGGCTGAGGGACAGGCCTGGCCTGTGCCGTGCTGGGGCTGGGTGGAATTTTGGATGAGAGCACAGCCAAGAGCAGGCAGTGCAAGCCCTCAGAGCTGAAGCTGAGGGAGGAATTTGGCTGAGGGAAGCAGGTTCCTCATTTTATTTGTCCAGGTAACTTTGCAAGTGTCTAAGTGCTGTGTAAGAGATGGTCAAAGGCATGGGGTAAACCCTGAGATTGAGCAAAGTCAGCTCAATCAAACAGTCGGCTGTTCTGAAAGCAGGTGCTGCTGCTGCTGCCTTGGTTGAAAACTCATGAAGAGGGACCAGGCTGGGGGGAGGGAACAGAATTGGTTCATAAAAGGTCTCTGTTTCTGCATCCCCATTGCAACATCCCTGCCTGTGCAGGATGGAGGCACGATGGGCCCCAGGATTGCTGGAGGGAGGGATGCAGAAAGGGAATAAGTGCCTGAGTGGGACAGGAGGGCTGGGAGGTCCCTGCTCTCGGAAGTCTCTTTCCAGAGTACGGACAGATGCCGCTGGGTTTGTGCTGCATGCATTTTGGAGTCCAATTCCCAGCCAGGGCTCTCCTTGGCAATGGAGCTGAGGGCTGTGGAGGCAGGAATAGCAGTCTTCCCGCATCTGTGGAGCAGATAAACAGCTGCCATGGGGGCTGGGCAGAGCTTTTTGCCTCAGGCTTGGACCCGTCAGGCATTTTGTGGGAGCGTGCCAGCATCCACATTTGACAAGGCAGTGGGTTGAGGTGTTTCCCTTCCTGGCTGTCCCTCCCCACTGCCCCTGGACTTGAAATATTTAAGGAGCCGCATCCTGCCTCCCTGGGCAGGATGAAAAGGCAGAGATGGGTTTGTTGGCAGTGGCAGTGCCAGGAACAAGACGTGGCTCTGCAGGCCCATCCCCACGGCTCTGTTCAGGCTCCGGGTCTGACCACAGCCCCGCGGCAGCTGGAGTGGCTGGGAGCAGAGCACAGCATTGCACCTCTGCCTCTGGCAGCCCTGTCAGCCCTTCTCCAGGGGTGCCAGGGAGCCCTTCTAAAGGAAAGCCTTGCCCGAAATGCAAAGTACTTTAAAAAGCACACCCATTTCTGCCTCTAACCCAAATTCACAGCCTGCAGGGTGGCTGCAGCAGGAGAGTGGGCCCATCTTCTCTCCCCTTCTGTGGTCTACAGGAGCAGCATTTCCTTCCTCCTTCTGTCACCTCTGGCTGTGGGGACTGTGAGTAGGCACCACACAGAGCTCTGGTGGCTCTGGCTTAGGGAGCCAAGGCCTGGAATACTTCTTCTCTTGGTGTCTGCCTTGGAGCATTGCAGGCTTTGAACTGATGGAAAAAGAATCTTGTGATTAAACAGGTGCTTGCTATGTACACCTTTTTTACCTTCCAGCTCACCTTGAGATCCTGAAGTCCAAAGTGCAGAGGTTTCGAAGACAATCACTTCTTTCCTTCTTTCATTCTTTGCTTCTTTCCGGCGTGACATTGTGGCTGTCACTGGTGCAGTGGTAGGTAAGCTTAGTATCAAGGCTGTAAGGTCACTGAGGCACAGCCTCCAGGGCCATCATTCCTCTGGAGTCTGAGGCTGAGGTTCCTCTTGTCTCAGCTCAAACCTAAACTTTTTGGCATGATTAGTAAGTGTTCTTTGCTGTTAAAGTCTGTGGGTTACCAGGAAGGAAGCCAACCCAAGACACGGTGAAGGCACTCTGGATCCAGACCTTCTGTGTTTGCATTGAAAGGCCTTTAGAACAAAACTAGTTATTTTCTAAGCTGCATCTCTCAAAATAGTTGAGGAAAATATTGACATGATCTGCCCTTGAAAGGAAGAGATGAGGTGAAGAGTTCCAGCCTAGCTGCAGGGTCTTTCTGTAGGGCCTTTCCATTCTGTCTCTGGCTTCCTGTGAAGAGCAGGATCCCTTGGCACCAAAGTTAGGGAGTGTTTCCCTCACAGTATCCTTCATGGGGTGTGTGTGTGTGCGGAATGCTGAGGAAGGAGGGGCATTTCCAAAGACATCACTAATGAAAATACTCGTTCTAAGTGAGAGAAAGGGTTCTAATCAGTCTGCCTCATTTTAGGTTATTAATGTAATTGAAAACACAGTCTACCTAAATCATGCAAATTATATGCAGGGTGAGGATTTTTTTCTGCTATCATAATGATAATCTAAATAAAATGTGGGTTGTAAGTGGAGTTGTGAAAGACTGGATCTGAGATTAATATGAAATGCAAAGATTGAAAAAAGATACGCGTAGTGTAGAGCTGCAACTCTGCTTTTATGACATTTGAAACCCTGATTTATGACCGTTGTAACCAGGTTTTTAACTGTATGGAAAATGGAATGAGGTTAAACTTCTTCCTATTAGCATTAGAGTTACAATCACAACACATTACAATGGACTAATAAATGTGACTTTTTGAGTAATGAAATTGCCATCAACGCCCCGTTAAGTGGAATGAGGTTGTAATTGGAGTTAGGCTGTACAGGGATGGGCAGAGGCTGCCAGAGCGCCCACAGCATCTCAGGCACTGTGGGCAGTCCTGGCTCCAGTCTCTACCTATAGAGTGCTCCCCTAACACCAGAGAACACCCCAATCTGCCACCGAGTCCCATGGAGCCAGAGCAGCCTGGAACCATGACTTCAGGTTGTCTAGGATCTTTTGGGAAGTGGATATGGATTGTGTGTGAAAGGCCCAGGACAGAGCTTAAAAATGTGCCTATGCCATAGCCAGAAATTTCAGGGTGTCATCAGGTTGGATTGGATTTCATATTTTATTCCTGTAGGGTAAGGAGCTGAATTGTCAAAGCCAGAGTGGGGATTAGGTGTCCCACAGCAACTGGAAGTCCCTGAAAATACCTAGAGCTTAATCAGAAATAGCTCCCAGTCCATTCCTGAGCAGCTCCAGCACAAGGTAGCATCATGGTGAGCTCTCTGGATTTCCCCACTGTCCCATGGCCGGAGCTGTGGGGGGACACAGGAAGTATCCAGAACCCCAGGGAGGGAGTACTGCGGGCTCCATCAGAGGCAGAGGACGTTGGGCTTCTGTCTCTCCTGAGTTTTTTTCCTAGATGTCAGGGTCCCTGAGGGTTGTGTAACACTCATCAGGACTGAGCTTCGGACTTGTTTGAATCAAAGGAAGTGGTTTAATCCGCTGCTGCTGTTTGGTGCTCATCTCTGTGTCCCTTCCCTGGGTTTTTCTGAACGATTGTCTTATACAGGCATGTCAGAAATGAGCATTTTGTGGGTAATCATTTTGATATCTCCACCAGAGTGTTGGTACCCTCTTCCCATTCCTATGGACAACCCCTAAATGGTGGTTTGTTTGGTTTTTCAGAAATGCTGTTAATTTACTTTGCAGTTGCCCTTCTGGATCAGCATCAGGATGCTAAATTAAATCTGACCATACAGAGATTTGCATTAACCCTTTTGCTCTCTGTTTCTCCACTAACACAAGCCAGTGCAGTTGGTGCCCTGCGTTCATGTGGGGTTGGCTGTTTTACAGGAAAACAAAGCAGGTATCTTACACAAACCAGAACCTCTACTCCCTGCCTTTGTGTTACAGAGCAAGTAGTCCACACACCTGACAAAATTCTGCTCCTGTTTAGTTGCAAACACAGTCATTTCCTGTCCAGAACCTGGTGGTACTGAGGCTCAAAAGGAGATGGTTCCCTGTGTCTGTATTTCCCCTGAACAGATGCAGAAGTGAATGTCTGAACCAGGATGGCACTTGGCCCTCCTTCTCCTTGTGGCCCAGAGTGGCCCTCGCAATGCAGGCTGGCCAGGACAGCGTGGCACTTACTGCACAGGCAGGAGGAGCAGGCTTGGTTTGCTCAGGGCTTCTCCTGGCACTCCCCATGGCACCCTTCCTGCTTCCCTGGTTCTGCTGCTGCTGCCGCTCTCGCTGGAGGTCACTGTGGCCACTGAGCCTGGCTCTTTGTCACTTCCACTCTGCAGGCAGAGCCTGATGCACCGCTCACAAGGAGCAGCCTCCCCTGACAGCCAAGCTCCATGTGCTGCTCGCTTTGGACAGGTGATTGATTCCTCTGTAATACTGTTAAATGGGAGCTGTATTGGGATCCAGGGCCATCTCTGGATCAGAGAGACAAGGTCTTTAGCAGTAATTGGGCCACCCTGTGTCAGGTGAACTGCCCTGCTTATGGGCCAAATGCAGATGTCACTTGGTGTCACCGTTGGAGGGGACGAGCGCAGCCATGAGAGCGTCACTGGTTTGCAGCACAGGTTCCAACCCCACGCCTGGGAGAGCCGATCGTGCCAGCAGTGCTGAAATCATCGCTTGTGACACCAGTGGTCACAGATGATCAGGGCTCCCAGGCAGCAATGTGGGCATTTTTTTGTCGTATGTTAATATCCAGCTGTGCTCGGAAAGGTGCTGGGAGTCCTGCATTGCTCTGGTGGCTCTGCCTGCAGAGCAGCACGACAGGTGCTCTGGTGGCAGCCCCGGCCTGGCTCTCACACGGCTACACTGCAGTCTAATGTACAGCAGCTTTTTCATGGTGTTCACCCTTTTAATAGGCGTTCCACAAGGGACAAGTGACAACAAGAGGACACTGGGAGGTAGAGGCAGTGCTGACACTGGGAGGAAGTGCTGGTTTTCAGGAACAGTGGCTTTGCAGAGTTTTGGGGTTGGGTTTGCACCAAGGGCATTTCACTGTGCAGCAGCCCCACGGGATGTGCTGCTGTAGAAACCTTCCTACATGTCTGCATCCAAGACCCCTGGGCTGGCTGAATTTGGGTGTATCTGTGTGTACGTGGGTGCAGTTATCTCTGCGTGTATGCAGAGTTACATAAATCCATTACATGATCTCATATACCAGTCTGAAGAATAAACTGTTCTGGCTCCTCTGGTGGGTGCTGCTGATCACTGGAGAGTCTTACTACAGTCAGTCTAGGCTGAAATCCTGAGACTGATGAAGTTTGTTCCCCCTGAACCCAGAACAGTCCCAATCCTGCTTTGTTTTTGTTATCTGGAGGTCTTCTGACCCAGATCTAAAACAAACATCTGACTCATGGAAATAGAGGCCTCTGACCTTGGCATGGGCTTCAGTGCGATGATGTACCCAAAGCAGACCTGTGTGGTTTAGGTGGTTTCTTAGGGCATGATGATACCTATTTATACAGAGGCTTTTAAAATTATATGTAGTTAGGTCTCACGACCTGTCGTCCTCTGGTTCATCCAGTCAAAAAATAAATCCTCTTGGTTTCAGCTTCCCAGAAAAGCGCTCAGTGATCCTCACCTGCTCCTGCCCTACCCCTCTTCCTTGTTGTTTGCCCACTGCATCATCCCCTTATCCTTTATTATCCACAGTGCTGTCTCTTCTCTGGATCCATCCACCAAGGTGTCTCAGGGCTTGTCTGCTGCACATGCTGCACACACTCAGAGGGATGCTGGTGCTGTTTACTCCCATTATTTCTTTGCCAGTTGTGGTGATTTATTCAGCTCCTCTCACGGCTGATGGGCTGAGCCTCTGTCAATTAAGGAGTGTGACATAGATAGTGCAAATGGCTCTAATGAGGGGCAGTCCTCATTAGCTGGAGCTCTGATGCTCTCAGGTCACTTGTTCTGGTTCCTTGGGCTGTAGGCAAGGCTGGTAAATGAAATACACCTTGGAGCCAGGTTCTGCCGTACCATGGCTGGCATTCCAGCTGCTTTCCTCTGAGGCCTGGGAGCACTCTCCCAGTGAGCACACGTTCTGCTCTGGGCATTCCTGGCACCCTTCCCCAGGCGCTGGCTGCCCTTCCCAGCAGCAGCAGGCTCTGGAGCACCCCAGTAATCCTCTTGAGCCAAATGACACCTGATCAGTGGGTCCAGGGGGTTTTTATGCAGGCTTATATCCGATGAAATCTCCCAGTTTTACTTTAATTGCTGTTGGCAACATGTGGTCTCTGATAAAAAACATATTTTCTGTCGAGATTGCATTCATCAGTTGGGCTAATTTTTCCTGGCCCTCCACCCATCAGAGCTTCTTTGGAAAGGGAAACAGCAGCTTGTGGGTTAGTGGATGCCAGGCAACTGAACAAAAAGAGAGAGAGGGAGAAGGGGAAGAGCAGCTCCGCGCCTGCTGCAGATATTTGCACGGAAAGGCCTGCAAGGGCTCCTGTCCCGGTGGCTGTGATCCGGGGCACGCTCGGGAGCCGGGACAGGGAGCCCGTGGCCCATGGGCCCCGTGGCCAGCGCGGGCCCGTGTGCAGAGCCCGGCAGGCCCGGCGGGAGCCGCTGCGCAGACAGCTTGCGCGCCTGACACGCTGCCAGCGCCAGAAGCTCGCCGGGTATTTCTGTCTTGGCAGATGCACGTTCTGTTGTAGAGGTCTGTTCAGCTCGTGCCTGCCTCGTTCCCAGGTAATGCTCAGCACAGGCTTGCGGCAGGATTTTTCATAGATACTGCGGGGCTTTTCCTTGACACCAGGGAAAAAGAGGAGAAGTGGTGTATGATGCAGCTCCGGGTGGATTGCTGTCAGCATGTCGTTTCCCAGATGTGCTGATCCCAGCTCTCCATGCCAGCAGCTCCCAGGCTCTTGTGGGAATGCTGTGGGTGACCCTGTGTCTGCATGTGATTCAAAAATAAGACAACAGGAACAATGTTTGGTGGGCAGGCACCTCGCCACTCGCTGAGAATTGCTGTGTTGGCTTAAACCACCCCCTGGATTCTTGGGAACTCACTCCAGAGGTAGCACAAGTTGGGGGAAGAAAAGAAGTTCCAAAAAATGGATTAGCCTTAGTTTTGAAGCAAAGCTGAAATGTTTGCAGGGTTTGCATGCTGGTCTCCATATGTCTCTTTTCAATTGCATGTGCTGGAAGAAAAAATGGCAATGTGTAAAGGGATCTGTTAAAGTGGAGAAAGGGAAGCGCTATGTGCTCCCAGGCTGTGGGAGAGAGCAGGAACTGCCCAGCCCTTCCCTCCGAGGAAAAGACACATCGTTCCAAAGTCCCTAATGGGGGAGCAGTGGCCATCGGGTTCATGTGCAGCACCATTCCTGTGCTTTCCCCTGCCTCAGGAATGGAGGAGCAGAGTATTGTAGCTGTCTGCTCCCTAGCCCCACGTGCCTCCCAGACAGTTCAGCAAGGAGCTGGGAGACAAATAGCAGCCTGCTCCCTTCAGGGGATGGCTCCCACAGCCCTGCCCTGCCTGCTTTTCCAATGCTTTTCATTTCTAGATGCAGACTGACTCAGCCTTGTGCTAGTAAAGGCCCCTTTCTGCCCAAATGCAGGCTTCCATCATGTGCAGGGGATGGCAGCGCTCCCGCTGACTCTGGGGAGGGCAGGCCTGGGCCATCTGTCCCTGCCGCTCCCGGAGCCACGCACGAAGCACATCCTGCATATCCCTCCCACAAACTGGTGCCGCTCCGTACAGCAGTGTCTGCGTTTCCTGAATGGATTTATAATCCATCCAATACGCTACATTCAGAATGTGTTACAAAAAGGACAGATTTACAGGAGACAATCTGCCTTCATGATGATTGCATATTGTGGCATTTCTAGTCCATATGGATCAGTAAGACTTGGATAGCAGGCATTTGACCTTCAAAATCATGCAAATGTGAAACCAGACTTCCATTTTTTACAGCTGGGAAAGTCACAGTGTAGCTTCTTCATCTGATTTGGGAGGCATTGATTAAAATACAGTTTGACTTAAGAAATTACTGAGATTTCCATACTGCCTTTTTGCAAAGCCGTAGCTCCAGATCCTTCTCCCTCTTTCCTCACCCCTCCTGGCTAAGCCTGACTCATTAACGCCTGTGACTCAATTGATCATTTCAGAGAGAAGTTGCTAATTTAGAGCCACGGGCCAACTATAAACAAGACTTTAAACCTTTTTGCTCCCGCCATAGTTAATCTGTGATAATAACTCCTGAGAGCCTCTGAAAAGGTCTGAGTGTGGCTTTCTGTCAACAGCATTAGGGAGCTGTACATTTTCTCACTGAGAAACCTTGGCTGTGCCAGATCCAATCAGGGTGTTGGGAGCAGCATTAGCCTCCTGGTTTGCAGAAGAGCTCCCTGGGTTCTGAGCAGGGAGGTTCTGCTGGGGCTTTAAGGTGGTTTCATCTGGGCTCACAGTGCTTGTATTTCATTGCCTTTGTGGTGGGCTGGGCTGGGCAGGGCTGCTGTGTTTTCCTGCTTTCACCACCCCTGCACCTGCAAGCTTTGTCTTGCTGGTGGTGTATCCTCCCAAGAAATCCTACTCAAACTCCTTCATTGCAATCATTAGGTTTGCCCAGTTCTTCCTTTGTCAAGTTAAAAAACCCAAACCCAAGACAACTTATCTTTCATAGTATTTTGGCTAGAGCCTGAAGACACAATTTACTTGTACCACATGCTTCCACAGAGCTGTCTCGTGCACTCCAGAAGGAATGTGTTCAGGCTGAGATGAGGAGAATCTATCCTGGCACAGGGCAAAGGGGGAGCCAGAGATGCCCAAAACATGTGTGGCTTTAGTTTGTCTGATTTTCCAGTCATTCTGTGGGTTTGGATTAGTAATTCTGTGAGTTGCCTTTTTTGTTACCTTTGGTTTTTTTCCCAGTTCCTCCCTTGTCTTGGTGCATCTACAGAACTTCATGCCAACTGTATATGCTTCACACTCTTGTACAGGGACAGCCATGGCAGGGCTGGTTCTGCAACCCAGGAGAGAGTGTGTCCAAGGCTAGAGAAAGAGAGAGGGGTTTTATGTGGTCTAGTGTAGTGGGTTTTTTTAAAAAAAAAAATAAATTCTGTTTCTTCAGTTTTAAAATTAACTCATGGACAGAAGTTTCTGAAGTTTCAGTAATTTAGTGGCCATATGCCACAGAACTGTTTCCTGCTGTGAAATCTGTCATGGACAAAGAATTGAAAACAGAAGGAAAACGTACACTAATATCACCAGCTCTTTGGAGAAGAAAGAAGGAGTCCTAGGCTCTGGACACTGGCAGTCCACAGCAGTAATTAAGGGGCAATGTCTGCCTTTGTCAGTAAAGGAGCACTTGAAGGAAATGTCTTTCCCCAGCAGAAGCAGAGGGTCCAGATATTGCTGTCAGCTTGTTGTTCCCCACAAACAGAACCACTGTAGTTCAGGGTACACTCTGTAGTAGGGCAGCAATTCCTAAGGCACGTGTACTTCCCTGGACTAAGCAGGCCTGGGGATCTCAGCTGCTCCTTGAGATTGCCCCAGGACTGTGCAGGCTTTATCCTAGCACTTGTTTACCTGCATTTACCTTGCTTTGTGTCCTGAACAACACACTTGCTTTTCCTTTGGGTCTAAATAATTCTGACAAAAGGAGTTGGAGAAGGTTGGGCTTGATGGGTTTTCTTTTTCTTTCTTTTTTCTTTCTGTAAAGTCTCCTTTTTAGAACAATTGACATGGGGTATGACTGGACAAAAAAATAGAAAATTATGGGATCATTTTCCTCTGCATTTTCTTAGTTCTGTCACGTTTTGAATGGCACAATCTATTTTTTGACATGGATTGAAGCAAACGGTTGTTTTTTCCTTAGTTCTGCCTGTGGGCTGGCAAGTGCCACCATGCCACACTCTCTGCTCCTGCCTCCAGGGCTCTGGTCTGGCACTGCCAGGAGGGACTGGTTTGCTTGGCACCAGAGTCTGGGAAGCCTTTGCCCAGCTCAGCACCAGCCCCAGGCAGATCAGGGAGCTGGCAGCTCCTGGTCCTCTGCACTGAGCTTCAAATGGGGGGTAAAAGCAGGCGTGGGGAGCCGGCTTGGGCTCCCTGTGCCCCGCAGAGGGGCAGCTGGACAAGGAATGTCTGTGTTTTCATTCCCATGGCACAGACACATGGGCTGGGCATGCAGCTGGGCATTGCAAGAGAGCAGGTAAATCAGAGGTTTTGCAGGGAATGTTCTATCCTTAGCCACTCGTTCTGTTGTTACCAGCTACTGCTGACTGGTAAGGCAACAGACCTTAAAGATAATGATATTTACTAGAACGTGTTTGTCAGGCAGCCAGCTCTCCTCTTACAGCGGCTTTTATACTCCCTAAAGCACTGCTTGTGCTTAACTCCTGCTGCTCCTGCTCTCCTAGAGTTGTTCCCATTCCCACAGCCCCTGTGTCAGTTTCAGCTCAACAAACCCGGCAAAGCTGGGCTGGAGGAGTCCTGCAAACAGCCTTTCCAAAAGGCCAAGCAGACACGCCAAGTGCCATGTCTCTTAGTCATAGGAGCTGCTGGGTGCTGTGTTTGTGCAAGACACAGGTATCAGCTTTTATGGGAAGGAGTGTTTGGATACCTGATTGACTGAAACCTTGTGAGCAGAAACTTGTATTTATTCTCCCTCTGTGTCTGCCTCTTATACACACAAAGAGATAGTTCTCTTTTGGGGCTTGCAGCAGGCTGTGGGTCAGTTCCCGCCATTCGGTGGCTCTCGGCAGGCCCTGGGTCAGTCACAGTTGTTCTGTGGCTCTCGGCCGTCTTTGGTTCGGTTCCTGCCATTCTGGGGCTCTCAGCAGGCCGTGGATCACTTCTCGCTGTTTAGGGGTCGGCCATGGCTCGGCCACTGGGGGAGAGGAGATGTGCAACGCGACATACAGATGTCGGCGGTGGAACAGGGCCCAGTGTGGCATAGATGTCAAGCTGCAAACAGTGGCAGGTACTGCAAACTGAGCACCTCTGAAATACTGTGCAGAATTAGGTAGGTTTCTTGTTTCTTACCACATCAGGCTGACTGCCTGTCCCCTTTTCCAGGACACACATATCACACTTTTTAAGCTGTCCTGTGGATCTGTTGTCAGGAGAGGTCCTCTCTGCCAGGGCAGCAGTGAAATGTGATCTAGCTCTTCAACTGGAATTTTGACTTTTGTTTCCTCTGAAAACTTGCTCTGTCTCTCTTCCAGCTCTCCTCAGGCATCCAAGCTTTCTTCTAAGTACAGTGGGAAAGGGATTTTTTGGGAAGAGTTCCCTGGGCTGTGATTCTCTGGAGGGGTGGTGTTGGCAGTGTTTTCCGCAGTGGTACCAGCACACACCCAGCTGGCATCCCTCACATTGCTGGGGAACATTTAGAGGCAGGATTGGTCTCAGGGAGAGAAACTGAGTTGCTGATGTGGATAGAGATTAACCTTTGGGTTAGTGTAGTGTTTACACTATGCTGGGGGAGAAAAACAGTAATTTTCTTCAGTGCTGAACTCCCTTCTGCTGGGCAAAATCTACCTTGGCAGATTCTGACTACTTCTGGCTTCACAAGTGTGTGTACATTTTGGGTGGTTGAGTTTCCATGGAAATTCAGTGCACCCATCATTCTGAAATGGCTCTACGTGCAGTCTGGATTTGAGAACAATTGTTAGCTTGTCTTCTTTTTTATGCCACCTTTTGATAGAATTGGCCCATTCTCCTAGTAAGCTATGGAAGAGCAGTTTCCTAAGCAAGCGGAGTCCAGAAATATCTCCTCTCCACACAGGTACATTTACAGGTATTCTAAAAGTCACTGTGGGAGAAGCTGCAGGAGTCCCAGGCTAGTAGTGGGGGCACTTCCAAGTGTTCTTGTGTGTTTCTGAACAGCTCCGGAGGAGTTGTTCGGTTCCAGTGGGTCAATAATTTTTCAGAAGAACCTCAGTCTGTATTTATGTAATCTCCCTTTTAACAAGTTAATTTTGTGTTTTTGTGACAGATCATAACAGCACTGAAGCAGCCATTATTGTCTGCTTGTCTATTGACTTCCATGAGGGATATTTTCCTGCCTCAGGTTGGTGTTTGTGCGCCAGAAAGTGAAGGGCTTAGCAGTGGGGCTCTCACTACAGGCATGAACACTGCACCAGAGATGGGCAGGGAAGGGCTCCTCCTCCCCCTCCTCCTCTCCCTGGCTGTGCCAAGCTGTCGTGCATGCAGAGGGGTTGTCTGGAGCCAGCCCCTGCTGCTGGGTTGGGTTTGAGATCGTCTGGGCTTTCTGCTGGAGCCTGGGCAGGGCCAGGGCTGTGTCACTGTGGGTTAAAGCCCATCCTGCCAGGACCCCCCTTCCCAGGCCTCATTCCCTGTTCTCCTGCCTATTACCTCCTAAGCATTGTAATAGCTCGGGTAAACTGCCGGGACAACAACGCCGTCTGGAGATCCTGCATCTGCCTGCCTTAATCAGCTTCCTCCCTTGAACAGGAATTTAAATAATGAGTCAATTAATGTTCTCAAATGCCAATGAGATGCAGAAGACATAGGTGGAGGTGGGAGCAGTGTGAGCTGTTCCAGCGCTGGATTTTATGAGGAGTCACACACTAGAGCACCCAGCTGATTATGTGTCCCACACAGACGTGCCCACCTAGCACTGCTCCTGCTCCCCATGCCTGGCTCCCCAGAAAAGGCCCCTTTTCCAGAGGGCTGTAAACCTTTCTGCACAGGGCACACTTGTCACACCACCCACAGGCAGCCAGATGGTCTTTGCATAGGGCATGGCAGCTTTCTTTTTTAATGGGGGCCTTAAAAATGCAAAAGAACGCATAACCTCTGTATCTTCAATACTGCTTTCTTCATGCTGAGGATCATTTAATTTATCCTGTGCAGATTATTTTGGCAAGTGCCTAATCCTTTGTTTGTTGCTTTGACTTCACCTGTGCTCAGGCAACCGTTCAACTCTTCTTACCACACTTTGGTTTTCCTGAACAGTAGCAATAGCTAATAATAACTAAATCAGCACCATAACTTGTGGGATTTCCTTTTATTTCACAAATTAAATGCAGGCTGGTAGGGCTGAGAAGTGATCTATAAAAAGGGCTGGAAGGAAAAGAATGATCCCTAAATTTTAGGTATTAACATTTCAGTTCTCTCTTCTCCACAAAAATAATTTTGGTTGTTTTTTGTCCTGCAGAGGACTTAGGTAATTTATAATACTATCTCCAGCAGAACGGGACAGGTAGTGTGGAAAACACGTTTTCTGTGCTCCTCTGCCTTGCTGTTTTGCACACTTTATTGCTGTAGCAGTGCCTGATGGGCTGAGTAATGGCCTTAATGTCCTGAATGCTGGAGCTGTGCTGGCTGTAAACACTGCTGGAGCGCTCTGTGCCTGGGGAGATTTGCCATCCCAAAAGAAGGGAGGATGGCTGTTCCCCCGCCTTTAATGGGAGCCTCCTGTGCTGGATGAGTCTGAAATCATCCTCCCTTGTGACAGGAGCAGGAGCTGCATGAGCACCTGCACACAGGGGTGAGCTACACTTTGGTCAGTAATTCGTGTTGGTCCCCAAAAGGAGTCTGCTGGTGGGGTGCTGTTAAATCTGAAAGGTCCTTCATCCCTGTGTCTGTGCACAGAGACTGTGGCTAAAAGCTGTTCTAGGATGCATAGAGGCAAAGGCCAGAGAATGGAGCTCTGCCTCGTGGCTGCTCCATCAGGTCCCAGCAAACTTCCCCTTCAATTATTCCTCTGTGGGTAACTTGGAGAAGCCCAGTGCAGAGTTATTCCACCTGACAGCAGCAACAGAGCATCCAGGTAAATAAAGATCACAGCCTGGTTGAGAAATGAAGTTGGACCTCAGTCAGATCTAATCACAGTTAGCTCACCTAGAAACTTACCTGTCAGCATGTGCAGGACTCGGATACTTTCCCTCCTCCTGGTGAATTGTGAGCAAGGGTGTGAGGCTCTGGCCAGGGCTTAGATGGGGATTTGCTGCTGTGCAGAGTTGCAATGGGGCCAGTCCCTTCACAGGAGCACCTCCCTGGGTCAGTGGGAGAAACAGGGACACACCAGGGCCTCTAGCACAGCCCCAGGTTTCTTGGTACCCAATGGCTTGTGAAAGCACAGACCTTCCCAGCTTCCTCTCTAGTAAGTAACCACCTGTACGTGGAACACATTATCCCTGTCTGTCAGGAGCCCTGCCTAATTGCAATGGGAAATGTAACGTTATCCTTTAACTTCCCATTTATGAAGCAATTTGCAGTGGAAATGGGGACTGTGCGATGGCCTTTCAGAAAGGAGCTGCAGTGCTGGAAATCGCACACAATTTAACAACTGACACATCCAATTGTGAGGCAGAGGAGGAGCACTGGTTAAATATTCCCTCATTTGCTTGCCCTCTGTGTGGAATATGATGCTGGTTGTTACTGCAGCCTTTGAACTCCTAGGGCAAGTAAAGCCCAGGGTGCCACAGCAGCTCTGCCAGGGATCCTGGTTACAGCCGAGAGAGGCAATTTGCTCTGGCTTGGATATTTGTGTTTGGTCTGAAACGTGTTCAAAACATGGAGGGCTTGTTTATAGGGTAGAATAGAAGAGAATAGAATGAACTCCTGGTGAAGGCCAGAGGAGCCAAGCATGCCCACAGGTTGGTCAGGCTGCCCCAAGGCAGTGAGCTGGGCTGTGTGCTCTGCACTGGGAACATGGAGCTCCTCTAGGATTTCCAGTGCCACTTCCTGAGCAGAAAATGCCCAATAGATTTCTGCAGACAGGCAAAGCAGGGTGCTGGCCAGCCTGGGAGTCCTGAGAGCATCTGTAGGGTTGATGACCTGCTAACGTTTGTGCCTTTGCACTTTGTCCACCTCTTTTCCATCCTGCTCAGCATTTCCCATTAAAGGAATTGGCCATTACAGGAGTTGGACATCGCTGTGAAGCTGCCAGCGATCGGTGATGCTTTTCCTTCACCTGCCTGCTTCAACCTCACAGTGGCTCAGCTTTCACTGCCTCCCTGCTTATCTCAGTCATTTGTGAATGATTTGAGGCTTTCATAAAACGCACTTTCCATTGCCAATAGCCAGAGGTATTATTTCTACCAGGATAGATTTTCTGACTCTTTTTCCCCCTTGTGCCCATGTGTCATTCCAAGGCAGAGTGAGTGATACACTGTGCCACAGCTCGGTGGATTAGTCACTGACCTTTTGCTGGGGGATTCTATCTGATGCAGCCTAGGTTCAGCCGCTTCCGTGCCCGCCGGTGAGTGCAGGAGCTGGCAGGCTCCCACCGAGTGTCCATGTACCCTTCTGGGGATCCCTGCTCTTTATCCATGGCCTTGGGTTCATGTTTTTACTAAGCAGAGCGAGTGCAGGAAGCTGCTGCTGGGATGACAGGGAGCAGTGCTGGGAGAGGAGGGGGTGGTTTGGTTAGGAGTTAGCGAGCCCCCTGCTCTGCTTCAGTCATTGGCACTGCACTGTCAGTGGCAGCCCGGAGCAGTGGGCTGCATGTGATCAGGTAATGCTCTGCACTCCCAGTTCCTCTGGCCAGGGCATCCGAGTCTCTTGAGGAGCAAGGGATGCACTTCAGCTCTGTCACATGCAATCAGAATAACCTGCCTTATCATGCAGCTTTTCTTTCCTTCATCCAGAGCCTTAAGATAAACACTTGGAAGAAGTAAACATGAAAGCCATGTTTTTCAATGCAGGCTTTGGGGGTGTTGCGATGCTTGTGTGGCTTTGCCGTTCTTTTGCCACTGCAAAGGAATGTGTGGAAGAATCCACCTGTTTACCGAAGCCAAATGAAAAAGCTGGCACAAGTTCCCTGTGGGATTTGAACAGAAGAAAGAAAGAGGGCTGTAGGGGAGACCTTGTTGCCAGAAGGTGGACATCCATCCCTAAACTAAACTCTTGTGCTCTGAAGTGTCTCTGTTGCAGGACAGGTCAGTGCTGGGCTTCACTCCCACAGCCATTGGGCAGGAGGCACGGAATTCATGTGAGCCTGAAGGGGAGTGCTGACATGGAAAGTGGTGTGGGGCTGGCTTGGGCTGCTGCCTTTGTGGAATGTCACAGGAATCCTGGAAACTAGAAACAAACCCAGCAGCATCTTCAGGAGTCTGAGGAACAGCTTTCTGTTTCCTGTTGAAATGCAGCATAAATTGAATGCAAACTTCCTGGCTTTTTCTTCAGGATGGTTTGGGAATGATGTGTCCCTGTGGCTTTCCAATACCTTGTTAATTAGTCATATATATCCACAGTGATGTGCAAAAGCTTTCTGTGAATTGAAAATACACCTCTCACTGACTGCCTAAGTCACATAGGCATTTTGCAAATGTCTCCCAAAATAATTTATGAGCATCTCTTCCAAAGGGAAGTTGAGCACGGGATTTTCTCCCTTTGAGAAGGAGCTGTTGGCAGTGTGATTTATGGACTGTGCCTGCTGGAGTGCAGGGATCAGGAGCACACTTGAGAGGTGGAAGGACAGGAGCAGAGGGCAGGCCTGACCATCAGGTGCATTAATGGAGGGCAGTCTGTCATGTCGCTAATGATGGCAGTGGCACTTCATTATGCTGCTGGAGTACCTGTGGCTGCTGCTGATGGAGGAGATGCTCTTTGATGTGTCAGTGTCACCTCCGTGCCACAGTCCTCTCAGGATACCTCAGTTACCTGAGAACACATGATTTTCCCCTGAGTGTTGGTCCTTCCTTCACTGATTTGGGTTGGGTTTTTTGTTACCATTGTGGCTTAGACAACTGCAGGCATTGAAGGGCAGTTAAAATTAAATGAGGTTCAGCTAGCTGAAGGGACCTTGGGAAAACTGGGACAAGCAAGAGGAAGCTGGGAGTCCCTGGCAGCAGCCCAAACTGCAGAGCCAGGGGTGAGTTCTTGTACCAGCAGAAGAGGTTGTGTGGCATCAGGAGCCTGAGTCCTGTGTCTGCCTGTGCCCATGGGCTCACAAGTCCCAGGGGCTGCAGTGCTTTTGGAAAATTGAATAGAAGATCATGGGGAAAATGGGGGGAAATAGGGCAGCTGGCTTAGCTGTAAATTAGTTACAACAGCAGATGTATCTCAGGTAACCTACTGGAGATGTGCAGGTACTGGGAGTGTCCTTTCTGCATGGCTTTGGGTACCATATGCCACTCAGTAAGGGCACACTTGGTGTGCTGGTAACCCACATGCAAGGTGGAGGGTATGGAATGAAGAGGTGACAGTGATTGGGAACCTGGCCCTCCATGTCCTTGTGTTATCTCCCCTCTTGGTGAGATCTTCTATCTGCAGTAGAATTAAAGATACAGGTATGCCCACCTCTCTTGCTCTTTCTGCCCCCCCTTGCTGTTTGACCCTGTTCAGGAGTTAGTTTTTAAACAGGGCAGAACCATATACTCCTTTTCCTATTCAAAGAGGACTTCTGGTTAATGGTGCTTTATGGTTATTAATAGTAGATTAATAGCGTTTACCTCAGCAGTCTTGACTTCCTTTAGCTACCTGATACTGTTTTGGTAGGAGAGCTTAGATCAGTAACAGGTGAAGAGTGGCTGCCTTAAAGAGAATGGTTTAGAAACCCCTCATATGTGAGAAGCTGCCCAAGAGCCAGAGCAGCCTGGTGCATCCCTGGCTGGTGAGCTGCAGCTGCGTGTCCAGCTCTGTCTCTGGCTGGTGTCACGAGTTGCTGTTGGGCTGACCGAGAGCTCCATCACTGCTGTGCTCAGCTTTGGGCTCCAGGAATGTGCTGATGGTCTGGCTGGGTCCAGTTGTAGCGTTCAGCTGAAATCCAAGGGAGCAGCCTGGCTCGTGCTTTGCTTGCTGTATTTCCTTTTCTCTGCAGATACCTGTGTGGGCAGGTTTCATGTTGTTTGTCTGCTCTATGCCCCATGTCCCCCCTGAAATCAGCCAGAGCAGGCAGCAGATTTACAGGGGAGCTCTCCCAAGCTGAGTTGGGGCATTGAAGGTTTTACTGTCCCCTTTGGCTGCTTGTCTTGTGTGTGATATGTGGAGAAGCATATAAAGACTGGAGATTAAAAAAGCGACAAAGTCCCCGTTTGTGTGTGGGAATAAATCCAGAGGCAGGTGCTCTTGGTGTGTGGGAGGAGGCCAGGGCCAGGTGGGAGCTGCAGCACTGAGGGGAGCAGGGCTGCCCTCCCAGCCCAGGAACGCAGCATCAACGGACCAGAAGTGCTCCTGCAATGGCACTGGATCTGTGGCAGCTGTTTGTTCAATGTTTCATGCTTTTAGCCACATCTGTTCCAAATGAGTGTTAATATTGCAGTGGCATCCACTAAGGATGGGCTCTGTCAGCTCTGCTGAGTGTCAGGCTGACCCTGGTGACAAGGAAAGAGCAGTTCAGCCCACAGTGCTCCCTCTCCCTCCACCCCCCGTATCCGTCTTGCTTGGCTCCGCTCCATCAGAACGCCTTTCCTCCCCACCAAGAGGGGAAAAGAGAAGGGAAAACTAAGGCACTGATTCTCAAGGAGAAAGATTGCATTTATTCCTAGCACTCTGTCCAGCAATGTCAGATAACAGTTTATTCATCCCCTGGCCCCTGTATGACATTGAAGCATATCAACAGTGACAAAAGTATATTGAATAATTATCTTGAAATTAATACATTATCCCAAACTTAAATAAATGTCATCTGATCAATATATCTTGGAATGGAAAGGGAAGAGAATGTGAAGGGCATCGCTTCATTATTCATTAATTTTAGAGTAATGTAGGCAGATGAAATGGTTATTTCAGAGCACTGCTATTATACTCACTGGCATTTTAAATAACTCCCAAGATTTAACAGTATATATTCCCTTGTCGAAGCAGCTTACACTCGTTAACACTGTGGGTTCCAGATTACTCTGCTTGACAGTGCCAGAAAAGACCAGAAATACTGTTCCAACCCCATTCTTTTTGTTTGGTTGAGGTATTTTTCCTTTACCCTTTCTGTTTCTTCTGTGGTTTAAGAGATCCAGTTCCACCCTCATCAGTACATCACACTCTGGGATCAGTCCAGCTGAAACATCTGGGCATGAATGTTGAATTCCTGGGAAGGAGAGGTGACCCCATTTCATCCATATGGATGGCTCTGGCTCAAGATCAAGCTGCTGGCTGCAGATTTCTCTGCAAGGAGAAAATGGAAGCAGTCTTGTGCCTCCTGGAATCAGGATCAGTTCTTTGCTGGCTTTCCCCAAGAGCAAGCAAGGTGCATCCTCACGTGTGGCCTTGCAGGCCTTTTCCCCTTTCAGGGGCCACTGCAGAGCTACAGGCACCAGCGGGCACAGTGCAGGGCATACATCTCTAGGATTCTAACAAAACCAAGGAACCACATTGGCAGCTGCCGTAGAACTGCTTGACAGAGTTGAGTTGATGAACTGAGGGGTGCCTCAGCTGAGAATGCAGCCTGGTGTGCTGGCACATGCAGAGCACAGCCAGGACACGGTTTTGGGTGGAAGTCCTGGGTATTTGGGCACGGTAGGGTTTGGATGGCAGGGCCTTAGTGGTGTGAGAGGAGAGGCCACAAGCAGCCCTGAGGCTGTTCTTAGCTCAGGCACCTGTGTGTCACAGCTCTGCCAAGCCCAGTCCCACATGGCATTCTCCTGGCCACAAAGGCCACAATGTCACAAAGCCCATCTTGGATCAGTGGGGCAAAAGCCTCAGCTATGCTGGTGCCTCTTTCCTATGCTGCTGCTGCTTTCACACTTGCCGTGAGCATTTTCCCCTGCTGTGCACCCTTCCTCCCACCCCACGTGAGCTGCAGTGCCAGGTGCACACAGGTTGAGTGAAGCTGGAGCACATTTGAATTTTGCCCCACCTCTGCCTCACACCAACAAATGTCCTCTCCTGTAGTGCCTAGGGACAAGCATAGCACTTAATGACACCTAACAAGGTCTGCAGTGACAAATGAACCAGGCATCCCCACTCAAGAGATCCTGGGAATGGATTATCTGTGCCTAGCTCAGAGGTACTGCACATGCATTAACCAGTGGCTCAGGCTCATGGCTTGGAGTGGGGCTGGGAGAACAATTCTGTGGGGGTAATTTACTTCATACATTTGACCTTTCAGTATATTTAGAATCAATCTTCACAAGTGTCCTGGGTGTCAGACACCCAGTTATGATTTTGAAGTTACTCAGTGAACTTTTCTCTGTTTCTCCTTCCTGCATCTATGGCTGATTTTATGCAAATTTCCAGGCAAATTCACAACTGAATATGCTGGAAATTCCAGCTGTTGCTTACTTGAGGGGAGTTGCCTCTTTGGTTGGTGGTTCATTTTCCCTGTGCAGGTCTGTGGAGGGGAATCACCTTGTTCATCCTTCAGCAAAATCAACCCTTTTTTCTTTTTTTTCCCCCCTGTGGCTCAAGTTGATCTTTGATCTAGCCAACATAAATATTTTCTCTACCAGGAAATGGCAACTATATTTTTCTGTAGGAAAACAGTTAACCAGGGTGTAAAGTAGAGAGGTGCCATAGTGTGTATGTGCATGTGCTTGTGCAGGTGTGTGTGTACCTGCAGAACTTTCCAGGAACCTGCATGCTGTACTTAGAACTGAAGTATGTTCCTCTGTGGGGAAGGAGAGAAGTATTTGTTTCTGTGGAGAACAGAGTGAGGGGAGAAAGGAAACAATTGCAGTGGCACAGCAAAGTGGTGCCTCAGATGCTGACAAACTGGGGCTTTTGAAAACGTTTAGGCACACGTGGAGTGCCTGTGTCACCGAGGCGTGCTCTGAGCCAGTGTAAGAGTGTTCCAGGACAGCACAGCCAGGGACAGCCGGAGCGAGGAGCAGAGCCGAGGAGGCCGAGAGCAGGGTGTGCCCTCTGTGAGACTCACAGCTCAGCGCTTGCCGTGCTGGGTGTGCAGTGGCACCGGAGCACCCAGAGAGAGCCCTGCTTCCAAAGCCCTTGCTTTGGCTGGCCCTGCCTGCGAGCTGCAGTCATTGCTGCAACATCTGTGTTTATTTTGCATGACAAACTCGTTCCTGGGCTCTGACAAAACGCGTGCTGGGCTGGGACTGGGGTTTGGGCTCCTCGGCGGGGCTGTGCCTCGGTAGTGTGCGCCTGGCCCTGCGCTGCTCTGTAATACATATTACATTACTTCATCCATAGTTAATGGCAACTGTGCTATATTTTTAATCTTTATAGCTTTATTGTGTGCAAGTGGTTTTAATAATTGGTGCTGCAGGATGGTTACTTCCCAGAATTACCCTGCAAAATTGCTGTGTTTTCAGCCTTCAGTCGCGCAGGTTGTAAATTATAAACTTGGGTAGTAATAAACTTGGCTCTCTCTCAGTGCTCTGTGAAGATGCCAACCTGTAACAACAGGAAAAAGATACATGCTGCCAAAAACTCCTCCCTGAAGCTATCCTCCTCATCCTGTGTGCATGGCCTGTGGGGTAAGGAGGCCCTCTGGGAACCCCTGTTTGTGCTTTGTGTGTGTGACCATGAGCAGGAAAATAACTGCGATGAGATGGGGATAGTGGCAAGGAGCAAAGGGGTCTGGGGGCTCCCTGAGCCCCCCACCTTCTCCAAGACATTCCTCTGTCTCCTACCCACGTGGAGCACGAGCTCTTCTGCCAGAATTGAGATAAACAAAGCATGTGGTATCCAAATGGCTCTCTCGGTGTCCTGAGCCTGCATGTCCCTGAGCTGGGGCTATGGAACGGGGCTGCACACGGCTGGTGCTGGGATTGCAGCCTCGTCTTGTGTGGAGCCTGCTCATCCCATCTAAGGGCTGAGCTTAGGGTGCTGCCCACCAGTGCAACACAAACGCTGTAAAGCCTGGGGCAAGCAGGGCATTTATATTTAAGATAAAGAACACAAAACTGGGAGAAGGTGTTCTGGAGACCTCCTGTTTCAGCTGGCTCGTTCTGTTTGGCATTTCTCAGTTGTCTGTCTGGGCACGGCCCCAGCAGGATGATGGTGGTGCCTCCCCATCCCCTGTGCACAGGGGTGATGGAGAGCGCATCCCTCCGTGCTGTGCTGCCTCGGCTCCCAGTTTGCTCCCCGGAGAGGCGGGGCCCAGCTGCTGGGGCAGCCCGCAAGCCGCACACACAGGCAGTGCCCAGCGTCCTGAGGAGCTGTGAGCACAGCCAACACAGGCGTCTCTGCGGAGGGGCAGCTCTGGGATGGCCTCGGGTAACAGCAGCTCCTTTGATCGGCCTTGTTGCCTTCAGCCTCCAGCTGCCGCCGGCGTTCCGCTGCCTCTGAAACGCTGTTCACCCGTGGGCAATATCCACCTGCTGCAGTCCTCGGAGCCAGCGGGGGATGTGCAGGGTGCTCTTGGAGCGCCTGCAGGAGCTCCTGGAATAGCTGATGATCAGCCTGCAGGAAGCTGCGAGTCTGGGGAAGGGTGTCAAGGGCCAGGCAGCACTTGGCAGCAGCCACACAGCATGCAGCAGAGCCCAGCAGTTCTCACCTGGGGACAGGCTCGAGTCCTAGCAGCCCGCTCTGCTTTAAAGCAACACAAAGACCTCCCTTGAATTACCAAGTTTGTTTTGTTTTGACTTGGGATGAAACTCATTGTCAGTGACGTTTTTAAGTTTCACATGGACACAATAAAGTATTAATAGCTGTAGCAAGACCTAAAGAGAAAATTCATAACAAACAAACATTTTGATTTTAGCTTCTTTCCTTCACCCAGAAACACTCAAGACACGTGGCCTTCCTAATAAAAACCTGTATCTTTAAGTCCTCAGGTAATAATGTATGCAAATATTTTTCATTAGTTCCTGAGCTTTGAGATGCCAATACTTGCTTGTCACCCCTTGCTCTGTGTGGGGCTAGTCAACCTCTAGGTGCTGGGAAGTGACTGGCTTTGCAGGTGGCTGTGCATTTCCAGGGTACTTGTCCTCCATGGATACAAGGAAATTGGGGAAGCTTATTGTTTGACAAAGGTGCTTCAGAACATGTTCAACTTTGTGTCTTTGGGGCTCAGGCACGTGTTGAATGAAAGATTTTTCATCATGAAATATTTGAGTATTTTCCTGTGACTTGGCTAACTGTGCCCCATCCTTTTGCAGGCATTGCAGTGCCTCGTGGCCCAGCTGTCTCCTCTGGATCTCTGGTGACTCAGCTCAGGCACAGCAGACCTGTCAAGTGACAACCATGGAGCACAGCCAGAGGTGAAGGCTAAGGTAGGACATGTTCCAGTCTTATTTAAACAAGAAACACATTAAAAACAGATTAGCACTAAAGCACACAAACACAGAAAACCCTGACTGAGGCACACAAACAGATGCAAACACTGTGATTCCAAGTGCGTTCTGGGACACCCACCTTTCTTCTGATGGCTGGGGTAGAGCAGCAGTCCTGTCTGGGCAGTGGTGGACTGAAGAAATTAAGGTAACAGGGAAGGGATTTAAAAAACAAATAAAGCAGCTTTTTTCTGCGCGTGCGCCTTTGTTGTCTCCTTTCGGATGCTGTGATTTCCATTTTACTTGGTGGTTGTTGCCAGTTATGCAGAACACTGGTTCACTGTGAGTACTTGTCGCAATATATGTGATTTCTTACTGATGGTGTCCAGTTTGTCTCAGTTAACATATTTCTGGGCAAAGATTTCATTGAGTTCTGTGTTCAAGACCACCTGATTTGACAGAGGCTTTGAGCCGGGTTTAATCTGCTTTGTGGAACAGATTGGGGAGGTGCCTGTGCCCATGCTGCATTCGGCTGAGAGCTGCTCTGCTGAAGGCTTTGAGGCTTCTCCTCACTAATTAGTCATCCTGACTGAAACAAATAGGATTATCACTACTTTTTGTTGAAGTTTAAAATTGTAATGTGGTTCTGCTTGATGGAGAGGGAACAAGTTCAACAGTCCTTGTTTCCAGTGTTCAAGTGTTCACTTTGACACAAGCTGTTGTGTTTGAAAATCAGTGTGTTAATGCTGTGTGTGCCTCGCTCCCCTGAGAGCAGCTGCAGTGCCAGCCAGCGCACAGAGTTCCTGGAACTGGGACCTCTTTGTGATATGGGGGTTAGGACCCCACACCCTGTAGGCTCGTGGCAGTCCCTGTAACAGTCCATGTGGGTGTGGTGTGTGGGAGAGGAGACCTTGGAAATGCCTCTTGGGAAAGGCCTGCTGCTGTCAGTGAGGTGCCCAGTCTCACAGGGAGTTGTGCAGGTAAGGCTTGAGGTACCGCAGTGCTGGGCAGGTGTGGGGCAGGGGCACAGCCTGAGCATGGGCTGTCGGGCAGCTGAGTGTGCTGAGCTCAGGGCAGGGCTGGGGCACACGTTGGGCTGCATAAATCAGGTGCCATATCTCATTTACCTTTTGCAAAGAGTGTAAAGAACAGAACTGTACCAGGTCCCTCCTCATGGGGGGTGTATCAGCTTACCCCAAAACCAGCTGTGAAGTGAATCTTAGCTCAAATACTGGGACACCACAAAGCATTGTCCTTAGAAAGTACACTTTTCCTCTGTCAGAATGCAAATTAGTTAATAGTTTCCAGCAACCAAAATTTATTTGAGCAGGAAGGAAGCCACCAGTAGTGCTGCCACCTCTTCGACAGCTCTTCTAATCACCACAGCTTTATCAAGAAGTGTTAAGTTGTATTTTTTTATTGATATTTAAGAATAAATTCTTACAACATCATCTCTATAAAAGGTTCATCACAGACCAAATACCACTCTAACCTTTTAAGCTTCTACAGTAAAAACTGTCGTCTTTATTTATCTAAGTTTGGGAGAGATACAAATGTAATCATAACCCCCAAAGCAAAATTTTATGGCAGTTTTCAGAACTCCTCTCTATAAAAACTACTCAAAGCTACCAACATAAAAGCTCCCAATAAAATTTGCTGTAGATCCTAGTCATAAAACATGATTTTTTTTTTTTCCCCGGTTCTGGAACTACAGGTGTCCAATTGGCAGCGCCGGTCGCTGCTGGATGCCCTGGCGGTGCCAGGCTCCATGTACCTGCTGGGTCAGGTGGGCAAGGACGGGCTGCTGCACCCTGAGCGGTGCCTTGGCTCATGCCAGCACAGCCTGTGGGTGCCTGCTGCTGTGCCTGGTGCCAGGCATGGCCACAGGAGATGTGCTTAGACCATGGCTGGAGCAGTTCTGGGAGTGAGGAAAATCCTTGGGTGTGCAAAGAGCTGTACAATTAAAACTAGGTGAAAAAGAACATCGCAGACAGTAATGTAGAACACAGAACTCTTCCCTCTGTTTCCTGGCCGTTCAAACACTGGGGATCTGCACTTGTTTGCAAGACTGGTGGCCCTCTGGGTCTTACTTTGGTGACATAGGGATCCATGCACCAGAGGTTGCCTTAATTAAAGATTCCTTACTGTTATTTGCATGTACAGTGTTAGTAGCAAGCAGAAAACCCTTTATTTATGTTTAGCTGTGAAACCTAATCCAAACCCATGTGCCATGAGGTTGGGCTGGGCTGGTCTGAGCTGGAGGGGAACCATGTTGGGCTGGGGGGACCCAGGCCGGCTGTGTTCTTGAAATGCAGTGCAGGAAAAAATCTCTGCAGGCTTTAGTGGATTCCTGGCAACTAAAGGCTCACGCTTTATCAGCCTAGATTAATTTGCTTTTACTGTGCAGGGTGGATTTAACCCTGCTACCTCACTCTGCATGGTTTCTGTTCAGAGACCTGAACCTTTTCTTCTGATTGCAATTAGGAGAAAAGCAAACACAGCACAAAGCTGCTGGTGGTAAAGGGGAGCAGAGACAATTCCCACATGTGAAATAAAAAGCACAGCTGCCTTCTTTGGGGTACACACCCCAAAGCATCCCAGAAATATGATAAGTAAGAAAAACTTGATGTAAAACTATACTTGGATGCAAGTATTTTTCTGAGGCAAAAATACTAGTACGTCAATTCCTAAAGGTGCTTTCTTCAGGGACTGCAGGAGGCTGGAGGTGGCCCAGAAAGCCTCCACCTGGTGACCCACATCTTGTGTTTGCAGGCCTTGGCCTTGCTTGTCATTCCAAGCACCCGCCACACGCTCCAACTATTCTGTAACTGAGAAACATTAAGTGGTTGCTGGTCTCAGCTAATGGTCCTTGTGAGGAGGGTGGGAAGCCCACAGCCCCATCTTCTGGGAAGTTTCCTGTCCGTGGTGTGTCCCAGGGGTTTTGTCTTCCTCACTGGGCTCCTTCTTACTCCTCCGTGTGCTCTTCTGCAGAGACGTCCTTGGCAGCTCTAGGACTGCCAGGAAGGGGCAGTCAGGGAAATCAGGTAGATCTGATAGTTGCATAATGTGTAATAAAAGCTGTGATTTGTGACAGGGCTTTTCTGTTTATCTTAAAGTAGACAAGTTATGAATCTGCCTTCCCAGTTGTGCGTGATGTCAGGAATTGGCTCTGGGAGCATTCCCAAGCTGGCTCTTAGAGCTGTGTTCCTATCTCCATCTTTGCATCATTGGAGAGGCTGCTGGCTACTTCCTGTGTGCTGGGTCTGTGTCTACCGGTGAATTCTGTTTTGGGGGTGCCGTCTGACACAGGAACTTCTCCCCAGTGCCCATCCTGAGTTGTCACTGAGCTTAGGGCTGTTGGGTCTTTGCTGTGTCCCTGCTAAAAAAGCTGTAATAAGTGTATGTTGGTAAGAAACATTCAGAGAAAGGATGATTTTTCTTGTCTGAGGGACTGCCAAACTGATACCTTCTGTGGCTGCATGGGCAAAGCTACCACACCAGCTCTTCCTTGTCCCCCTTCTTCCTGACAGTCCTGAGGGAACCTGAAGCATCGAGTGTGCCCTGAATCCTAAACGGCCTTCGACATCCATGTCCTCACGAAGCCATGTCCTGACAAAGAAGTTAAGAATCTGCACTAAATTAATGAGACTGTTCCTTGTAGTGGCAACCATCCATACACTCCCTCTGATGGCACCTTTTAATTATTGTTACTAATGACAGAGGTTTGGGGTCACTGCTTTCAGAAAGGAGCAAACCAGGAAACTTGTTTCTCTAGAAACAGGCATTCCAAGCTCCAGAGGCACAGGCTCAGAGGGCACAGGAAAGAAAGGGCTCTTTGGCCAGTGCAGTTTGGGGACCTGGGCTGTGTTGTCTGTGTTTGCTGTGTTTTGTTGATAAACAGTGCCATTCATTCCCTGTGCCTATGTACCTATTCCCTCTCACGAGCTCCAAAGGCATTTTATTTTCCCTCAGTTTTGGCACTGTATCAGAGAGTGGCTCTCTGCCTCTGATCTAAGTAAAATAGTCGTGATTTGAGGTAGGTGGTGTTCGCATTATTCATCACTCCTGGCAAAACAAATGTTTGTCTTAAAATATGGCCATTAATATTTTGATGCAGTGTTGAAGCCACCTGGATTTTGGGCAGAGGCAGGCTGCTGGGTGAAGGCCTGGTAGCAAGGAGGCCCAGTGATGGCAGGTGAGACTCCACAGAGGCATTCCCAGCCTGAAAGGTGCAAGGTGGATTGGTACCATCCTCTGTGTCCTGTTCTCTGCTGCTCAAGGGAGAGTGGCAAGGTCCCAGTCCCAGGTGCTCCTGGACAGAAACAGGCCTTTAATGGGCTTGATTTCTCTTGTGAAAATAAGTGTATTTGTAGCAGAGTACCAGGTGGTTGACTCTTGTGGGTGTTTATCCTCACAGGATTAGGGAAAGGGAGGAAGAAGCTGTTGGCAGTCTGTGCTTGCACTGGGTAGATGTTTCTCTGTGAGACTTGTGCAGCTATTGATGGCCTGAGCTCCCTGTATCTCTGCCTTCCATGGGGCTGTCAGGCATCTTTTGTGAAGGCTTGACAGCATCATCAGTACTGGCATTAGACCTCCTTGTGCAGCTGATGAGGATAGGATGGGTGTGATGGATATGGAGCCATGTGAGAAATTGGGAGAGGTCACTGCCATTTTTTTGCTGGCTTTCATGGTGGGCGGTGTTTGCTTCCCTGAGTTCTTTCACAGGGACATGAATTGATTGGTGCTGCTGCCAGTCAGTTGGCAGGATGAGTTGGGAGCCCCCAGGGGCTTTGCCAGAGAGATGGATCGGGGTGGGTCTAGTGGAGCTCTGCTGGGCTATCAGCGCTGGGATGCAGGGAGCCCCTCTGAAGGCTGTCTCTGGGGATAAGACACTGTGTCTGTGTGCTCTGTGAGCTGGGATGCTCTGACAAATTGTAGTGCCCACACAGGCAACTGCAGACCTTGGACTGTTCTGCCTGTTCTCTGATCTCCACTTCCATTTTGCTGTGCTGCTGCTGCTGCCTCTGGCTGTGGGAACAGAAAAGGATCCTTCCCCAGATGTCTCCCGGTTGGCACCTGGAACTCATGCAGTTTGTCCAGATCCTCATACAGCCCTCAGAGCCTGGCTGGAGCCTGAGGAGAGAGGCTGTGTGGCTGCTGGCTGCGGGGCTGCACCAGCACACTCGTGGGGCAGTAAGAGTGGGGCGAGCAACCATATTGCAACTCCCGGAGTCTATGGCTCTCTCACTGCTCCAGCTGGGAAATAATCTGCACCAGACTTGTTTCCTGGCACCAGCCAGCTTCCTTGGTGCCAGCTCCAATGTGTAGGCTGGCACATTGCAGGAAGAGGGAATGTGTGTGTGGGGCAAAAGAAGTGGAAACAGTCCTGGCTCCATCACCTCTGCTCTCACCTGCCCTGGCCCCTGACAGCTCTGGCTCCATAGGGTGGAAAAACATCCAGGACAAGACATCCCTCTTTCCTCTTGGTTTACACCATTGCCTCCTATTCTGATTACAGTTCTTACGGGCACAGAATCCACCATGTCTCAGGTTAAATGCAGAGTATTCCCATTCTGCCAAGGACAGTTCGTACCAGAAGCAGGAAGTCGCTTCCACTGAAGTGCCTGTGAGATACCCCCAAAGCAGTTGCAGTTGGGAAGAGCCAGTTTTGTGCAGGTCAGACTTGGCTGTGTTCCTCACAAGCCAGTGGAGGTGCAGCAGCATGTGCAGCTGCTGGAGCCAAGGCTGCCCCAGGGACCTGACATGGCAGTGAATTCCTGTGCTTGTTTTACAGCAAAGGCTGCCTTGGTGCTGGCTCCACATGTGAAAGCTCCACGGGATTTGCCTTGAGCTGTGTCCTTAGCAGCTCTGGGACATTCAAGTACTGGGGCTGTCCAGCAGCAGGATGGCGAGCCTGTGGGAAATAGCCCTCTACAGAATATTTACACAAGGTTTTTTAATGCTCCCATTCTTTGCAGATGTGCCCTGGTTGACCCAAGGCACAGGATAGGCAGCAGCTGCAAGGACAGTGTTAGCGTGGGACGTTCCCACTGCACCAGAGCTAGGCTGTCTGCCACAGAGGAGATGGGATCCTGCCTTATTCTATTAACTGGGGGACCTTCTACCTGGAGATGAAAGAACAAAAGCCTGGGCAGACAGTTAATTATAGCTTCAGCTTCACAAGCAGAGTTAATGAATTTTAACGTGCCTCAATTAATAACTAATTGGGTTTTGCGCCTCGGCTGTGAGTGGAACTGGAGGGGTGTCCAGGAAAAAAATGGTCTAAAGATGAGAGATTGTAATTGAAATACTGTAGGATTCTTGTGAACAGGGAAATGGTTCCTGGTGTTATTGTACAGTTCGAATACAGGGGGGAATTAAAGGGAGAGTTGTTTCCAAGAGAAAACAAGTGGCAGCATTGTAGTGCTGAGGAGACACAGCATTATTGTGTCGCCTGTAGTGTGCCTTTTGGAGAGTCCTCTGTTCACTTCACTGTTGTGCCACAGAGAAGTGGGTCCTGCAGGCACACCAGCGTGTTCTGCCTCAGAGTTCCAGGAGTTGCAGAATTTAGGTAGAACGAAATTATACATAACATAAATTTTTTTATGCTCTAGGCTGGAATGTGCCTGGTAGTGCTATTGGTCTAATGAGATATTTTATGTCTATTTCTGTGGAAAGAGGATTATTTTTAAGCCTACAGTTAGGAGAAGGTCCAGTGTTTTGCTGTGATTAGCATTAATTCAGGCTCTGGTGGGCCAAAGGAAATGACCAGAGGTAAAGGTAGCAAAGGTTAAATTGTTTTTGCAGTAGTTCAAAAGAGCAATAAATCCTGGAGAGTGCAGAAATAGAGGAGCACTCTGCATCTCAAGCAGCAGAAAATTGTCGTCTTTTGAATTTGATGCTCTGAGTGTGAAGGAAGAAAGGAAAATATATCTATATGCCATTTCCTCCTTCAGTACCATTTCCAGGGAATATTTATCAGCAGCCTCAGCCACCAGGCAGGAAAACATCCAGAAGCCGAAGTGCAGATTTAGTTTGTTTTGTTTTACTCTTTCATTTTTCTGGCTGTATTCAAACCCCCTCAGAGAGAATGTGGAGTAATAAGAAAAAGAAAAGAAATTAATTTATTCAATGCAGCATTGTCAGGCACAGACCCTCTACCTACGACTATTTACGCTGGGCTGCTCATCATGCCCTTCACAACTGCTGCACAATAAATAATAAAAGATTAAAACCTTAAACCTGGAAAACTTAGGAAAAAAATATTAGAAAATTTTATTTCAGATTATAAAAATCCGCGAATGATTTACTTTAAGGGACAATTTCATTGCTGCCATGTGCAGGAACTAATGATCATGGAGGGCTCCGGATTGGTGAGGAGGCTGCTTGGGAAACATAGTCATGGGTAGGTGATAAAGCCACCTTGCTCCCGCGCTGCCTCACTGTCACCGCAGTGGCTTTCACCATTTGTTACAAGAAAATGATGGTCCATGTACATATTTATACATGGATGGCAATAACACTGGCAATAACCCTCTCTGAGCCAGCCACCTGATTTTAGGGAGCCCAGCTCACTTCCTGGTGCCAGCAGCCCTCGCCCCACGCGCGGGGAGCTGAACGGAGCTTGGGTGATGGACGTTTGCAGTGGCAGCTATTCTTTGGCTTTAAGGGTGTTGCTCAGACTGGGAGCGGGTGCCAAGCATGGCTCCTGCCAGGTGCTCCTGTGGCATCCTGTCGGTGGGGAGATGGGTCTGTAAGAGCCTCACAGCGTGCTCCGGGGCAGCGCGTCTCCTGGCGCCTGGGTGGCTGCAGTGGGCACTGCCCTGCTGTGGAAGGGCCTTTGTGCTGGCCCTGGGAAAGGCTGCTGCATGCAGAGCTGCTTCAGCAGCGAACCACTGCTCCAGTTTTAGCTTGTGTTTTTAAACACCCGCACACACTGTGCAATTAGCACACTTGTGTCCAGACTGTTGGGGGCAAAGCTGTCAAATGGAGCAGCAATTGATGGTGCCAAAGCCCAGGAAAAATACCATTAAAAGCAAAAGGCAGTATAGGGTATAGAAGGTAACTGACTGTGCTTTGGGGCACAGAGGCAGACACTTGTGCAGGTGCATGGAGGCACCTGGGAGATTTAGTAAGCCCCATTTGGAAAACTTCTCTGTGTATCCCAGCTCTCTGCCTTGTCCCTATCTTGCTAATTTATTCAGTCTAGCATATACTAATTCTTACTCTTCGCTCCAAATTGAGTTATTTGTTATTTATGTGCCTTGGTTTAAGGCATTTGCCATGTTAACCCCAGTCTCTCTGTGTCCGATGGCAAAATTCCTTGGTTTCAGTGACTTACTAAGAGTGTGCAGTTCTGGCTGTGGTGCTTTCTTGCCTTTTCTGTAGGCCTCCTTGCTCAGGAGGCTGCTGAAACTTTTCCGGTTCTTCAGTACCACCTTCTGTTAAAAAAAAAATCAGTGTGAAATGGTAGGGAAGAGGTTATGACTTTGATCCTACTGTGGTAAGCGAGTTCCTTCCATGGGGTGAGGTGACAGCAGATGGAGGTGTTGGGAGACAGTGCTGGTAGCCCAGAGGCTCTGGGGCAGCCCAGTTCCACCCTGCTGTCACCCCCTGAAGCACGCGCAGGCTGGGCAGCATTTTGGCACCGGCCGGTGGCTGCACAGAAGGGGCTGGGAGCGGAGCCTGCCAAGTGCCGGGCCCCGGAGGAGCCGGCAGCCTGAGTCCCGCAGGTCACCAGCCATGCATGGCCGGCGCCTGTCCCTGTGCGCGGCCCTCTGCGTGTGCCGCCGCCAGCTCCTGCCCGCTGCTGCCCGCTGCCCCGCTCCTGCCTGCTGTCCCTGTGCCGCCGCTCCTGCCGAGGGGCTGCGGCCGGAGGACAGCCAAGGTCACAGCGCCCTGGGGCTGGCAGGCAGCCGGGCTGGCTCTCCGCACCCACGGCAGCCTGGGAGAGGGGAGGTGTGCCGCCTCCTGAGCAGAGCGCAGCGTTTGCACTCGCAGGGTTTGAAGTGCGCCTTGGGAACCTGTGGCTTGCTGCGTGGCTCCCCTGGTGCTCCTCACAGCCCGGAGGTGACCGGGCCGCGGGCAGGCCGGGCGGGGGTGGTGGGCACAGCCCAGCGGAGCTCGGCTGGCACATGGAGGGAGCCGGGGCAGTGCAGCCTGGCCAACCCTGCTCGTCACTGGAGCCTGCAGTGCCCTTGATTCCAGGGCCAGATCAGCAGGGCAGCTTCCTCTTGGGAAGCTGAGGCATAAGGCTAAAGGCATCTCCAAACAGCCATGGTCAGGCATGGCTGCCTTAGGAGATGCTGCTGCTTGTCTTGAAATATGTGAAGTAGAGGGAGAGACCCCTCCCTCGGCTTGCTGGCCACACACATATTGCATACCGAAGGTTTTAAATTTAGGTTGAGAATTGTCTGTTTCTGCTTGTGTTTCTGCTGGTCTTAGTGAATCAGCGCTGACTTAATTTATCAGTGTTAAATGTTTGTTTCTCATTTGGAAGTTGGATGTGAGTGAGGATTTAAGGCCAGCATTGTGTTTCTCAAAGCGAGGCTCCACATCTGTGTTCACAGGGAGTAAACGTGTAAGGTCCTTTCATGTGGCCAAACTGCAAATGGCATTCAGAGCCAAACCAATATGCAGCATATTTTTGTCCACATTTCTTCTGCTTCACTTAACACCTGCCAAGTGTTTCAGGAGAGGCCGTTGGTCAGATGAAACAATTCCTCGTGGGCCACCAAGCATCCTTCTCTCTCAGTTGTTGTCTGAACCTTCCTTGCCAGTGCTGCCCTCCCCACATCCCCCCAGACCACTCACCCTTGGTTAGCTGCAGAGCTGGCAGCTGAGTGCACTGTGCCCCTGTCAGCATAGGGAGGCTTTGTGCTTCTGTCCTTCCTTTAAAGCCGCTCTTCTCCCACCTGCACCGGTGGCTTTGCCTCACAGTCCCTGGCTGAGGGAGCTGCTGCACATATATCCAATATGAGCATCAGAGACAGAAACACGTGGTTCAGACAAGGCAGTGCTGGTGTAAACTGGTTTTATTGTGTCCTACCACTCTGGTGGAGAAACTCTCAGGGGGACTTAGTGTAACCATGTCTGATCCTGTGGGGATTTAAGCTGTATTTGACATGAACTGGAGTGAAATGGATTTCCATTCACCCATACAGACACTTCCAGCAGTTTAACCAGATCACTTTCCAAAGTGGTTTTAGGGCATGGGATCTCAGGCTCAGCTGGGCAGATAGGGAAGCGAGGGGAGCTGTGGTGGCTGAGGAGCCTGGAGCCTATGAAAGGGATGGTGCAGGTACCTGGGTGCCCTGTACAGTATAGCTGACAGGTGCTTATCACAGCCCAGTTTTCCTGAGAGGAATTTAGGGCTGCTCCTGCACCCTGGGGTGACACTCTGCCAGCACACTCTGTGCTCAAAGCACAGCAAATAGGAATACTCTGCCTAAAGCACTTTGGGTTCTTCATGTTATTGCTGATACTGAGCAGAGATTTACGAGGCCCTCTGAGGTGGTGATTGAATGTATCCGTGCTTCAGGACCTAATCATGTAAGCAAGAATTAAAAAGGGGATTTTAAAGAGAAATACCAGCTCCCAGCATTTGCCACAGTTCTCAGGGATTCTACCAAAGCCCACAGCAGAGCTGCATTTATTTCATTTATTTTGATATCCAAGTCTACTTAGGGAAGGAAATGAGTTAGATAAAAATATTTATAAAAGAGGAACTGGAGAAAAGGTGTTCAAGTTCCCCACCCCAAGAAAGATGCTGCATTGGATGAAACAAGAGTTCCCAGGGTATTCCGTGTTTTATTCCTGTCTCATTCCTGCTCTGTGCAGAAAGAATTTCTCCTGTGTATATGTCAGGAGGGTGACAAGCCAAAAATGTCATGAGTGCCTGTGGAGAGATAGAGGGTCAGCACTTCCCAGTGTGGGGAATCCCAGTGAATGGGATTGGGTTAAAGACAAGAACCATTTTCTGTACCTGCTAGCAGGAAGCAGGGCTTGACTGTGCACTGTTGAATACCCCAAGCTAGAACAGCTTGTAACCCATGAGGAAGACACTTCCGTTGCTGCTTCTGTGTCCTGTCTGGTGTAAAGTGAGTGCATGACTTGGAGCCCCCACAGAAGCCCTCCAGATGTGGGATTCCCCCATGGGTCACTCAAATGTGACCTCTGTTTCTGTGTAATTTTGGTGGTATTTTCCTTGTGAAATCAGAGCTCAGATTTGAGGTCAGAGCTCTCCTTCCATTCATGTCCACGTTGCTGGCTTTCCCAGGGCAACCCTCCTTCCACAGCCCCTTGGAAAGGAGAGAGCCTGAGCTTTGCTGTTACTGTTGCCTCTTGGGAAGGGGGAGCTTGTTTTGGATCTTTGAGCTGGAAATTCCCTATCTAGAGATGCCCTTGACTTCCAGTTCAAAACACTTCAGAGCACATTTCCCATTGCCATTTCTCATCATCTTGGCACCAAGTTTTATTAGCACCAATTTTAAGAGCAGCAACTTTCATATAGACATGAGTTAGATTTGGGTTTTGCTAAAGGCTGTAGGGAGCCATCCCGTTCCTTCCCAGCATTCTATGTATACTTTGCAGATCTGTGCTAATTGTTCCCTTTAAGGAGTCAAACTCCCAAACTCCTGAATCACCACTTTGCTGGTGCTGTGCCAAAAGCACTGCCAGATCTATGTCTCTAAGCTTTCCTGACCACAGATTGCTAAAGCAGGTGCTCATGTTCCATGGCAAGTCATTCAGGCATTCCAAGCTCCAAAATGTGGGTGTGGAGGCCAGTTTCTGGTGCAAGTTAGAGGTGACCGTGGGTGTAGTAACTGCTGCATAACGCCATACGGAGTGTAGCCACTGCCTGGCTCTGGGAGATCTCAGAGCTGGCTCCAAACTTGTGGCTATAGCTCAGCACAAGCTTGGAGCCAAACTCAAAGTCCAGGAAACTGAAGGAGTTTCAGGCGAGGTCCCTGCTTGGCCTGGCTGAGCAATCGAGTTGTTTCTCTTGCTCCACGGGCTCTTAAGCTGGAACCAAAACCCAGAAGCGAAGGAGAAAGGTGTTTGGGTCACATAGGAGGGGGTATGACTAGCCCCAAAAAGCAGAGTTGCCGTGTTCGCTCAGTGCTGTGCTGGCAGCCACTGCTGGGCTCTGCAGAGAGTTTTCACAAAGTCCCTGCCTGCAGCACTGACTCACTTCAGCCACAGCCCCTGGAGCATGAACAGCTGGAGCAATTTCCAGCCCAGAGTTTTCCAAATTATGAATGTTTGTGAAAGGAAAAATGACACTGAGAGTTTTTAAGGTTTTGTAAAAGACATCTAGGTTGGAGGTTTGTATTACCTCATAAGCATCTGTATGTTTCATGTGCTGGTATTTCACTGCATCACCTGGCTCCATCTTCGTGTTTAGATTTCTCTCCAATATGCCTTCATTCTTGCCCCGAGTCTTCAGCTTTCCAGGAGGAAAAGCAGTTCTTAGCCTTTGCAAGCACCCTTAAATGTCCCCCACCTCCTCCCAGCTGCTCTGTTCTCTTTTGGCTCTGCTTCAGGGATGTTTTGGAGGAGCTAGGAGATGGGACCTTGTAGGAGTTACAGGCAGATAAGCTTCATGCAGAGAAGCCCTTTTCCACAGAGGTGGGAAAGAGCAGCTTTCCTGCCTGAAGATGGGAGAAATCCCAACTTTCAGCAAGGTCCAAAAAAAATCCCAAGAAACTTCCATCAAATCAGTGACACTGGCTTTTCTCTCATGCCTGTTCCTGAGAATGGTCAAGTGCCAATAACTGGTCAGTTATTGCAAAGGTGGGCTGTGCTAATGTACAGGGATTCTTTGTGCTGAGCACAGATCCAGGTGTGAGTAACTTCTGTGATCTCACCACTAGTCATGTGCAGGAATTCCTCACCTTTGACTGCAGCCATAATCCACTATGTGCCAGCCCAAGTCCTGTCCTGGCAGCAGCCCCATTTCCATCATGGAAGGCCAGAGATGGAGGGAACCAAAGCTGCTTTTGGTTTGCAGAGCTGGTCATTAACAGAGCCCAGCTCTGGTGATGAGCACAGCGCAGCGCTGGTGCAGGGCCCCATACAGATAAAAGGTCTTTGCAGTTGTAATGAGATATTCATGCGTGGCAGCTCAGGGTATAAACTCAGCTGTTACTGTGTGCTTAGCTATGGGAAATGGAGCAAATCAGGGCTGAAGTCATTGCATCCCACCTCGGCTGCATCTCACAAATAACAGCCTTGAACAGCCTCGTCAGCAAGTCCATTTCCTGTGGCTGCCAGCAGCAGCTCCCACACCAGGTGTCCTCTGCACAGCCAGGGCTGACATGGCACAGCGGGGTACAGCTGGGAAATATTCACAGAGCCTGCTCATGGGGACGTGGATGGGGACAAGGCTGTGATGGGTGTCTCGCACCTTGTGGGTGTCTCGCACCTTTTGCCCCTGCCAGGACATGGGAGCTCTGTGGGGGGAGGCTCTGCTGTGCTGGAGAGAGGGAAACTGAGGCACCCTGTGGCCAAAGCCGTTTGATGTCCTTCAGCAGAGTTTGGAGGCCCCAGGAAGCTGTGGCAGAGAAAACGGAAGGCTGGATAGTAGCAGGTGATGTTCCCCCCAGTATGCCTAGTGGGAAATGGGGGGCTGAAGGCCCATGCTCATGGCAGAGAGACCAGACGAGGGAGGGTGATAGTCTTGTGGCTGTGTCCCTCATATTTGCAGATGACATGCCTCAGACCTCCCTGACTCAGAGACTTGCAGCTCCTTCTGGTGTGTGTCCAGACTTTTCTGACGTTTTCTTGGGGTTTGGAGTGGATGTGGAGCACAGTAAGTTCATTTTCTAGCCGAATTTACAGCACAGAGCTGGACATCTTCCACACCATTTTCCTAGTGTGCTTTCCTGGAGTCCTTTGCAGACTGAAGAGCTCTCCCTGAAAGGCTGGATGATTTGGCACTGCTTCTGTTAGATAGAGCTAGAGGTTTGCTGCTGATAATCCTGCCACAAATTCAGAATTAATCACAGCATAATGGAATCTGGTAGTGTTGGTTGTTAATTCGCTATTGAGTCTGCATTCCCGTGTTTGTTCTCATTTGTTCTGATCAGGGCCATTGTCTCTAATATTGCTGCATAAAGGGTAAGAAATAAATCAGCGGTGTTTAGCTTTCCTAACCATCTGCTCTGGCTCGCATCCCAAACTCAGTTTTTAAGTTGGGCACAGTTTGTGTGATTTTGCCTTGTGATAGAGAACGTCTCTTGGGAGAGGAGGAAAAAGTGACTCCGGATCTCACCCCAGGGATCGATCATTCCAGGGATACTGCAGTTGAACACACTAGGTTTTTGTTGTCGTGCCTGTGATTAGGCTGAGCTTTGGCAAAGGTGCCAAAAGGAACTTCTTTCTCTCTGGAATAATGGGATTAATGCTTTTAACAGCAATGTGTTACTTGGAGGTATGAAGCACTTGGTTTGGCCATGGAGTTTATGTGCTTTGGTGGCATTTGGTCCCAACAAGGTCAGTCTCCAACCTGTGTAGACTGTGATGCACCCCTTGAGTCGGTACTGAACCTTCCTGTGGAGTGCAGCCAGTTGGTTTTAAGAGGTGTTATTAATGCAGTGAAATTCAGCGCATTTGGGAGCTGCTGCATCATCACAGATGGGACATACATCTTGTAAGCTATAAATTTTTAAAAATTATTTAGCATCTCCGTTGCTGTGTGGGCCATGTGGCACCGAGCATGGGATAATTCCACAGCTTTCATTATAGCCACACATCAAACATTTAAAGTCCACGGGTGGTGTTTTCAGGAACTATTATAATAATTAGGAAAGGAGAATGGGTTTAATAAGAGTGAGCTGTAAACAGTGATCAGCAGCCAGACCCCATCCCTCCCTGCAGACCCATCTGCACGGCACATCTGGGCACACAGAACAGGGAGGAACGTGTTCCATCTCACCTGCCCTGACTCTGAAGGAAGCTGGGAGGGTCTGGGTCACCCACCACCCACTGTCTGGGACACAGCAGTGACAAACTTGAGGAGAAAAATCTGTCAAATACCCCGAGAAGCCCAGCCATACCCTGCCAGTACCCACCTGTGCTCAGTCTCTTGGCAGCTGTGACTGGCACACAGAGCCGCAGGCCCTGGGCTGTGCCAGGCCGGGCACAAAGGGAGGTGCCCACAGTGAGGACTCGGGGCAGAGCTGGCAGCTGGGGGATGCAGCATGGCCTCATCCTTCTCAGGGATGGGCACTGCTGCCCCTCTGGAGCCTAGCACATAGAGGTCTGCAGCTTTTTGGTGCATTTGAGCTGACAAGATGAGACATGAGAGGTAAACTCATGAACTCTTACTTGAGAGACATAATGGGCACTCTAGTCTACTTAATCGTGCCAAGCAGTGCAGTCCTTTGGAGCAGCTCCTTGCAATGGGCTGCACTGTGGTGTGGAGGGAAGCTCTGACAGCTGGAAATCCAGTCAGGCTGTGTTGATCACGAGCCTCTTCTCAGTGATGAGACGTCCCAAATTACACCCAATGGAGGAATATTCTGGAAAGAAGGTTCCCATGGCTGAAGTTTGATACTCCATGCATAGTGGCCATAGGCAGGATTGCTTCTTGTCTGTATGGGGCAGTTTGGGGTGCTTGTGCTCACCCACTCTGGTCCCCATTCATTCCCTGGTGCTCTCTGCAAATCTTTGTAATTCCCTGGTGACCAGCAGTGGCTTTGTTCAGGATGATGGAGGTCCTTGTGTAAGATACTGTGCAGAAGGATGGTTTCCAGTGTGCCAGTGAAGAAGCTGTTGAATAGTTAGCTGCTTCCTGCAGCTGCATTGTGTGTCCTGCCAGGTGTTAAATGGGCAGTGCTCAAGACAGCAGATCTGTTATGTCATGCCATGTTCCATGCGAGTTTAGGCTCTTGAGAAAGCAGCCAAGGTGCTGGTCTGGGAGCCACAGGCATCTTCAAGCTCCTCAGGGCTGGATAACCCCCACCTAGGAACGGCCCTGGTTCAGGTGGTGCTTCCTGCTGAGCTGTCCTTTCTGTCCCTGAGCACGTCCTTCCCTGGGCCAGGGACACAGAATCACAGCTGTGGTGACCTGCCAGCCACCGGCCACCTTCCAGACAGGCCACCAGGCAGGTCTCAGCAGGAGCCACCACTGGCTGTCACCATGCTCTGCTGCACCCCAAGGCGCACTGCCAGGCAGGGTCACCGTGGGGCGGGGGAAGCACCCCCTCTTTGCTTTGGGCTGAGGGCTCCTCACTGGGTGTGGCAGCCAGCCTACGGATCCAAGGGAGGAGCACTGTGGTCTCACCTGCCCCCACGCGGACAGACACCCACAGCTGGGTCCCCTCCCGTGTGCCCTCCAGCCTGGCGTGGGGCAGCTCTTGTCCACTGACCTAAATTGAGGCTGAGCAAAGAGAGCAAGCAGCTGCCCCACTACTGCTGCTCTGTTTTCAGCGCGGCTCGAGCATCCCTAATCCCCTCGGATTTTGTATCTACCAAAACAGCTTGGGCCCATCAGTAAATTGCAGTGGCATATGGTCCAGGTTTATGAGTAATCTGGCACACGCTGAAGGCAAGGAGGACGTCATCCTTCAGCAAATACAGAAAATATTGGGGTGGGGGGGGCTCTGACTGTATTTAATGTAGTTGATGAGAAAGCTGTGAGAAATGTTTACCTTTGAAGCCAGTCCTGTTTCAGCTTCAGCTGCTGGGAGAAGATGCTGTGTAACAGAAAACAAATAGAAGTAACAGGGGAGTCTCATTGGTCCCGCAAAGGTTTTGTCACTTAAACTGATCCCATGGATGTGTGTGGGGTTGGAGGGGAAAGCAGGCAGCTGGTGCCACCCTGTATACAGCCAGTACCACATCAGCCGCTTGGAATAGTCCTCATCACCTCCCTACAGGTGAAGTTCCTCTAGCTGGGGCATATGCCACTGGCACAGCTTCATCCCTGAAAAAAGGGGGGAAGTGCAGTTTTAGCACCTCGGGGAGGAGGAGCCTGATCACGGACACCTTGGTGGGCCTGACCTTGTAGTGGCAGTGGGTGTCCCAGCGTGGTTTCCAGGTGTTCTCTGAGGACGCAAGAATCACATTCCAATGCCAGTGTACTCAGCATTGGCTTCATCGGGGCAATTCACCTGAGGAATGTCCAGGTCCTGGTCAGGGAACCCTCTGTGCAGTCCTCTCCTGGCAGGGACATGAAGCTGTGAATGGTTTGAGCTGCACCAGCCAGCGTGACAGACCTCCTGTAAGGGCTGAGGACATTCCTGGACATTCCTGGGTTCAGCTGACATACATCCCCCAGAGACATCTGTGTCAGAACTGGGATATCTCTGGGACAGGAGGACACGGAGATTGGAAGGGACTGTGTTGGGTAAAACGCTGCAGCAGCACTGTGAGAGCTTTTCCCTGGCCCCTGATTGCTCCCTGGGGCTCAGACCAGCGATGCTGTTCCCTCCAGCTGGGATGAGAGCTAGCAGTTTCTCTTCTCTCTTCCCCGCTCAGCTGCTGTGGGCTCTGGAGCCCCATTCCACATAGGGCTTGAACTTCCTTTCACTCTTCCCAAAATCCATGTTTCCTTAGTATGTTTGGAAGCCCCACTACAGGAACCTCACTCTCTCACAGCCTCCCTACACTGTGTAATACTTTGGCAACACTGAATGTTTTCTTTGGTTGCATAGACGTGGCTGTGGCTGTGACATTCAAGGGGGAGTCATCTCCAAGAGGAACTGCTGTCCTGTAGCCTGGTCAGCAGCACGGAGAAGGAGAAAACGGTTGGCTCTGAGTGCCACTCTGCTCTTGCTGCCACTTGGAAACACCCCAAACTTCAAGGAAGGTTTTGCCTCTTTAATCCAAGAAAAGGCCTCGAGCAGCTCACAAATTTTAAAACTTTGAACAGAGCCTTTGGGACCGTATTTGTTAAAATCTTACATATCTTGGTGGCTCAGATTTTGAGCCCTTTACCACAAGCTTTTTGAAGCAACACAGTGTACAGTTTTAAAGAAGCTTTGCTTTTTAAGTGGGAACTGATTTTTTAAGGCTGGGGACTGTGTGTTTTCTGTCTTTGTTTTGCATAGTCCAATTTTGCATTCTGGGAACTAAAGAAAATATCTTGTGTTTAAGGGTGGGATGCAGGCCATGTTGATCTCAGCAGCAAGATGGAGCAGGGTGCATTGTCCCAGTGGGAGTAGTGTCTTTGTGGGGCCATGCTGAGACATTGTGCCACTGCTGGGGCAAGCTGCTGGAGCTGGGAGCTGAAGTTTCCTGCAGTCCCTGGAAATCTGAGGGCATCTGACCACAGTCGCTACTTTAAGTGTGTGTTGACAGGGTCTTCATGTGCTCCACTGCTTTCCTGCCAGTGGTGTGTGTGTGCTCAGATGGATCCAGGGACAAATCCCCCTCGCCCCTCCAGGTCGCCCTGGTATAGCAAAGGCCCCTGCTGCCCCTGCCCTGCTCAGTGCCAGGGACAAGGACATCTCGGGATCCGTGCCTGGGAATGCTGAGCTGCATGTCATGCCAGGAAAACTGGCCCCACAGTGTCCCTCATGCCGCTACTGGCATGAGGGAGGGCATGGCTCTCAAGAGGCGCTTGCTGGTGTTTGTCAAAGCGTTTGGGGAAGGGCTGAGCCCCAGGTGTGCAGCAGAGCTATGGTCTGCAGTTGTCTCTGCCATTCTCCTCTGCTTTCAGGTGGGTGGGACACCACCCATGATCTTTCCAGCTGTGATGACAGGACATCTCGAGTGTTTCCTTTTCAAGATGTGGCAGTGAGTGGTGGTGACTCAGAATATGCATTTGTAGCCATGCATGGGCAGTGTCCTGGTGTCTGTCTGCTGCTGCAGGACACACGCTAGGCCCTGAGAGCTGAAGGAGTTAAACTGCTTCCAAATAGGCCTCTTCATGCTAATAAAGTACCTTGGAGCTGGTCCAGCAGGCAGACACCTGGGTATTATCCAAGCATCTGACACCCCTAGAGAGCCAGAGCCTTGATGAGCTTTGTACACTCTCAGAAATCTTGGAGAAGAAAGGAGACTCCATAGAAAATGGATTTTCAGGGCCAGTGAAGGACATGACGTTCAAGATCATTGCTTTATAATAATTTCAGCAGCAGTTAATGTGAAGTAAAGAAGAAAAGAAAACCCAAGACAGTGAAAGGATAATTAATTCTGAGTTGGAGCTGCAATTTGGAAAGGCTGTATTGTGAAGTGACCCTTTTCCAAATGATACCTGCACTGGCTCTTCTAAGAGAGCCCTTTGCAGTGAAATGTTGTGTTGTTTCACTTTTATTCTCCCCAGTGTTACAGAGACCTTGAAATTGGCCCTTCAGACAAGGGCCCAGTACAGTGAGGAGGTTCTGCAGGGAGCCCTGGCACAGGCTGGGCTGAGCAGAGTGCTCTGGGGCCAGCCCCCCTTTCTGGGCTGTGGCAGGACGGAGCCTGGCTGTCCCCTGGGCTTATGGCACCCTGCCATCCAGCCTGGTTTGCTCCTCTCTTCTCCCCAAGCTACCAAGCTTGTACCCTCATTGAGAGAAGTTCTGCAGAACCCCTTTTAGGACTGTGGAATATCCCTTTGGAGGTCACAGTGTCCCTACTCCCAGGGTCTCACCCCACAGAGCTCTAAGGGAACTTGGCGCAATGGATCACCCTCTCTGGCTCTGACCTCCTCTTGCTGGTGTGTCTCCTTCATTCCTAGCGTGTGTTATACTGAATTTCTCCAGAAGCTTAAGAGATGCTTTTGATGAGGAGCTGTTCCAGGGACTGAAGCCTGTACAGAATATGATGTTTATTACTGCGCCATTCCAATGTAATTTGAATAATATCTATTTCTGGCCTACTTGCTCTTCCACAGCTTACAGAGAAACCAAATAAAAAGCGTCGAGGCCAGAGCTCTAATGAGATTCACATTTTGGACATCAGATTGATACAATAATGCATTTCACACTGTTGTTTCCTAATTTGCCTAATCAAATAAAAGGAGATGAAGCATCACAGAGCCCAACCTCCTCATTCCAACAAGGCAGTGCTGAACCCATCACTTGTTGCTTAAATTAATTTTCCCCACACAGGTTGGCCAAAGCACAGAATTTAATCAGCGTCTTGAAGCTCTGTCAGTAGACACAATCTATAGGGGCTGGCAATCCCAGGCAGCTGTCCCGAGGAACCCCAGAGTGCACGGATAGCCTGGAGAGGTTTGGGGGAAGAGGGGAACGGCTCTGCGGCCGCTACAGTCTGTGCTGTCACAGCAGGGTGTGGAGCAGACAGGTTCTGCACTGTGCTGAGTCCCACATGAGAGCAGATGGGGCTCCCTGTGCCCTCAGGAGATTGTGCAGGAAAGTGAGGGCTGTTGTTGGAGCTTGGCCAGGTGCTCAGGGCTAAGGTGGGCCTTGAGTTAAGGCTAAAACCAGTGGTCTGGTCAGGGAGCAATTTCTTTTTGGGTACTGCCCAGTTCAACGCCCAGAACAAAGCAGTTCCAATTCGAGAATGCTGAGGCCTGGGAACCCCACAAATGCTGCAGGATTGGTGCCATTGCAGATGCTTTACTACTACAACATGTTGGAGATTTTAGCAGAATTTGAGATGGAGAACCAGTCAATGGGTTTGGGGTTTTGTTACAATTCACTGGGAGTCAGGAATGGCATTTTGGTGCTGGTGGCATCAGAGCAGACCTAAAAATTGTACTTAAATCCCCCAAAGTATAAAACCATGTTTGAGTTCTGTTTCTCAGGAGTTGTGTCCTGGGCTCACTTGTGCTGTAGCGTACATCCAGCTTTGCAGGTGGGGTTTTTGCCTCAGAAGGTGCATGTGATCCCAATCCCAGTGAGGACAGCTGGGGTTTGTTGCAGTGGGCCCCTGGGCCCTACTGGTACATCCCAGAGCTCCCCAGAAGGCAGCAGCAGCTACGGGCCCCAGCTGAGCAGTCCTGTTCATTCCTGTTTGGGAAAACAAGTTCATTTACAAAAACAGGCAGAGCAAGCAAATGAAAAAAAACAAAACAAGTGTGAATTAAATAATACAATTTTGGTGCAAGCATGGAAATCAAGTCTTGCTTTTCCATGGATTGTGGAGCTATCCTTGTAACACAGGAAGACCCACTATGAGTTCACTGCCACAGTGAACAAAAAAAGTTATCAAGTAAAGGCAGTTTCTTGCATCCAAAGTCCCTCATTATATTAAGAAAAAAATTATAGTGCAAAATTTACAAGTGCATCAAAGGATCCACTTGCATTGTTAAACACACGGCACCTACACAGGACCCAAAAATACATAACAATTTTAGTTGAGCCAATGCAAAATAGATTTGTGAAATAAAATAGGACTTGCCAGGTCTAAAAAGGCCCTCCCTCGAACTTGTGACATTAATTTTGGAACAGCACAAGAGGTATTCGGACGCTGCTCCTTAGCAAATGAAGCACTGTCTTGCCTTGCCCATGCAGCCTCTGGGGTTTCTGCTCAACACGCTGCCCCTGCTGTGGCTTTTCCTGGGAGCACTGTGCCAACATGGCCCTTTGGCCATGCGAGGCCGTGTGCCCGGGGTCCTACTCCGGTGCAGCTCCAAGGGCCAGAGCCCCGGCACTCGACTCCTGCCCCTCTGCCCCTCGCCTCGGCACTCGGGCAGGGGATGCAGCTCTGGCTGCACCTGAGCTAGCATCTGCAGCAGGTGGACTGTTACTGTGCCCATCCTGCTCCAGCACCATGCTGCCATGCCCATTTTGGATGCCCAGCAGTGCATAGAGAGGAGGTCAGGGACAGGTCCTGCCTCCCAGCACTGAAGAGCTGAGCTCCCAGCTTTCCCTGAGTGGCTCCTCTGGTGAAGGTCAGGTTCCCTAGGCTGAACTCTGAAGGCACGTGGTGCTGGTGCCTTTGCTGCTTCCCAGCAAGCTAAGGAGAACACCTGTCCTGCAGCAGAGCAGGGTTCCTGTACTCATGAGGCAGCACTCAATGAGTAAAGGATCAAATGAGGATTTTTCCCTTATGGATAGCACTGGGTTCTTTCACCTTTCCCCAGTCTGAATTGTGACCAATAAAAGAGCCACTTCTTCCACAGCTGGAAAGGCAGGTTTGGTCTGAAATGACATAATACAGAATTCCCAAGTTCCTCCTACGTGTGCAGGAGAAACAGCAGAAAGAAAAACTTAAAACCTTCCCTACTCAGAACTTCCACCTTTGTTTTTTCCCTGAAGTATGTCAGCATGATTTGAACCATGAGGACGTGTTAAGGTGACAACAGTAACCAGGCAGTCCTATGTCAGCACAGGTTTTGCAGAGGCCAGACACCTGTGAGAGTTGTGAGAATCCCAGGAGAAGGATGCAAACCCATGCCCTACATGAGGTGCCATTGCTGAGAGGGGTCAAAGATAACTTTATCTTTGCCACTAAACCACAGCACCCCCAGGAGTGGGAATGCACCCCTGTGTGGGAGCATTCCAGTGTGATGAGGCTGAGTCAAGTGTGGAAAACAAACTGCAGCATGCAAAATGCAGAGTTGTGGTGTCACATTAGGGATGATCAGAAGAAGAGGGACATAGCAGAGAAATTTGCTGCCGTAAAATCCCCAACAGGAATTGGTAGCAGCCAGTCAAGGCTGTCCTAGGCTGCAGTGCCTAGGGCTCGGGGTGAGCCTGCACCGCAGCACTCAGAATTCCCTTCTGTTTCGCCTTGGATCAGCCTGGCCCGGCTCCCCTGGGTTACACGCAGCAGGTTCATGCCTGAAAAATGCTGTAGCTCTTGTGACATCAAAAAACTGAAAGGGAATGTGCCAAAAATTAATTTTTAGTTCATATTAGCTCCAGTCAGTTCATTTCTGCTATTATCAAAATGTATAAAATAAATAATGGCCTTGTTGTATTGAGGATCTTCTTGTTCCCATGAATTCTCCCTTGCCTCACTGGTGAGAGGAGCCCCTCAGGGTTGGTTGGTGGCATTGCTGGACTCTTTGTGCATGGCTCTTTAGAGTTCTCTCAGGCATTCTGAGCACTCTTGCCAAGGAACTCTCATTTATGTCATCTGAATCAGTGGATTGTGTATCACCCTACACCTCTTGCCTTCCAAATTATTTGTGATGGACATTCCACACTGTGTAATAGGGAAACTCTCAGGTACCAAATTCTGCACCAAAACGCCAAGTGTAATGTGCTGTGATATTGTGCCACTTAGAAGGGAAAATCCATGTTGAGACCCAAAATGTGGTTTTGCTTGGGATCAGCCTTTCTGTGAAGAACTGCTCATTTCACAGATTTCAGTGGACACAGGCAGAAAGGACAAAAAATGGTCAGTGCATTTCTACTTGTGTGTCTCAGTTGGTTGCAACTGCTCTTCAAAAGGCAGCAGATAAACGTGAGGGGGAAACCCTCTTCATCTGCATGTTGTCCTGTTACACACTGCAGCTCCGAACGTGAGCCAGCGCTCCAGCGATACCTTGGAATGTGTGTACATGGAAAATGCAGGAGAAGTAAGAGGGAACCGACTTGTGTTTTAACCTAGCATCTCCTGAGCACAGTGCTTCCAGCTGTGCCGCCTCAGCACCTTGAGGAGCAGTGAAGGACCTCACTGTGTCCTGGCACACCTGCCCAGTGCTGGCTCTTGGTCTTGCATTGGGCTGGAGACTGCAGAGAGATTTAGTCCGCGGCTTAAGCTCAGCCAAGACCTTGCAAGACGTGCCCAGCCCAGGGCCAGTGCCAGCCAAGCTGTGGTTCTGCGGCGACAGGGCGTGGCTGCGGGCACTCAGTGGTTCTGGCCGTGTGGCCGATGCTCCGCAAGGCATGAGCAGCATCCTTGTGGTGTTCGAAGGGTTCTCCCTGGCTGTGGGCAGCCGGGACCCCGGGGTGCTACTGGAGCAGCTTTCCTGGCCACGCTGTGCACGGGCTGCCTCTGCAAGTCAGTACCATGTCACCATGGGTCACCATGGCTCTGCAAAAGGGAGGTCTGACCTGTGGGAACGATGGCAAGGCTACAGGGGAGGAGAAAACAGAAATAATGACTGAAACTTAGATAATAATTTTATTTATAGTCTAATGTGCAGACATGGCTGTTGCTGATGAGGCTACCAGTGACATAAATAAACTCAAGCAGAAGATGTAAGCGAGTGGATAAATGTAAAGGCATCTTTGGGCAGTGCCACAGATTTGGACATGGACCAAGAGAATTATTTCTGTCCCTTGCGATTCCAATGAAGAGCACAAAGGAGATAATTAGCCCAGGATGCTCCGCATTGCTCTTTCCATCTTGCACACATTCATGCCCACCAAATGTGAAATGTTCGCCTTTTCCCCTCCAACGTGATGGTTGTTGAACTTATTTTTAGTGTCATTTGATAAGCCTTCCTGCTCGCAGAGAGACATCCCACTGACCCAGCCACTGGTCATTGTCTATACCAGTTCCCATCAAAGCGGGCGCGCTTTGTCAGGTTTCGACTCGAATATCCATTCTGCCTCTGAAGTACAGTATCGAAAGTGACTGGATCATTTGAGCCTTTTTCTTCAGCTGCTCCCTCCTTCCTCCCCCACAGTGTTTCCGCTCACGCTAACATAATTTGGCATCGTCGACGTGACACGACACTGGTTTTTCTAAAAAATTATAATACATACATTGTCGATGTTTGGTGATGGCCAGAGCTCCCATAAATTTAATTTCCGAATTGATGGAAGGAGGTCTTTCCTGGTGTGGAATTGTACCCAACGCTCGGCGCCCCCTCCGCCGCCGAGAACACACATACAGTAATAGGTCATTCAATGTCAAAAGGCATAAAAAAGATGAGCAAAATCTTCACAGGCTGCTGCTTGCTGTTGCCTTTAATTATATTAATTAAACTTTGAAATTCTCATGCAAAGAGAGTTGCTGGCTTGTGACGCTGAAGAGCCCTTGGAGATTTGTGGGGGAAAAAACCCTGAGATACCAGCTTAGTGGCTACTGCTTTTTTTTTAAATAAAAAAAAAAATACACAAGCCTACGACTGCTAGGTATGTTTATAGATGATGATGTTTTATGCGCTACTGAACTGTGAATGCAGGAAAGGGGAAAAATCCACCAGCCGCAGTGTCAAGGTCTTGAAGCATCAGTCCCTCCAACTCGGCTCAAGATCTCTGCTTACAGGCTGTCTTCCCGTGGAATAACGCTCTAGTAATTCCTTCCTGTCCCGGGTGCATAATGAAAGAAAGGTGTCTTCAAAAACTAAAGGGCAAAGTCTTGCTCGCTACCGATACCTCGAGGCATCCTGTCTACATTTTGTCATGCGTGTGCACTTTTCAGTGTTGGAGTGACAAGATTTCCAGTCAGAAGGTTCCCGTAAGGCACAATGGAGGAGCTGGCGAGGGTTGGGGATCTGACATGGCTCTGAGGCACTTGGCTCCGCGCCTGCTTACCCTGGTGGGAATTGTTATCCTGTGCCCATGGCGAGTAGTCCCTGTGTAAATACCGCGTGCCTCCGCCACAGCTGAGGAACGCTGCGTTGCCGCTAAAAGCACATTGCGTCCTGAGAATCTGCAGTCTTTAAAAAACAGCAAATAACAAAAAGAGAAAAGCATTCTCATCTTTGGTGTCTGTGCTGTCCCTTTGGTATTGCACAGAGCCAGGCACACATGGCAGTGCTGCTCTCCGGGACGCGGGCAGAGCACTGGTGCGCAGTTGGAATGTGGGCTCCTGGAGCAGGGATGCAGGAACCTGCGGAGCTCAGGCTGGAAGATGGTCCAAGGGATGCGAGGAAGGGCTCGGTTCTCTCAGCTGGGTAGGACAGTGGCAGTGTGGCTGTCTCTCCTCCCAGTATCTGCTGCTTCTCCTCTACTGAGAGGGAACTCGGGTGAAGTTGATACAGCGACCCTGAGGGAAGAGAGAAGCAGTTACTGGTGGAGTAGTACACAGAGGTTGCTGGATGCTAGAAGGAGGCTGTAGTTGAAATTCAGATGTTTGGGAAAATAACAAACCCATGAAAAACCTTTTAAGAATTAATGGAAATTACCCAGAGTGAGGCACCACATTTGCCTTACAAATGCGGGCTCTAAGCAAGCGCGAGGACACGGGTGACACATTCCGACACTCCCAGGCCTTCTGTGAGCATAATTCACAAATTCTGGCAAGCCGCAGTGAGCAAACCCAAACCCATCTGACCGTGCAAAGGGAAGAGACCGGGAAGGCAGATCCTGCCCCCACATCTCCCCCGAGCCAGGTCCTCACACAGTGAGTGCAGATAGATGTGACTGTTAGTTAGCAGGGCTGCTGCTGATCTGAAACTGCATTTTATTAGCAATAACCCTAGCTCTGCATCTACAGACTCTGTACTTAGAATCTGTAAATTGCTGTGCACAGGAGGAAAAGGGGTTTCTTGTGATGCCATATCCATAAAGGGTCCAGGTGAATCCTGACAGCTTCCAGTGTAGCAGAACAAAATATATCCAACAGCAAAATCTGAAACCTTTTTTATTCACTTGGGAGCTCATTTAAATGCCTTAACTCCCACAGGGTCATGGCATGTTGAAGTAGGGTGTGCTGCCTCAAAGCAGCTCTCTGGCACAGCAGTGATTCCTTCCCTTTGGTCACGGGCATCTGTCAAGGATGGTGCCACGTGAACAGTGCTGGCTTTGGAGCAGGCAGTACTGCTTGTGCTCTGAATCTTTATTTCTCCTTAAAGAGATGCACTGCTGGAGGGAAGTTACTGCTTTCTCTTCAAACCTGGGAGATTATGGAATTGCCAAGTGAAATTTGGGCTGGGTTTCATATTTCTGTCATTCATTTAGTTTGATCTCCAGTTTTTCTGGGTATCAAGGAGAGTGATGGCACACAGTTATCTGGCATGACACAAGCAGGTCTTGGCTGGCATGAGAGGGGCAGTGTTCTCATCAAGGGGTTTCCTAATGGTTCAGTGCTGGTTCTGTCAGCCGTTTTAAGAAATACAAAACCGGTGAAAAGGTGGGGACAGGAACTGTAGGAACTTCTGGCTGCCACCATCTGTATTATAAATGTAGAAGAGATGCAGACAGATAACTCAAGGAATCCTTTAGGTTGGAAAAGCTCTTAAGATTACCTAATGCAACTATTCCTTCATCACTGTGAAGGCCACCACCATGTCCCCAAATGCCATATTCACATGGTTTTTCTGCCAGGATGAGTGGTTCCAGGCAGAGCAGGGAGAGAGGAGAACCTTAAACAAGCACTGCTCTTTCTGGTTCCCCTCTCATCTCCCACACCTCTGCCCCCAGCTTCTTTATTCCATGGCTCAAAGAGAAGGGAGGAGAGAAGGAAGTTGTGTGGTTAGGCAGACTCTTGCCTGTGACACTGGCAGGGGAAGCACCCTGAGCTGGGGAATCTCAGAGCCCTATGAAATAGCAGCTCTCCAAACATGGTCAGCATCAGACAGTAGCATGTAATAACAAATACTATGTCAGCTGAAATGGCAACTTCAACCATTTGCATTCTAGATCGGCAAACTGAGGCAGGCACAAAAGAAAAGGCTGATGTTCACTTGTCAGGGGTTTATCACTTCAGATCAATATGAGCTGCAGGTTTGCATTACTAGAAACTCAGTGATGTGACCAGCAGCACTCTGGTGTGGAGAAAAAGCTGCGGACTCACGTAAGTCCTTCCTCGAAAGGCATCCAAAACCTCCCATGCAGCAATATCTGTGTCAGCATTGAGACCAGCTCTTAGAAACAGAATATTAAATTCTCCTTCTGATTAATCTGACCTTTACAGAAAGAACTATTTACTTTAGTAGAAGCACTATTTACTAAACATTAGTGTCACCAGTCTGCTTTTGGACTTCCCAATTAAAACATGTGTGTTCCATGTAACCAATTCCACCAATGCATTCCCATCGTGGTGGCATTGCTAGGATACCCCAGTGTGGGGAGTTCTGTTACACTCGTGTCCCTGAGCTCAATTAAACCATCAATCCAACCAATTTGAGTTCTGACATACCATGCCTTGTAAATCACTGGCTCATAAACCTTAACAATACCAACATGTAGTCAGTACAAAATTGCACTAAATTAGTGGTTTAGCACTAGAGTAATTAAAAAATGAGTTATGCATGCATTCTGTGATCTTTGTAGGGAATATGAGATCCATCTCCATGCAACAGATCCAACAGGAAAAGCCTCACCCTTCATGCTCACAGATGCACCAGAGTTACGGCGGGGGAAGAGTGTGACAGGTCTTTAACAGCAGCGAAAAAGAGGAAGGAGATCTATGGCAAGGGGGTTTACCTAAGAAAGAATTCTTTTCTATTACATCCAAGCAATTTCTTAAGCTGTTGAATTTCTTACTGAATCTAAGTTACAGGGCCAGGTGGAAATTTTCCCAGGGCATGAGATCTCAGGGAGTAGGTGCTCACACCAAAGCCCAGGTTAGAGCCTCACCTGGCAACGCCCGAAACAAGGCACCAGGAGGGGCCTGCAGGAGCAGCTCTCCCCATCGTGTCCCTCTCCAAGCCCGTAAGGCTCAGTGGGCAGTGCTGGGGGAGGAGATCACTTTGGGACAGTGTCCACCCTGGGCCTGGAGCCTCGCCACTGACTGGCAAGCCAAGTGTGACGAGCACTTTGGGGGTGTGTGTGTGTGTGTGTGTGTGTTAGCAGACACATGCTGCTGCCCGTGCCATGCCAGCGGAATTCTCGGCTCTGGCAGAGGCAGGAGAACACGGCAAGGCCTCTTCTGGAGGCCTTCCAATGTTCATCAGGAATTCAGAAAGGGCAGGTGAAGCAGGCTGGATCTGGGATGGGATGTGACCACACTGAGCCTCCAGGCTGAGCTGCTCTGCCTGGTCTCAGGTGCTTGTCTTTGTGTGTTTCCTTTAGCATGCTGAGTAGTTGTATCCATGGGAAAAGTTTCCTTGGATGGCACTGCTGATGTGCTCAGGCTCAGGACGAAGAACAACTGCTTTTCGCAGAGGAGCCCTTGGCTGTTCTGCCAGGACAGTCGTTGCTCCGTGTGATTTCTCTTGTCCTGAAAGCTTGGTTTCTCCTGCCCTTGGAGGATTGAGTTCCCCACAGCCCGTTGGTGAGACTCATGTGCTCCTGCCTTGGCTGCAGTGCCCCATGAAGAGCACATGCCCCTTTGGGATTTGGCACTGATCCTGCACTCCATGATTGGTGCCTACAGAGCCATGAGGAAGGAGAGGGCTTCAAATAACATCCTTCCCAAGACATGTACTGAACACTGTTGTTTCTGCTGCCCCATCCTCACAGCAGTACCAGAGCATCTTCCATCTCCCATGGGCACATCACTGTGAGTGCAGTCTGTGTCCCTGGGAAATGATCTGCTCCCGACAGCTCCCCAGGGCAGCCTGCCTGAGCTGCTGCTGCAGTTTGGGTCAGCAGGCAAGAACTTGCTTTATCTGATTGTTTCTTCTCACGTGCACCCTGTGGCCCAGCCTGCGCTCTGCCTCTCTCTGAGGACCAAAGTTGAGGGCAGTGGGTTCTTTCCTGTAGCCCTCGCACTGGCAGACAGGGCTGTGCACAGGTTTTCCTCTTTGCTAATGCATGGATACAGGCCATTTCCTGCTTTCTACACCTCTTCAGAATCATTACCTCCCCATCTGCTGCTCACTGGGATAACGAATGTGCTCTGGCCCCACACACTCATGTGCAGTGGTGAAAATAAAAGGGAATTTTGAGGGAGTGAAGCAGGGAGGGATTCAGACTGGGCACTGAGGCACTCAGAGTCCTGTTTCCTTGCTGAGTCGATCCTGGCGTGTCCCTTGGGCAGTGGAACCAGAGCAGCTGTGTGGGGCCAGCCCCGCTGTCCGACAGGGCCCTCGGCGAGCTCCCTCTCGCAGAGGTGGCACAGGCAGCATTACCTAGAGCTTGTGTCACGTGGGCCATCTGGGCACTAAAGTCCCTCTGGCATTCAATCCGACTGCTCCTTCCCTGGCAGCAGGCCTGGGATGTATCTCAGTCACAGCACTCACTCACCCCATAAATACCCGCTGACAAGTATACAGCTGAAGAGACCTTTCGATTTTAAGATCACTCTTTACTACTGTGGAGGAGGGATGTTAACCCACCCCATCCTGTGCAGCTCTGAACAGCCCTCAGGGACTGGATGCTGACATCTCTCTTCCGCTTATTTTTTGTTCCCCATAATGTGGTAATCTCTCATCCCAGACTCCTGGGAAGCTCAGGGCATTGTCAGGGTTTGAAACTGGTTTTCCATCCTGCTGACACCAAGCCCAGGGCTGTGCTTCCAGGCTCCGAGCACTCAGCCCTCCTCTGTGCCTCGGTGTGCAGGGGAACTCGAGGGCTGGCTCTCCCTCTCCCTTGTGGCACAGCCCCACGCTGCTGCTCTGCAGGGCCACCCCTGGGCCGTGGTGTGCGAGTAGCACTGTGACTGCAGAGTGCCTCACAGCACAACCCGCTGGCACACAGCTCAGCAGCAGTGATTCCTTAGAGGAGTGCTCCTGAGCCACTTACTGCTGCAGGCACCAGGATCCTCTCTGGGCTGCTTGTGGCAGCTTTTCCCCACAGCTCCTGAACTGCTGGCTCAAACACCTGTGACAGAGCTCAGGTGACCTCTGAGCTCCGAGAACACTGCAGGGTGGGCTCAGAGGACTCCTAAAGTAACAAAAACATCATGAAAAGATACAATACTACAGCTGAAGGGTGCTATTTGGGCCCTACCAAGAATTTGGTTTTTCACTTTAACAAATTTTGCCAGGCACATTAATCTGTGTATTTTCCTCAGATTTATGTAATGTAAATAGTGTGTGTGAACCTCTTGATCTTTCCCAGCAATCCCAGAGTCCTGCAGGTCAATTTCCAAAGGTCACAAGGTCTGGGGTCCAGGAACTGGTTTCCCAATGGAACTCAAAAAAAGACTGCTATGAGGAGAAGGTGCCAGCACAGTACCTCACAGCCACCTTCCACCCCTTGGACCTGCTTTAGCTGCAGGAAAAAAAGGGCAGGAAGACAAGACTATGTTTTTTGAAAAAATAGTTCCTCCCTTTCTCACCTGATAAATGCTGTATTTTGGAGCACAGGCCAACAAACCAAACCTGCCCAGGGACAGGTTCCAAAGAGGAAGTTTAAAGATGCTAGATTGCAAGATTTTTCAGTGCCTGTGATTTCAATGTGTGTTTGGAGCATATACTGAGGCGGGCAGGGTGTGTTTATGTGTGAACTGCTGCTGTTGGCACATGGGGTGGCTCATACCCACTTGGTACTAACTGCAAGGATGGAACTGCACACGGCTGCTGCTGCCCTGGGAGCCAACGGTATCTTTGGTGTGCTGGCAGCTTTGAGGAAATGCCATTAGACCAGCTTTGTAACCATGAGCAGCACTTACTTGTGAACTGGACATATGGACAGGCGAGCACAGTTGCTCCATCGTGGGAGTGTATGTCACCAGGGTGTATCCCCGTGGGACCCGGGAGCAGGGGCTCTGCAGCTCCCTGTATCCTGTGGCACCCAGGCACAACCACCTGCACTCCACCTGTGTCGCGGTGCCCTGCACCCTGTCGAGGACAAGGCGGAGTGGAGATGGCACAGGAGCAGGCGCTGGGCTGGCTGGCGTGAGCGCTGCCTGTTCTGCCCTGACGGGCTTGGGTAGTGAGAAAAGGGAGGGATTTCTTTCCTTGGCCAAGTTTTCCATGACTGCCCTATTCAGCAGTTCTCCAGATAACTCTTGCCATGACCAAGAGTGGTTGTGACAAGCTGCCTGTCCTGCGAGCTGGCCTTCCAGGGCCGGGAGGAGGGAATGCTGAGCCGGCTGCTGGCCTTGGGGGAGGAAACAAACTGCCTGCGTTTGGAGCATCTGCTTCAAAAGGAGGTTGTGGCAGATATTTTATTCAGCAGAGCTGGAGGTCTCCTGTCTCTAGAGGGCAGGAGTTTGTTGTTTTCCTCATGCAAGGCAAGCATTGCTTATGCAAAAGGAAAGGATGTGGAAAGGGCCTGGAGAGCCCCTGTTTTTCCAGCACGGATCCTTTGGAGCGAGGGCCCCAGCTCACTGTCCCTGACCCTCGGCAGGGAGCATCCCCCACCCCAGCACTGCTGCCTCCCTGGAGGTGCCCCCTGGCCTGGCACACTCTGTCCCTTTCCTGAAGGACGTGTTGTCTCTGGGTTCCACTGCAGGCACCTGCCAATGGAGGGCTCTCTTTCTCCTTCAGCTCTCCTTCTCCTTGGAAGGCAGAGCGAGGCGATGGCAGTGCCGGAGGGAAGGTGCTCCATGTCCTGGCGCCGGCCCAACACTCCTTGCCCAGCGCGGGCACTCAGCCGCTCGGGCACGTGCTGCCGGAACCAGGACACCAGCACACAGCTCCTGCCAGCTCCACAGTGCCTTGCAGCATGTCCCGGGGACAACTCCCTCTCCTACCATGGGACATGGGGCTTGGACTGGGACTCATGCTTCAGGTGAAGCTCTGAGAGCCACACTGCGGCACGTGGGGAAGGACGGGAGAGGTTTTCTCTGAGACAGCTCTCAGCTCTTTGAGCTCTTCCCAGATCATCTGGGATGAATCCCTGCTGTGAATGGGGATCCTGTTTATGTTTTGGAGGGGCTCTAGATAGACTGACATGAGGCCTGATTTTTAGTGGCAGTTTCCTCATATCAGCATCCTAAACAACTTTCTGAGTTCATTGCATCTTTTTTAGGGAGAAAAGAAAGATAATCTGATACTATAGAGGCTTCAAGTCTCGTAGAATCAAGAATCACCCAGGTGAAATTAAGAAATCCTAGTGCTTTGGGGACCTATGAGGACAAAGATTATCAGAAATACAGAGTTCTTAGGAATGGCACCTCTAAAACACAAGTTAAACACTCCCATTATTCTTCCTTCCTCCCCTTTGTGCAACCACTGTGAGAAGAAAGCAGTTTGTCCTTCTCTGAAATCAGGTATAGCAACAGACACCAGAACTGCCAGAAGACCTGTTCTCCTCAAACTTCACTTCTCATCTATCGCGACCTCAACTCAGGCCTCTCCTAAAATCCCTTTCCTTTAGGAATACTTCCCAGTGTCCTTTACCTGATCAGCTCTCTAACCTGGGCCTTTCTGAACTTCTTCAGATGGCTCAGAGATTTAAGATGCCAATGCTCTATGGCTTTAGGTCAGATCATCCAGAGTTGAGTTCTGAGTCCCTAACAGAGCAGTGGCATTTGGATCCTGGCCCATGGATTATACAGCATCTGACTGGCATGTGGCAATGGCTTGTAAGGAGAGAAGGCAGCCCAGTTCTGTGGCATTTGTGACATTATGGGAATTATTTTAAGCTAGTTATCATACAATTACTATGACCAAAAAATCCACTTCAGAAGTTGTGTGGGAAGATGTCAGTCTGTTTGAAGCAGTAAGCAGGGTTTCAGTGGGGGCTCTTAAGAGGAAGACTAGCAAGGCTGCAGCAGGAGGGTGCAGCTCCCTGGGTTTGTACCCACATGGCTGGGGCTGCCTCATGGGAAGGGAGGGCCCAGCAGACCCTCATTCTGCACACACACTGCACGTGGCAGCCCTCTAGATGCCACTGTGACCCAGCTGTGCCAGCCCCACAGCTTCTCTGTGCTGCTGATACCAAGCACTGGGCCACGAAGGACACGGGTGCCAGGCTGTTCACCACCCCTCAGCCACATCAGCTTCCCTGGTACCACAACGGTAAACTCTTCTTCCTGCAGACAAACCCCCCAGCACATTGTTAGGCTTTGGTTGGAATGCCAAAGGGATTAGTAATTCACGCTTTCCAGATATTTGGGCATCCCACTCCCCAGCAGCATTCTCTGCCAAGGCATTTGCTACAACTCCCCTGCAGGTGCCAGTGTCACTAAGTTATCAGCTCTGTTAATTTTTAGGCTCTGCTTCTGCTCTTGTGTGCCTTGTTGAAAATGAGGAATAGTTCCTTTAAAAGCAGCTGTGTAAGGCTCTTGGCACTGGGATTTGAAGGATCCCTGGCCTGTGCAGTGACAGGGTATAGTCTGCCAGGGGCTCCTTCCCCAAGCTGGCCTGTCACACACAGTGCTGGGAGCCCCCAGCATGGGTGCACTGGGATGTCCTCTCTTCCTGCCTTGGCAGTGGGGGCTGGGGGTGGAGGCTGCATTCCCTGGCATGTTTTTTCCCTACTAGGAGTCACTGCTGCAGATGCGCCTATGGAGTGCCCCAGTTCTCCAGCAGTCAGGAGAGGGGTCCTGTGGAAACACACTCAGGCTAAGCTTACTCCCTTCCCTGTGCATTCTTCCTAAATGTCCATTATCAGTGACTACTGGAAAAAGGGACTTGGTGGGGTGTTTCTGTGCTCCAGGTGCTGAGGAGGGACAGGGTATTTACAGGATTTACTCGCATTGCTACCACACCCTGTCTAGATCCCCTGACTCCCAACCCCTCTGTGCCATTTCCTCTCAGAAGCTCTCCCATGGGAATCAGAGCAGACTGCTGAGTTTGTTCTGGTTTTCAGTTCCCACCTTTACTGTTTTCTTTTTTTTTCTTCGCTCAGTTTAATTTGTAAAATGAGTGAGGGCTTTGCAAGGGCTTTGTTACACATAAACCCAGAGATGGTGGCATTAAGTGCATTTGCTAAATTAATAAAGAAATCTGCGCGTTTGCTGTAGAGTTCTGTTGTTGATTTGGGAACAGTGAGCTCTTGCAAATCTCAGCTTTCACCTTGCCAATCCCCGTATCCCTCTAAGTGCACTGCAGTTCCTTGGAACCTGTTGGGGGTTGGCGCTGGCATCCCTTCACTAGATCACATTTATGCATTAGTGCCATCTGTGCCTGCTGCACCTTCTGTGAGCCAGCCCGGCCAAGTGACTGGCAGTTATCTGGGACTGCACACAAAAGGAGAGGCGAGAGAAAGGGGGAACGAGGACAGTCACTGAGGATGGCACCTGATGCTTCCTGTGTGCTGGGGGATCTGGGAGCACAGACCTGCTCTGGAGTCCCCCCGCCACTGCTGAGTCTTTTCTCTCTATATAAGAGAGAATACCTGTCTCGTGGCATTCAAACCAGTTCTCCCTGTCCCTGTGCCTGTGTTCTGGAGGACTGGGGACAGTTTGGGGACAGTGCTGGACTTTGCGCCGCGCCATGTGTCTGGCCTGAGCGGTGCCATGGTTCTGTGAGCACGGTGGGAAATGCAGGGGGGGAGCAGGAGCGCATGCAGGAGTGGCCGTGCTGGTTTATCCCTTTGCCTTCTATTCAGGAGAGCTCAACTGCTCGCTGCACCCAGGTCCTTGGGGATGCAGTCTGGGCACTTTGAGATCATCAACTCCAAGTTGAAAGTTTGGGTTGATCTGTCCTACACAGGCACATACAAACTACAAGAGCAGACAGAAATACAAATGGAAAAGTTCTTACACTGGACATTACTGTGCTAAGAATCTAGAAGTGAATTGTCTGGCTTAGAAATTAATTAAATCACTGCAGTGTTCAGTCTGTCCAGAAAAATAAGGCGCCTTCCCCAGCCTAACAGATCAGGGAAGGAGCACACGAGCTCCTGGCAGGGGTGCTGAGCAGCCTCCTGAGCTGAGCACCCTTCCTGACAAGGCTGGGGAGTCAGTCACACCTTCCCCTCAAAGCAGGACTCACCTGTGTGTGTGCCTGGACACTGCCACTCCTTCTCATAACGAAGTTTATTAGTATTTACATATAGTAAGTACATGTTTCTGATTTTTTCTGAATGACCACTTTCACACTGTGGAGTCTTTTCCACTTAGAATACAGTACTTGGAATTCAAGATTTTCTTTTTCATTCTTTCCATATGTTCTGTGTTAAACATATGCTATACTTTATATTTAAAAACTAGCAGCAGACTAAAAAAAAATTGCCCACACCACACCACAAAAATATGTTTGCTTCATTATCCAAAGCTTCTGGGTTTCTGTAGTATTTTACTAGGCAGGGGGAAGCACCCTTGAGGGCAGTCTCAGAATGGGAGATAACTCTGAGGAGCTGTGAAGAGCGGGAACATCTGTTTCTCACTAAAGCATGGATAAGGCTGGCCAGAGCTTAGAGCTGTACACAGCCTGGTTGAGGTGGCGATGGAGTTGTCAGCTGTGGAATTAAGGAAGGAAGCCCCTCCACTTAAGTGAGGAATTGACCTTGAGTACTTGGGTACTCAAAAGCTGCACGGATGCAAAAGGAAAAGCAGCAGCGTGTGCCGGGTGTGTAGGTCCCTGCCCAGTGCCCTTCTCCTCCCGGCTGGGCTGACCCAGATTTGCTCCTGGCCATGGAAGTGCAGATGGCTTGGCTTGGGGGGCACACACTTGGGCACAGCGCAGGAGGAGGACATGAGAGTTCTAAGGCATTTGACAAATTCGAATTATCCCACCTAGAGAGATGCAAGCTGCCTGAGGGTTTGACAAAGGAAAGGAACAGCCCCCATAAAAATCCCTATGTGAGAGCAGGGAAACAGCTGGGGATGGTTAGGTGGAAGTAAGGTGTAGGAACGCTGTGCTAAAGGGTGAATTTGGGAAAGGTGGCAGGGTTTGGCAGTGCTGTCACAGAACCGAATTCAGCATGGTTGCCATGGCAATGCTGCATTTGTTGTACACAGAACTGAGCTGGGGGCAGTCCAGCGCCTGCTCCCCCCGCTTTGGGACTTTTCCAGGGCTCTTGCACGCACAGTCTGGGAGGCAGGAGGCAATGCCCTGGCATCCTCCCCCCAGGTAGGGATATTTAAACCTAAGGAAATCACTGGTAATCTAGACCTTATCTCTGGAATTAGCTGGTAAATGACCACAGCAGCACTCAGAACTCAAAAGCAATGAGGTGTGCACAATTGCCTTCCGAAGCTGCAGCCACACGTGGACCAAAGCCTGCATTTAATTGCAACACAGGTAGATTGGTGCCTTTTGTACATCCTTTCCCTGATGAGCATGTCAGCTCTTCGGAGTTGAAAGCACAACAGAACCAAAGCCTGCACTGGCAAATTAGAAACTTCTAGATAAAAACTCTCTGGCAAAAATGAAACATAGGTTATATTATTGTAATTAGTTGCATATTTCAAATTATATTTTCAAACAGGTGTAGTTAAATGAATAAAAATAGCTTTGTGAACTGTCCTCCAATGGCTTACACGCATTTAACTGCAGTTAATGAAGGGCTGATTGAAGCTAAATTATTTCTAAAATTTTTAAATGACCCACGCATGTTGTAAGGGGCCTTGTACCAGCTGTAATAAAATTTAATCCAGCTGGTCTGTCCTTTGCCCATGCAAAGCCTTACTGACATAAATGGCCCTTTTAAGGCCACTTAGCTTGTGTAAAACCCCCTGGTTCTAATTGTACCTCTTTTGCATGAACCGGAGGAGGTTTCAGAGTCTGTGAATTACATCTGCCAAACAAGTACACAAATTCAAGCCCTTTTGTTCCTGGACTGATCCTGGGGCTCTGTTCACATAGGAAGGTGCACAAAATCCAGCAGTGTCATGCAACACTCCATTAGAACGTGTGAAATGTAAAGATTGGGGAAATACAGCTAGGAAGTACACTTGTAAAATCTTGCCAAACAATCAGAAAAAAAAAAAATTGACACTTCAACAAGCCAAAATCCAGCAAACCAAATCCCAGCAGGAGCAGCTGGAATGTGGTCAGCCTCTGCGCTGTATCCAGTAAGATTCCAGAGCAAAGTCTTCCTACAGTCAAGGCTGTTCCTGCAGTGCTGCAATCCCACTACCACATTATAAATTAATGCCAGAGATGCCAAAAGGCCCCTTAAGTAGAAAATGTCAACATGCAAATGTTGAGCAGGAGATTCACAGGAGCACTGAGAGCCTCCAGGTCCCCCTGGGACAGTTCCTGCCCCATGAAGCCCTGGGAAAGCCTGAGCCCCCCAGCCCTGCCACAGCAGCTTTGCTGGTGGAAGAACATTCCCCTGCACACCGAGGGAACTGCTGGAGTGGCCACAGGCCCTGTGGGGCAGTGTGTGGAAAAACAATCTTCCACGCTGTAGAGAAGCACACAAACTCAGCCAGGGCCTCCCCACAAAGAGCCAGCTTGTGCCTGTGCAAAGCTGCAGCCTTTGGAGAGGCTGGCTGGTGAGAAAGGAATGGGTAACATAACAAGAGGAGCACAAAAAAATCCCTTTGCTGCTACAAGTGAGGGATTTCCCTCTTCATTGATGGCAGCATTTGGTGAGTTAGGAGAGCTTAGAACAAACCTCTCATTTGCTCAAGACACAGCCTTTGTGATCTGTGGATGGGTTGCTGTAGGTGAGACAGGAGCAGGACAGACAAGCCACGCTTCTCCATGAAATGTTCCATGGTCTGTGCTCGTGGCACTTGGGGACCTGGGTCAGTGGTGGCCTTGGCAGTGGGAAGCGGCCAGACTTGATCTCGGAGGGCTTTCAGTGTGACTGCACCAAAAACTCACTGCTGTAATGGGTCATTTCCTGGTGTCCTATTAAAGTGAGGACTGTAGAAGTTAGGTGTGAAGTGAACCAGGAAACACTCAAGGAAAGTATTTCTGTGGAAAACTGAGGTTTCCTGTAACACTGGCTGTGTTGTATTACCTGTCCAGCCCTGTGGTACCTCTTTGGGAAGACATTCTCACCATGGCTTCATAAATACTACTACACAAGAGAAAAAAGCGTTTCTGCTCTTTATCTTTTCCTCTCTCTTTCCCCTAGACAAGCGATTTGGTTGTTCCCAATTAAAATGAAGAAAAAAGTGGCATAAGCTTAATTAAGATTTTAATTCAGTTAGAGCCTATAGGAATAAATCACTGCAGACTTGGTAGTGACATTCAGAAAATACAGTGTCTGTTCCTCCTCTGTCACAGAGATGGTAACAAATGATGGGAAATCCTGAGGAGACAGGGATGCAAGAGCTTACAAGTGCAGGTGTGTCTCTAACCCAGGTAATAACCCTGGGCACCTACACTGGATCAAAGTGCAGTGAAACTGGCTTTTCCAAATACAGCTACAATTGCTGACTTGGGTGCTGGATGTTTTAGTGGGATTTTGGAACATGGACCCATTCTTTGGAAGCATAGGTGAGAAACTGCAAAAAAAAAGTGAAACGTTGCATTTTTCCTAAGCAAAATGATGGCTTTCCTTAGGACTAAGTAGTGGTGGTGAACACAGGAATGAAACACAAATATCTCTCAGCTATGGCCTGACTATAGCAGGTGGGGTGAAAATGGACAGAACTGAGGCCCTGAATCCATACTGGATTCAGAAATCCTGCTTTTACTGTCTTCACAGAATAAACCTAATGAAGATCCCCTGACACAGAAGTAGTTCCTTTGAGCAGCACCTCAGACTGTACAAAGTACATGCATTTTAAAACTAAAAACTGCAGGAATTTTAGCAGTTCTATGATTTTATAATGTAGGACCGTATCGTCACTCCTTGGCTAGTAAATTCTCTCCAAGAAGTCTTATTGTCAGACTTTTAGTACAAGCTTTCAATTCCAAATGAGGAATTCCTTCCAAGAAATAACCAGCACATTGTCAAGAAGGCACTGCTGGTTTTACAAGACTAAGAATAAAGAAAATGCATCACAGGATGTTGAACAGGCACAGGACAAGTGCATTTCATTTTTCTTGACTGGGAACTCATCCCTGAGCTGCTTAAAGGTTAAAGTCCAGGTTGAAAACCTCTGGCACAGGTGAACAGAACCAAAGCCAGTGGTGGCACTTCACCAGTGGGGGAACAGCAGAGGCTAAAGCTGCTCCCCCACTGCCCGGCCTCAGCTCCCACTCACTCACTGTTACTGTCAGGTGAGCCACCACAAGCACTGGCTGAACAGTCTGGCCCCCCTAGCACCGTGGCAGTGACAACACCCCCAGATCGGGTGTTTCATACAGAAGATGCTGTCCCTGAACAGTGACAGCAGTTATTTTAAACTGTGTGTTCTTTTGGGATCAGCCTCACTGCAGTTTCAATCACACTGGTACACTGTCATCTCAATGACGGATGCCACTTGGCTGGGTATTCCCCTCTTTGTCTTGTTGACAGGAACAAAAAGAAACTGCAGCAAAAAGAGGCAGAAATAACACACCCGTGCTGTGGCCCGTCCCCTCCATCACTGTCACCCCCATGAAGACCACGAGGAGCGCCCCAAGCGTGGGCTGTGCTTGGGCAGACTCAGCTCCGAGTGCCCTGAGCACCTCTGCCCCTCCAGGACGCTTCCCAGAGGTGCCAACCCAGCGCCTCACTGGGCCAGCTCCCGAGGCCACAGGGCCACTGGAGCAAAGTGTGCAATTGCATTTTCACCGTAATTAGGTGCCTAATTGTGCGCCTGGGCCTGGCTGCTGTATTTGCATGTGCACTTAATGATGATTTATCGAGGAGCTCTCTGGCCACACCTCACTCTCCAGCCTGGCAGAGGCAGTCACAGGGCAAGAGGTGAGCCTGAGTGCTGGCTCCTCCCCAGCTTTTATTTTAAACTGAATGCTTGTTTCTCTTGGGGTTTTTAAACTCTTGGAGCAAAGGGAGAACTCCAACTCCCAGTGTCTGAGATAGGAGACATGCACACTGCTGCACTGACAACTGGGAAAAAGAGAAATTGGAGGGAAAAGGCAAGGGCCAGGTTAATAAATGAAATTTCCATGCGAGGTGTTCAGACAGTGCTGGTGTTGAACTTGTCCATTGGTGTGCTGTCAGGCAATATGAACCTGTACCAGCCATGGTCCAAAGGGATCTTCTTTGAAGACAGATAAATTCTCAGTGTCCTCTCTCAGGATTATCCAGCTGCCTTTTAACTCAGAACTGCCTGAACTCTGACACTGGAGTTCTCAGGGCCAGCTCAGCTAAGCAGCCATTCACCTGGACGCTTAATAGACACAGCACTGTGAAAATGTCTATTATTTCCCTTCAGTGAAGCACCTTTTAACTACAGCATCCAATCACTCTTTATGGCGTACGGTGTCAAAAACACTTACTGCACAAGCAGAGATCTGTGTTTCTTTTGCCACAGACAATAAATCTTTAGTGTCTTCTCTTGCCACGCATCACTCCACTTGCTCTCAGGAGGCACCATACGCCTCTCTCTCCCTCTGCCTCTTCTAGCAAGGTCACTTTCCAGTGATGAAACAACTTTTCCAGAAAGGATAGTGTTCAATAATTAATACCTACTGATAATAGCTTCCCAAAGGAGCGCTTTAAAGCTCTAATGCTCCTCACAAACTTGCAGTGGGAAGAACCCCTAAAATAGATGTGAGTAGCACATCTGAAAAGACCAGCCTTAGGAAGCTGGGGTGCATGTGGCCAAAGTTACACCATGGGAACAGACAGACCTTAGCCCTGGTGCCAGAGGAAGCCCAGCCCTTCCTCTCACAGCAGGCAGCACAGCTGTAGTGCCGGTGTGAGCAGCTCAGCTCCTCCCAGTGTGCCTGCTCTGGTGTCCTCTCCTGCTGCTCCTGCAGGTGTGGTCCGCAGGACCAGGGTCCCCAGTGGGACCGATGCTGGGGAAGGTGCCTGGCTGCAGGCGCTGAGGGCTCTGCGGGTGCTCAGAGCATGGGTCACAGCTGGGGGACAGACCCTGACCCCAGAGTGGCAGCGAGCCCAGAGCACCACGTCCTGCTCCATCCTCCCAGCCATCTCCTCAGCACCACACTGGCCTTTCCAGACCAGCACCAGTGACAGCAGCCTTTGACAAAAGCAGAGCAAAGGCTGTCCCTGAGCATGCACTGCACAAACCAGGGCATCAGTAGTTTCAGTATTTCTCCTGGCTGACAGGTGGTGCCGTGTGACGTGGGGCACGTGGCTCAGCCTCAACACAGTGGGCGAAGCAGTTATTCATAAAACTGCTCTTCAGAGCCATCTCAAGAACAAAGCCTCCATGCCACAACTTTCTACCTAAGCAGTGCAGTCCTTGATAAATGCAGGTGGGTTTGTGTAGCTCATTCTAGACTGGCATAAGATCTGACTTGGCTTGGCTTTTGTCTGCTTATGAGGGGAAATATCTGCATCTCAAGCTCTGCAACAAATAAGAATGTATCCATGGGAGAAAACCTATTTTATGTTGCTCTTCTTCTGCACCAAGTGCCCTTGTCACTGATTTTACTGTTTAACTCTCCCATCTCCATCCCCTAGAAATGCACTGTGAACCCCTTTACCTGGATCACTAACCCTCTGGTCCCAGCTGGTACTCAAAACTCTCCAGAGCCATCTCTTCCCCCTCCTGGCCGTGGATTTGTTTCACTACTTGGGGCTCACACCACCTCTGCACATGTGCCTCAGTTGCCCTTGTCCCTCAGGAGAGCCCTGCTGCTCTGCCCAGAGGACACACTGCATTTAGGGATGTATGGCTGTGGCTCAGTGGGAAGGCACATCCTCCCTGCTGCAGGGGGACACAGCACTCAGCGTTACTCCTGACTTCTTTGAACCAAACCCTAGTATTGCTCTCCTTCTGTAAGCAGAGCATTTATGGGTTTATAAATCAGGACAGACTGACATCAAACATGCCCTGAGAGTGCCTCGGAGCATTCAGAGTGCCAGCTGGGGATGCGGCTGGCTTGGAAGGAAAGGGCCTTAATTACAATTAGCATAGGAGAAATGGAAGGAAAGAGGAAGAGAGTTCTTTCAGGGAATTGCCACAGTTGTAATGCACAGATTCCTAGATACAATGGAAAAGTTCTACCCATTATATTCTCCTAATCCTTCCAACACCTGTCCTTTTTGTTGTAGATGTTGTTATCAGAAGCAGAACTTTACTGCACTGCCATAATCGCGAAGCTGATTGGCCATGTGACCTGTAAGCACCTGCTGGCTGTTCCAGCGTGGGAGGGGCATTCCCATCACTGCTCTGCCCACCTCGCTGGGCAGCCTTTGCCTAAAGATGTTGTGTTAGTAAAGGCATGGCAGCAAATGGCCTGTGGCTGCTTGTGGCTGGGCTGTGGGAGACACTCCAGGTTCCAGACAGGCACCCACAGCTCCCAGGGGGGCAAACAGAGCTGGGAGCAGGGTGGCGAGACAGCCCTGGCAAGAGGGGGTGCCCTAACATACTCTCTGTGTCTCTCCTGGGTGAGCAGGGGGGCCCAGTGGCACTACTCAGAGTTTCTGGGGGATTCCCTAACTCCCAAGAGGGGCTTGGCTAGGTTGGGGACATCCTTCCCTTCACAGAATGGAGTGACATCCTCTGAGTCCTTGGGTGCTGCTCTGAATGTTCAACACTAAATAATCAATTTCCTTTTGGATCATAATATGCTTACTCTGCTCCTTATTTTACAGCCTTTCCAGATTTTAGCAGGTTGTATGTTTTACCATAATGTAAAATGTCATCCATCTACTTGGGTACAGAAAGATACAGAACACGCTGCAAGCTCCTGTGTGCTTTGCACCTTCACTTCCCCTCTGCTCAGACAGGCACAGTTTGCATCCAGAAGGGGAACTTCCCTTTCACACTAGTAGAGAATTTCTGTTGTTTCTCTGCAAAAAGGTGGTAATGAGCTCCAAGAAAATCCAGTCCTTTTTCATTGGATCAAACTGCTTTACACTGCTGGTGTGGCTGGCTGGACTAAATAGTAAAGACAGGGCAAGGCTGTGGGAGAAAATGCAGGCAGAATGTGTCTGAGAAGCAAGCATTGCCTAGGAAGGAGCAGTACTGAGCCCCAGAGCACACAGGAAGCTGCAGCAGGAAGTGCTGTTCTAGGAAAGCTGTCACCCCACCCCCAAGGTTGTGTTCACAGACAGATGTGCCACCTATCCTGAGGCTGCAGGCCAGGGACACTGCTCCTCTTCCTTGGCACCAAGTCCAGCACAGCTTGGAGCCTGGCAGGAGCTGAGCACAGCTGAACTGCAGTGCTTGATCTCATGCAGCATTTGCCCACCAGCTCTAGAAGTTACAGAATTCTTTTGGAGTGGCTGGGAGGGGACAGAGCTGTGTGCACCCACAAACCCTCTGTGCCACGGAGCAGCAGCAGTAACCATGGCTGCAAATTGCATTCACTTCCTTGGAGGCAGCGTTTAAATTGCAGCAGGCTGTGACACAGTCGATGGTCAGGAAATGTTCTGCCTGGGGAGCACCTGGCCAGTTTAAAATGCAAACTGCTGAAGTGTTATGGGGGTTCTTTTAAAAGTTTTATGAATCTGTAGTTCAGAATGGACTTAAACATGCAAAAACTAATTTCAGAACAGAATAATTTTGAATTATGGGAATACAGTAGTAAGTTTGGAGGCAGTAAATATAATTTTGGATCGCTTTCCTTCTCTCTCTCCTCACTGTCTGCCTTTCCCATGCAGCAGGCACATCCAGCAGTATGTGTGCTGTAGTTCTTCCCAACTTTTGAACAGCTGTAGGGGAAAACAGCTCCCTCCCCCTGCCTTCTTTTGGATGATGCTGTGCACAAAAGGATTAATACATGCAACTGCTTGCAAGTTTAGAGCCCCAGGTGAGGCAGGGCCTGGGTGGGCACATCTAAGCACCCTCTGAACTCCAGTAGCTGCAGTTTACCACAGGTTTGTAACAACTCACCCAGGGTGAGTGAACAAGCTTGGGCTGCCACAGCTACGGCAGGTGACACCACACCTGCCAAGTGAGACACAAACTCACTTCCTAAAAACAGCTTTTCCAAGGTGTTTTCACATGCCTTTGCTGTTGGTTAGCGGAGCAGGGCCCAGTGAAGTGACAAGGAAATGAGCCTAGTTCTGTTCACCTCATTCTGTCACCACCTCCCATGTCAGAGCGTCTCTGGCTCTGGTCACTTTTTCCAGGACCACCTGACTGTTATAGCAAGTATTTGTGCTGATCTCCTCCAAAATGGAAGTAGAACCACAGCCTGGTCTGTGGGAGAAGACTGGGGCCTCTCACTGAAATCTGCCAAACCAAGAATGCCATTTGAACGCTAATCTAGATAAATGGCACATAAAATTGATCTGGATTAATATGCTTATCAGTGCTCTGCGAGTTCATCATGTGGGAATGTAACCTTTGTGCAAGGTGTTTTTTTATTTCCATCCCCTTTTGCTGAAGAGTGTGTGAATGCAAACACTTCCTCGGCGCTCCGTGTGCGTTACCCGTGCGAGCAGCTCCCATACAGCGATGTATGTATGTGTAAATTGTGTGAATGTAAATATAGATAGGCCATATGTCCCCAAAGTCCCAAAAGAGCATCTGATGTTGATATATAGACAGTGTGTTAAGGACCTTCCTAATTAATAAGCCAGATTAAAAACCTCTTGGCAATCAATTAAGATTAATGACAGAAGTCATTCTGTCTCCCCCTCCACCCGCGTCTCGGGCTGTGAAAACCCTGGGTCGGGAAACTTTAATCCTGTTATCTGCTGCCTCCTTCATGTGCAAAGCCTGGAGATTAGCTCAGCGGCCATCCTGAGTCCCGGCCAGCCGCTCGGACAGCTGCCCTGCGCCGCCAGCTCACAGGGGAGGAACAGTCAGGCAGGGAGCAGGCCTGGTGCTTCACTCTGCTGCAGCTCACTCCACAGAATGGTGTCGTGGGGATGAGGGAAACAAAAGACTTTGCTGTTTGGGAGTCCTGCGCAGTGAAACGCTCGGTGGCTCCCAGCCCTTGCCCTGCTCACGGAAAGGTTTCCTTTGCCTTGCCTTGCCTTGGGGACCCACTGCCCATGTGCTGGCAGAGGAGCTGTGGCACAGCTGTGGCACATCCGTGCTGCCCCTACTCCTTTCTCCATGGCCATGTGTCATCCTGTGCCGCATGGCCTTGGAACTGCCAGACAGGTTGGTTTCCTCCTGCTCTCTCTCTCTCTTACCAGTCCTCACAGAGGGATGAGCCCCAAAGGCTCGTTTAAGAGAGCAGCAGACTCATCTGCACCAAGGGAGGCAGTGCCAAGAACTGCTGCCTACGTAGCTGGGAAAATATCCCTGTTTCTCCTGACACCAGCACAACATCCTCTCTTCAGCAAGATGATCCCTCCCGCTTCCACTGACTGCCAGCAAATCCGACTGCCAGGAGAGCTGCTCTAGTCAGGCAGCCCCTCCTGAAAGCAGCTCAGGTTACAGGGCCCGGGACTCCAGTGACCAGGAGCTTCCTTTTGGAGGGAGCACTGCTACCCACATCACACACGTGCACAATGTATTACTTCTGTATTATGCAGAGGTGCTCAAAAGTAGCAGTTCAAACAGATGTTTGTGTTAACTCTGCAGCCATTATTAGAAAATACCTTTAAAGCAGGTAAATGCTAACAGGCTTAAAATCAGAACTACAAGTGTCTTCCTTTTTAAAAGGTTGTTGGTTTGTACATGGAAGTAAAAGCTGGAAGCATTCTACAGTTCTCCTCTCTTCTAATTCTCCTAGAATGAAGTACAGTCTTTCTTTTCTTTCACCACTGACTCCTATTTCCATCCTGATAGGGCAGAATCTTCACTACAAGTGCCATAGGCTATTTGTGGACCTTTTTGTGTGCACACAGGATCAGAGCCTCACCCACCATTGCATTGCAGCAAGCTCAGACAAAGAGTCCAAACCACTGAGGATCACCTCTTGCTTCTAAACTATGAGTTGGGAAACAAACACAAGGATTTAGAGGAGCAAGCAGGCCCCTGAGGCTGGTGCTGTGGCCCTGTACCAGTCTGTGTTCCTGGGTAGCCCCAGACTCGTGGGCAAAAAGTTCAGTGCTGACCTCAGACACTGAACTGGCTCATCAGAGTAGCCCAGACTGCTGCAGCTCAGTTTTCTTTGCCCCTTTAATAAACAAAAAGGAAGGAAGTCTAGCTAGGAGCACAAACACAGGGTAATGCATCATTTATAAATTACCTTGTTAGCGCAGCAAACACCACATGACTCTGCAGCCGAAATCTCCTGCTGCGGACTTGCTCTGTTTGATGGGAGCCCTTCAAAAGCGCTTGTGGCTTAATGGAGGCTGTTTGTGGGGCCCTGGATCCATACCTGCTGTCCCTGTCCCTCATTGGGAGCCCGGCGCAGCTGCCGTGGCGTGCAGCTGTCTCTGAAGTGGCTGCGTGTCCGCGGCCCCCAGCACAGCCAGCCCGCCTTGCATCTCTCATTTGTGCCTGAGGCGAGCCAGGGAGCAGCTGTGCCCAAGCCGTGCTACCTTTGGTGCAGCAGCCCCTGGGCCACCGTGGCCGCCGCACAGCTGTGCCCGCAGCCCGCTCCATGCGCCCGCACCCGGGCGCTGCCGCCAGGGCAGCTGCCGGTGCCGCCTCGCCGCCTGCCCGCACAGCCACCACAGCGCGGGGATGCACCAGCTGCTCGCTCCGCTTTCACACTCGGTGCCCAAACTCCAACTGCCTCATCAGGGACTCCAACTCAGCACTGGATTCTTCCACAAATGCAACTGACAGGTTCTTACACAGCAACAGAGAGACAGCACAAACACAACCATTCCACAGCTCTGTGTGTGTGTGCGTGCATGTGCACTGACACACGTGCACTGGCACACACCAGGGGCTCACCATGGCATCTCCACCCAGTGCGTCAGGAACAAGGAAGAAGACACCATTTTTTCCCTGACAGCAAACACTGCGCAGACAGAAATGGCACTCTGCAGTGACACACGTCACATCTGACCCACCATTCCTTTCGGCACAAATATCACTCCTCTTCCCTTGAGCCACCACTCTGTTTTTCACAAGCCGAGGTGCTGGCCAGCGTTGCTTCTGTCAGACCCAGAGAAGGCAGGTATCTGACTGCAGGATGGCTCGGCAGACCCTTACAGGAACCCCCTGCCTTTAGGGGCAGAAATCCCCAAAACAGGGCCTGCCTGACACTTTCTTAGCCTTTTAAGGCACCCCTTCTATGTTCCTGTGTACACTGAATTTACCTGTTAAACTATATCGTGCCATGTATTTTGTGTGCAGATTTGCTGTTATTGCTGCTCCATGTCACATGCATCATTCATGCAAACAGTGACCAACCTGCCAAGGTAACAATGCTAACAGCTGTATCCAGCTGTGCTCTCCACCTGGAGCAGGGCACTTAGCCATTCCACTGCTTCCAACACTTGTCTTACCTTAGTCTCACCTCTTCATCCTTTTTAACAGCACCAAACCTCATCCCAGGAAAAAAATCAAAATTCCCATTACCTCCCATTCTACCCATTCTACCATTCTAAGGGCATGTAACTCCCTGCCCTTAAGCTCTCGCATCCTTTTATGTGGCCTTCATGTTGTGTAATGCACAGTGTTCTGCACAGCAGTGCTCTGTAGTACATGAGGCTGTGCCCTGCTGCCATCTTAAAGGAAAGCATTTGCTCCCCTGGCTCTTCCCAAGTGCCACAGACAGGAAGTGGAGTGGGCCCAGGAGATAAATGCTGACATTCAAAGTGATACTTACTTTCCTGAGCAGCAGCAATCAAAAATATTTGATCTGGTTTCACTATCAGAGGTGCAAACAGCAGCTCTGTGTCCTCATCAGAGTAGCGTTTGGGGGAGAGGCTCCTTTTTCAGTGGCCACAGATGTTCCAGGAGAAAGGACCGTCTGAGGAACACATTTCCTCACCTTTTTGTTCTGTGCATTTTGCCATTGCAAAGCTCTAGGAGGCACCTTGCATGGACAACATTGCCAGCCTGTGCTCTTACAAACAGCTGGCTCTGAGAGCGTTTGGTGTTCCTGTGACAGAGTTTACCCTGCACAAGGCTGTGTCCTGTTCTCCACCTGAGCACACACCACATCCAGCACACCCCTCCCTCTGCCTCCGGGAGCGCCGTGTTGGTGCAGCGTCTCCAGGCTGGCGCCACGCCCTTTTTCACTGCACAGACTGCCTGCTGTGCCACCCTTCCCACTGTCCCACTCCGGTGTGTCACCCTTCCCACTGTCCCAGTCCGGTGTGTCACCCATCCTGCTGTCCCACTCCGGTGGCTCTGTGCCCCCGTGCCATGCAGCCACACCCACCTGGTCTCCTTGCTGTGGCCGCATCAGCGAGACTCTGTCGTACTGGCGCCGCAGCAGCGCCCACAGCGCATCCAGCCGGCCCTGTGGGGACACAGCGGGCTCAGCTGGGGGCAGCAGCACACCCTGCCCACAGCCGGGCACCCTGGAGCCAGGCAAGCAGAGCTAAGGCTGGCCTGTGTCCCCTGCAAGCACCGTGGTGCTGCTGCTGCCCACCTGGCCTGCCAGGGAGGGCACTGCCCTGGCCGGGGAGCAGAGTGGGTAAGGAGCAGCCCACTCTGCACAGATGGTGCCAGACCTTGCCTGTCCCATGTGTCTGCACATCACGGCTTCAGAGCCTTCTGGGGGTCACAAAGGGCTCACAGGCACTTGGGACAACAGAAGTATCCAGAGTCCCAACTACAGCTGCGTGCTTTCTGCTTCTAACTCCCAAAGGCAAGGGATTTACAGACCTACCTTCCCCTTGTAAGCTGTGCTTGTGCTCTGTCTGCAGGTCACTCGGAGCACCACTCTTATGAGCCAGGTAGAACAATTTGCTTTTTGTCAGACTTCTTGCATTATATTGTTTTATATAATGTTTTGCTTTTCTTGGTTTGTCACGACAATGTGTGTTTAAAACTTAGCGTAGCAGCTACAAACTGTGCACTTTTGGGTTTAATTAGCTCTACTAAGCCAAGAAAGCCCCCATAGATTTTAATGCTCTCACTGTACAATATGTCCCTTTTTAAGGGGAGGCAAACAGCACGTGGCAGTAATGATCAAGTATTGCATTTAGGGCTACAAACTGCTCCTGCCATCCCTGCTGAGTAGGTGTTCCCTGCGAGAATAGCACATTACACTTGAATGGGAACACTTGGAAAGTAACACACAACTCAGCCTGCATAAGGCACGCAGAATCCAGCCCTCAGTAACAAATCCTACCAAAGACTCAACAGATACCTTGATTGGCGTGTACCACTTCTGCTGCATGGCTGGTGAGGTAGGCTTTCGTTTAGGTGGTTTAGGGTGAAAAGGTTCTTCTGGTTCTTCTGGGAGTTTCACTACAGCATTCTTTGCTTTTTCTAACCTGGCCCCTTCTTCTGTGGAGCCTTTGTCGCCCCAGCGCACCTGAGGAAAGGCAGAATTCAGGTGTGAGTGCACCTCAGGGCAGGGAAAGTGTTGCAAATAACAGAGGATAAATCTGAAGAGGTGCTGGATAAACAAGGGAGGAGGTACTGAGGAGGACATTACCTCTTCATTATGATAGCAACAGTCTTAGGTAAATGTCTGTAAATAATTCTCAGCAGTGAAAGCAAATCCTATCTTGCTTCACATGGGCAGCACAGGAGACACAGGGAATCTGTGAAATCTTCTCTAAGTAATGCTATAAATATATAATTTCCACTTCTCATTTATCCTAAAATACCAGACCTTATTCTGGCACCCATGAAAACCAAGATTTCTGAGCCCAGGTCTCCTAGCCCAGAGAATTTTTGAGAACCCCACTGTAGATTTAATGTGATGTTTGGGCAGGTTTGAGCAGAAGCTCCTTGAAGCTGCTCAGGTTTCCATGTCATCCTACACACTGGAGAGGTGTAGGTGAAGCAGTCTAACCTGCCTAAGTGCATGCAGAAGATGCATATAGAAGATGTAGCAGTGTGTATGTTAATCACTGCTCCAAGTGTATTATATGGAGAGTTGAAAGAGAAGGAAACCTGGGCTATTACTGTCGGGGAGACAGACACATATTCCCATTTCCATACAGGCTATACTCACTATTTTCTAAATACATGGAAAAACTTTCCTGCTAAGAGGGATGATTCACCTTGTAACTGGAAGCACCATGCAGCAATCTGAGCAGGGCTGTTAGCTGTACTGCCCACACAAACAAGCCTGGACAAAGCTGTTCCCTTCTCATCTGGAAAAGAACAGCTAAAAGCTGTGGCTGGAGTTTGAGAGTCCTTAGTGAAAGGGGCCTGGATCATTTCAGCAAGACTTCCCATAATAATGCTATTTGCTGTGATCTGGCTTGCCAGGAGGCCTCTGTACACCTGTGTCTTTCAGTGTGATCAATGGTACCTATACAGGGGTTGTCATGTCATGGCTGCTAAAATGTATTTTAAACATTGTTAAAACCATTAGATGGTGGATCCCTGACTGAAAAAATTATCTTCTCCTTCAGACAGAAGCCACTTCACCCAGAAGAAACCAGAAGTGGTGGAGTCTGACCACCCAATTCTGACATAAAAATGAATTAACTGTAACAGGTGGGGTCTGGCAATGACATCACAAAACTTTACAGCAATGCCGAAAGACAGAGCTAGTCGAGCAAGAAGCACTGGCCAAGCTGTCTGGGACTGTCCCAGAGGGGTGGAGCCGGTGGGGAAGGCAGGAGTGGATGGGTACCTGCCCCAGCACAGGAGTGGGAAGTGCATGGGTGCTGGCTCACTCCCTTCCCTTCTCCAGAAAGGGAAGCTGCCAGAAGAATCAAGCGCCGGGATAGCAGAAGAGGAGAGGCCAGAGAAGCCATAAAAACCACATTACTCCACTGCCATGTGGACTGCAAACATGGAAGAAACGTCATGACTGGGCCAGCAAGTTTGTCACTGGCCACAGCACAGAAACCACCTTTAAGTGCTAAGTAAGGAACAACCTCTCTTGGGGTGTTTTCTCTCACTTCTGTCCTGACTCCCCAAAGGAACAGTGTGCACTTCTGAGGCAGGGAGAGCTGTGAGGCCTGTCCTGCTCTCCCAACAGCCTGAGTCCATCTTCCCAGCCCAGACACAGCAGGGCAGAGGTGATGCTCTGCAGTCAAACCTGGAGGCACTGACCAGCAGTGCCCAGCCAGATCTGTCACTGCTCTGGGATGGACAGAGCCACAGCCCCACAGAAGGGCAACTTTTTTCAAGCGCCCATGATTAGGCTGGCAGGAATTTGGTTTATATCTTTAACCCTTAGTCCTGCACAAAATTCCTACCACAGATGAAAAGGTTTTCTAACCTAATCATCAGTTTCTACCCTCGTTTGCATTTTTTGCCATGGGCAGAATATGTCTTTCTTTGTGGTCCTGATGTCACTTGTATTCATGGTTTCTGCTCCATGGTGCAGGATCCCATTTGGGAGCCCCTCCTGGAAGCCACTGTAGTTTCCCTCAAATCCAGGCTTGTATTTCTTGATGTTGGAAAGCATTTCCTAGTTTGCCTCTGAAAAACACTGCACAAAATGTCTCCTTTTTGTGAAATATGAAGCTCCTCTAAATTAGCAATTCTGAGCTGCTGAAAAAAATGCATATAAGCGGCACAGCTTCAAACCTGCCTGTTCTGCTGCTGCATTTAAAAAGCACTCAAGCAAAGCTGATTAGGGCAATACCTTTAAAGTTTCATCAAGACACCTCAGTATGGTCTAAGTGGGTGTTTCAGACAGAGACAGCTTCCTGGACTGCAGTTAGGAACTGCTTTGCACATTCCATATAGGCTCACTTGACTACAGAACCTGCCATAAGGATGTGCCCATAAGGATGCACATTCTTCATTCTGTTTTAATTAACATGATGCTATCATGTCTCTTCAAAGACAGGCTCTGTTGTCGCTGCGAGTCCCTCTGGGATCAAGCCTCTCCTCAGCGTCACCATTGTCAGCGCATTTGGCTGGCCCACACTTGGGGGACTTATGTTTCACTGTAATTTCTTCCAAAACACGCAGAAAAGGCTCTCACTCTCTCTTTCTCATTAGCTTGATGGAAAGAGCATGTCTTGAGGCAGCTATTTAAAGTTCCAGTCAAATGGAACTACTGAAAGCTGTTCTTTCAGAGGCAAGGTCAGAATTGTTCGATATGGTAACGAATTTTCCAAGGCTTATGCCAGTGGGAAGACAAGCACACATTATGGCCTTGTATTTTCCATACACTTTCAAGTCAAGTGTTTCCACGCTTGCAGGCTCAGAGAGCTTGTGCTTGAGGGAACTGCCATCTCCAAATCATACCAACCTCCATCCTTTTAATTCCCCCAACTCCCCGTCCGCCGTAGTAGGAAGCATCCACTGTGGGCCACTTCTTGGAAGGCAAGGGCACCGGTTCTTCTTCCTATAAGTACATTCAAATGATAGTGACTTTTAAGAGATACTTACACACACACACCGAATTTCTTTTCTGTGTATTTCACTGGAGTTCCCGGAGTGTACCCTGTTGGTTGTGAAAGGGGTGCAAACACTGAGGACAGCAGAGCCTCCAGAGCGTTACTGCCCATAATAGGGAGAGAAATTCCCTTGTAAGGGGAATTCCTCAGTATCTGGAATGACAAAGCTGGGGAAAAATGCTGCCTAAGTCCTACATTAGTCTTTAGATGTTGGACAAGGGCTATTCAAGCTTTCTGCTTCCAGTGCAGAATAAAAAAAAAAATCTATGTTGAAATAAAGGCCCTAAGTGTTTCTGTGAATCTGGGCTTAATTCAGGCCACGCTGAGCTGAGGCAGAGCAGAGAAGTGTTCTCTTTGGCAGCGCTGGTCCGCACTGCAGAGACTGCCCCGGGCCAGTCCTTTCTCTGGCCTTGTCCTCACTCAGACAAGGAGCCGGACATGCAGTGCGCAGGGACGCACAGGAGTGGCTCGTGTGAGCAGTGGGGTACGATGAGCACCATCAGGCCATACCTCTTTTGGGGCTGGTGGAGGCGGAGGGGGATCCTTGATGACCTGAAAGAGCCAAACACAGGAGACAGTAAGGTGCTGCACTGGCAGCAGCCAAAGGCAACAGCCCCCGGTAAGAGCGACCTGCTTCCACCCGAGCCCCCACGACTGGCAGCAAGCTGGCAGCCTCTGCTGCCCGCTCCCCTGAGCATCCATCAGCGAGGCCTTCTGGAAATGCCCACCACGCGTCTGCCAGAACTGCCATGCCTGGCTGCAGGCGCTCTGGGCAGACGTGTCTGCCACCGTGCTTCCTGGCCGGATGAGCCTCAGCCGTGAGCTGTGAGAACGGCCAGTGCTGAGACCTGCCCCCCCCGAGCCCAGAGCAATCCCAGAGGAAACGCGTCTGAGGCTGTTCCTGGGTGAGGTCCTGCACAGTCCTGGGCCGAGCTGCTGCTGCTGTGTGCTGCTGCTGCTGTGTGCTGCTGGCAGTCACAAGTGTGAAATGCTGCTGGCAGCTCAGGCTTCACCTCTGCACGTCCCGGCCACTTCCGCAGCCCTCCCATTTCCCACCTCGCAGCTCCATGACTGTGCAGTGCCTGCACTGCAGTCACACTCCCACACTTCTGACACTGCTCGGGGTGAGGCCCCCTCCCTCCCGGGAGCATTTCTTACACCTCTATTTAAATCTCTCCCTACAGTCTCTTCCCATTCCCTCTGTCACATCCACACAGTGAAGCTCAGAGAATGCCCAGCACTGGCAGTCCCAGCAGGGGAGAGGCAGGCAAGGGACCCTCTTCAGTGACTCGGCTGAAAACTGAATGCACAGCCATTCCTCCATGACAGAAGCAGGTTTGCAAGCTCACAGTGAGTTCTTCGGGGACACTGGGCCATGTTTTGGCCTTGGGTACTGCCTGGAAACACCATGAATATCAAGGAGTTTGTTCTTGATATTACACAAACATATCCAAAACTGTCCATGCTGATAAACACCTTAATCTAATACATGTTTAAAAGTAAGTTAATTGAAATATGCCTTATTTTATTCACTCTGTGCTATTTAATGTTAGTACTTTCAGTAAACACTGCCTATGAACAATATGACTGCAGAAACAGTCAGCATAATATATGAAAGAAACGTATTTTACTTTATCAATAGAGCTTTCCATCTTGATTTACACTTCTGTTCTCAGTGCCACCCAGGTTACTACTGACTGCCTAAACAGGCTGTGGACTTTCAGCAGTGCACAAAGGAATTCTGCCCAATAGGAAATAACTTAGAGCACCCCTAGTACCAGTTTTCCACAGCCAGCCCCTCAGGTTTCAGATACAGAATGGCTCACTTGTCAAATTAAGAGTGCTTTGGGTGGACTGGAAAGTGACCTGTGGATTTCAACTAGACATCCCTTTGCTGTTAGGATGTTGCAAAACCATGCCAGATATTACTTTTCTTAAAATAGTTCTGAACACTTTCACTTCCCAGCCATCAGGAGTTTGCAGCATACTTAACAGAAAGTAATTTTTTAATGAGTGAAACATTCCTGAGAACCACACTGGAATCACTACCCTAACTACATGAAACAGCAACACAGAGGGATTGTGAGACAGATCCTGAGAGATACTTGGGTGCTGAGTATAATTTGCCAAAGCCTGGAGGTGTTTCATTCTCACTGAAAGCAATTAGTAGACAGGAAACAGTAAAGCAGCACTTTCACTCAATGAAGTGCCATCTTATTTCATTTCTGTCCTTATTTCCATTTCACCTGTCCCTAACCATCATCCCAAAACAGTCTCTTTCTCTGTCAGGCCTGCAAACTGTACAGGTGGAAGTCCTCCTAGGCAGATCTGTATGTACCCATATGAAATGGCACTGCCCTACCCCTACAGCTGTGCCACTCTGAAACCTCCCATCTGTCAGCACAGGTAGCTTTGCCCAGCAAACCCCTCTCCACAGTGAGGGATGGAATTCCTGTGGGCCCTGCACCCACTGGGGATGTAGGAATCACAATTCCCACCCTGGACCATCAAGGGAAACCTGACTTGTTTGAGCTCACTGTGGCTTCCTAAGGAAATGGCAGCTTTTGCTCATCTCCTCAAGTGGAGGATCTAATCCTGTGCCAGCTCTTGAACTCCCTGAAGTTTGAGGGGAAATTCAGTTTAAAGCCAAGCAATCCATTAATTAGCTGTTATTTCTAATGGCTTCAGAAAATGAAACTTGTTTTAAAAGTGACAGTGGTGTGAGAAAATAATCTGCTTTGAGTAGCAGCTCCTCACCCTGCTGACAGCACTGGAATGTCAATGCTTGCATCCTTATGCTTCCACAGGCTCTCACACTCACACACTCAAATCACACGTGCACACACAAGGATTCTTTTCAATTGTGTCATATTCCAAGTGAAATCAGTATAAAGATGTTTATGAAAAAGAGAAATCCAAGGTACACATGCAGCTCTGCATGGAGTTGCACAGAGAACTGCACAGAGGAAGACCAGAGTATTGTAAATTAACTTTTCCTAAACTGGATTCAGATTGTTTCAATGACAAAGCCTCTGAATATTGCTGCTGTCCCATCATCCTCATGGAGAGACAGGCTGCTTCCTCAGTTTGTTGGGTTTTATCATTAGCCCCTCTGGGCAAAGCTCCATCTCATTTAGTGAGTTGCAAAGAATGAAGGTTTGGGTTCGGAGAAGAGTTTAGTTAAACATTGATTTAGAACATGATTTAGTTAAAGAAATCACTAAAAAAGGAAGAAGTTGGTGCTTGAGGCAGCAGTGCCTCTGATCCACTCATTGACATTCCTCTGCCACTCCATGATGTGGGCATTAGGAGAGGTCGGCACAGAGCCTACAGCCAGCTTGCTGCAATGATGTGTTCCACAGCAAGGGACAAGTGACAGAACTGTCACAGTGAAGCCCTTGAAAGCGGGAGACAAGGAAGGAGTGTGGACACCCTCTGAGTGTGCATGGGACTCACACCACGGAATGCTGTGAGACCGAGGCCCAAGCCCCAGCCAGGATGGAGCTGGGCCCATGGGCAGGGGTAACACACCTGCCTGGCTCCAGAACAAGAACACTTGTTCTGCCCACAACACCCCATCCCTCTTTTTTCCTGAATCTGACTCCTGGGCTCCTGCTCTTTGTTCCAGGAAACCGGGTACTGTACTCTGCCAGGGAAGCAGAGCCTGGTCCTGCCTGGCCCTAATGCTGCCTTCTCTCCTCAGGACACGGCCCTGAAGCCCAGGATTACTGAGCCACAAGTGGCCCTTTCAGGTGATGGACTTCCAAGCCTTGTGCAGGAGAGAAGGGCAGGAACTGAGCCACAGCATGAGGACCAGTCGGCAAAACCAGAAGTAAGGATCAGTATTCCATGGTAGGTTCACAGCGTGTGGGCTTGGAACTCAGCAGTGTTGTAGCAGAGATGCCTAAGATAACCTTTTCTTTTGAAGTAATAAACAGTATCCACAGAAGGTGGGAGGAAACACAGAGGGCACAAGCATTTGAAGAACTATGGTTTTATAAGGCTGGAAATTAATACTATACAACTACCCACTGGACTGCTTCATGCAGGAGTTTTAACTTAGGAAGCTGGTTTCTGAATCAAGGTTAGGTTTTTTAAAGTAAGAAAACCAGAAACTTGCTTCTTACTGATTTCTAATGTTTCTTTTCCACAGGGAGGTTCACCATATAACACAAAGCGGATGTAAGGTGATTAACAGGAAGTTCCCTGGATTTCTGTTGGGCCTGTGCTGTGGAGAATGAGAACAAGCAAGGCTTTTTGTTCTCATCTCAGGAACCTCAGACTGTGAGGGTGAAGATGGGGGCTGAGATTTCCTGCCCTTGGACAGCCAGGGGCCAATGGGGGCCAGCGGTTACAATGGCTGCAGCACGGTCAGGTGAGAAGGGCAGTTCCTCTCTGCCCCACATTCCAAAGGCCCCAGACAAGAACAGCAACCCAGACCAGGGAAGCAATCTCCATTTCCCAGTTCCTCCCTGCTGTCTTTGAGCTGGATGAATAACAAACTTCCCTGCTCCTCCAGAAAGGAATTGCAAGAGGCAAGTAACCAACACTGCTGCTGCTGGAGTGAGGATAGAGTGCACTCAGATAAAGACACGGATGTGTGCAGGGATTATGAAAAAAAATGGGGATTTCCAACCTGAGAGCCCATAATGGACTACAAATACCAATTTTACTGAGAGCAGTTTTAAAGTGGTCTTTGATTTCAGGGTAACATCTGCACACCATTAAGGCCACCCCATCCCCAGTAACAGCACCGTGCTGGCTCTGGTTGCTGTGTGTGCATCTCGCACAGGCGGGGCTGTGCCCCAGTGCTGGAGCTGCTCTCCCCTTTCCTGCCCATTACAAGCTCCCCCAGAGCTGCCTCCCCATCACGGAACTGGTTTCCTGATGGATCTGTGTTTCCCACCCCTGGCTCAGGGTGCAGGGGCTGTTCCCCAGGTCTGTACTCACCACTTTGCAGCAGAGGGGCCAGAACCACCAGAGCAGGCCGAGTGCCACCAGCAGCAGGAGGACGAGGACGGCAATGAGCGCTGCCACGCCACTCGACTGCAGAGACAGCAGGGACAGCGTCAGTGCTGCTTCACGCTCCCCCCAAACACCCCAAACAGTTAGTTCTGCTCAGCTCAGCTCAGGGCCTTCCTTCTCATGTAAAACTCGTGCAACGGATAGCCCTGAGATCAGAATGAGGCCCAGCCTGAGGAAAAGACAGAGTCCACTGCCTGCTAAGGACTAAGCCACCAGACACAGCCCGTGGGTAAGAGGTGCCCCGCTCCCCCATGAGGACACGGGTCTCACCCATAGACTGGGCAGCATGCCGGGAGAGCTTAAGGCGTCTCTACGAGCAGTACACCTGAGGCTGATCACCCAGACTCCTGCACAGACTGTGGCACACTGACTCCCTGCAGCCATGCTATGGGAACCTCAAACTGAAGGAGAGAGTGTTCCTGCTTCCAGCAACACTCACAGGGCAGAACTGAGCAGCCCACCTCCCATACCTCCAACCCACACCCTGAGGGTGTCTTTATTCCTACACTTTAGGCTTTTAGAACAACACTGACAGAAACACAACAGCATCCTTAGGAAAGCAAAAGCTATTCAGACTTCAGGTGGGAAAAAAGGAGAGACCCAGGGAAACTGCATGAGCTGTCCTGACCCAGAGGTGCTCCACTGCACATGGGGGTGGAGCAGAGCTATATCCCAGGAGCAGTGCGGCACACAGGTACAATGGGTGCCTGGGTGCCTAATTCTGTGTATTTTTGTTTGTTTTCACTGCAGTAACGTGTGTTTGTTGGGAGGCTCTAACTTGTAACTCATCTCCCAGTCAGCCGTCAGCTGCTCAGCTCCCAGAATTAGTGAGCAGTTCTAGCAGTGACCCATTTCTTGAGTTGCCCATCTGCTACTATGGAAACAGCAGTTCTTATGTGGAGCCGCCTTTGCTGCAGCACAGGCCAAGAGCAGAAACCAGAAAGAGACAAAAAAAGCTGCTGAGAAGCTCTTCCTGCTGCTGGGCACATCTGTAGCTCTCTGCTTCCTGCCACGGCAGGCTGTGGGCACAGAGCAGCAGAGATGCCATGCAGCACAGTGGGAAGGAAGTCCATGCCCACTCTGAGCCGCTGTGCATCAGGGCTTTTCTGTTCCCTCTCTGTGCACTCCTGGCAGCTCTTACAGGGGCACCATGTGCTGCATTCCCTGTGAGGGCTGAGGTACAGGCTGCAGCTGGGCCACCGTGCTTGGGTGTATGGCTGGCATGCTGCGACCGACAGAGGCCCTGGAATAGAGAACTCTGGCTCCCAGCTCAGTCAGACTTCCCCTCCTCAAACTGCAGGGCTGCTCTGCATCTCTGATCTCTACAGCTGCACCAGTGGTGAGGTTTTAAATGAACAGAATAAAAATGTGTTCTTTTCTCTTCTTGGTTACTGATCTGTGAGCAAAGAAATCCTGTTGGGAGCAATGCGTGGTGATGGGCAAAAGAGGTTCTCTTCTCTCCATGCTCCACGCCCAATGGAAAAGCTGCTCTTGAGTCACACCTGAGGTAAGACACATTCGAAGGCCCAAGTGGGCACGTGCTCAACACTGTAGGCTTGTGTCTCCCTCCACAAATTCCAGCTGTCCTGTGTAATACAGAAGGAATTAAAGGAGAGCAAACGTGTGAGAGTAGAAACTATAATGTATAAAGTCAGAACAGTCACTGGCTGCACAAGTGTGTGGTTTCTCCCAGAAGCAGCTTGCCACGCCTGGCCCTCAGGACATGGTATCTACAGTGAGCAGGGCTCTGAGGGCAGGAAGCCTCCCAGTACTTGAAAGGCACAGCTTGGCACAGGAAAGTGGAAGTAGAGGTTATCTGCTCTGAGGTCTAGCAATGGCAAAGCCCAAAGAGAAATAGGGCTGGGGATTTTACAGGGCATTATGGAAGTCCTTCACTTACACACTCTGAAGCAGTGATGGTTAACGAGCTGGACATGAAAGACTGGCCTTCATTCAAACTCACCAAAACCTCCAGGGTTCTGCCAAGAGACAAAGAAGAAACGTAAGCAGCCATGGAACAGCCCAGAGCCCAGAAAGGCTCACACCCGCTCTGCAGGCACTTGTACCTAGAGCCTCTGCTCCACAGAGTGTGTGCTCAGGGGAAATGGAGGCCTGTGTTTATTCTATTTGGGTATAAATTGGGTCTTCTTGACAAAGAGCTAGCCAAGTAGAGAATACCCCTTCCCCACTCCACAGAGCAGAAAATACTCCCAAAAGTTCTACATAAGATAAGTTCAACTGTAAAAGTAACATGATGTTTTGTCTGTTCCATAAGCATCTCCTTAGTCACACGCAGACATTATGGGTAAAGATGTCGGGTAATTATAAATGGTCAGGACTTGCTATAAATAGCCCCGAACACTGCATACAAATGGTATGTGGTTTACATTTTACAAATTAACCCTACAAGAAAACAACACATGGTGGATGTTAAACAGAAGAAGACTCCTCAGCTTCTCTGGCTTGGATTCCCAGGATTCAGACAGTTTATGTTATGCATAGATGTAATTAAATAAAAATGTAGATATCCATGAACTAAAATGATTAATCATTTACACCGTTCTTACATGTCATGAGTTTTTATTCTGGCACAAACACTGTAGTCAATATGGAGTTCAAAGCTATTTTAGCTAATTTGGCTAATTTCTTCTTCAGTTTTAGCAAAAATGAAGTGAGTTGCTTCCACTAAACTAATTTTTAAATGATCTCTGTTCTGAATAATTGATCCAACAGAAAGAATAACGCTAATTTCCTTCTAATTGGAATTCACTGTTCAGAACCAATAAAAAAACCCAAAACTATTTGATTCTGTTGCAGAGCAATAAATCAAACCACAGTGAAACTTTGGTCAGTGATTACTTTTTTTAAGATGTAGTGCTTTTTATTATTATTATTATTATTTATTCTTATTTATTTATTCTTATTTATTTATTATTATTTATTTATTATTATTTATTTATTATTTATTATTATTCCAACTATTTGTTTCAGCATTGTAATGGGGAATGGTGAGGGAAATTAAATTCCAGCATGAGGATTCCGCTCAGGTTTGGCCAAACACTCCTGGACCTGCAGGGCAGGAGCATTTCCTGCCTCCCCTGGGGGAGAGGAGGACCCCCAGGCTGAGCTGCTGGCACACTCCTGCAGCTGCCCTGGCAGCCCTCTGAGTCCTGCCTGGAATGCCACTGATGAGGAATGAGGCTGTTCTGATAGCAAATGGAGCAAAACAGGGCCATGAAACACACCTGGGTAAAACACATAAGGCACACTAAAGAAAAGGATCATTCCCTGGCATCTCGGGGACCTTGACATGTCCTTGAGCTCCCTGGGTTGTATGAAACACTCTTTAAAACAGCAAAGATTTCCCAGTGGACTGGAGCCGATCGCACACCTGGCTGTTTGTACCACAGTAACGGTTCCTAGGTATAACAGGCACTAGCTGGGACTGCATTCCCACCCCTGGTGCCCTGTGGTGCCCACAGTCCCACTGTGGGCACACTGACGGATCCCAGGGAGCAGCTCACTGAGCAATTAGCTCCAGCACTGACACACTGCAGGGGGGCAGCCCTGCCCTGCCCACTCCCAGCCTGATACACCGCTGCAGGCATGAGCCACCGGAGATGTCACTGGAGCTGATCATACCCGCTCACTTGTGCCAGCCACAGAGTGAACTCACACAGATAATTACCTCATCTTCAAAAGGATGAACCTGTCAACACACAAAAGCACTCCCTCCCTGAGACTGCCATGGCTCTAGGGGACACCAAATACGTTCTCTCATTTCTTGAGCAGACACCTGTTTGCTGGGCTGTGGGTACTGGTGATTCATACAAACTCCGCCCCTTAAACTGGGAGTCCCAGAAGGAGGTGTCCTGCTTCTGTTACTCCACACACAGCTCAGAGACAGACACAGACACAAACACACCCTGGTGTTTACCAGCAACAGGCCACGTGTGTGTGCTTTTAGCTCAGCACTCTGCCGAAACTAAACATTGTGAGGTGAAAATGCCAAGCGGCATTGACCCCACGTCTCAGACCCCTGCATTTCCCACTGGTGATTGCCAGGGTGTGCAAGGGTCGAGTCCCTCCCGCAGAGCTCACCACAGCCAAGTCAAGAGAACGCTGCAGTGCCTGCAGCCAGGCAGCCCTCGGGCACTGCCCTTGGGCACAGCCCTGGGTCACGGCAAGGGCGAGGCTATGCTAGCTCTGTACCAGCACAGGTCCCAGCTGAGAGCTGATCTCTGCCAAGTGCCACCGAGTGGGCCAGCCCCTCCAGAGCCGGGCAGTGTTGCTCCATCCCACAGCACATCCTGCAGCCCGGCAGCAGGAACAGGCAGAGCTGAGCAGCTCCTCTCTGTGCAGCTGGCACACAGGGCTGCAGGGCCAGGCTGCAGGGAAAGGCAGCACAGCCCTGCTCAGCCCTCCTCCAAAGCCCAGCAGTGCCCACACCGCAGAGAGCGGCTCTGCAGGGCTTGGAGCCAGGATGCTCGTTTCCATCCTCGGCTCCCTTGTGGCACCACACCTGAGCGAGGTGCAATCAGAGAGCTGGGACAGGAGCACGAGTACTTACAGGCTGTGCAGCACAAACCCCACTGCTCTGCCTCTGCTGCAGCCCCAGCATGCACCTTCAGGCGGTCCGCACTTCAAACCCGTTCCACTGTGCAAGGAAAACTGCCTCGTAATTACAGTTCACGGTCCTTCCTCCATGTGGAAGGGATTTTCCTATCCTTTGTCTGTGCAATATAACTTCTTGGACGGGAACCAATCCTGGAAAACTGAAGTCTGAAAAGAGCTTCTTAAAAATGTTCTGATTTCTGACCAAAGGTAACCACAAGACTCTCGCAACTTGAAGCTGTGTCAGTCCTGGCCCACTGCCCATCCTAATACACAATTTACCCAAAAATGAAACTTGAGAAGACCAAACAGTTGCAATTCCTTCTTCCATCGTGCCCACTGCTGGTTTATTGTGACAGCAGAGGGATGTGGCCCAGTGCCATATGTCCCTGTAACTCTGGTCTAAAGCCTCCCATTTCCTGTGAAATACAACTGACATTTCCATCCACAGTAACCTATTTGCAAAGTATTCATTTGCTCCTTATTTTATGGGAAGCTACTAAAAGACTTCCATTTTATGACCTATTAAAAAAGATGAAAAAATTAAATACAATTGTGAAAGACATTTGCTGGAAGTAATAAATAATTTACCTCCAATTTTCACACACTGAAAATTAAACTGGCAACTGCTCAAAAAGTTACTAAAATTACAGTGACAAAGGTACTTCAGAATCAACCGCCTGCACTAAAATAGCAAAAATGCTGTACATAGGAGGAAGGCAAAAAATAGGTCTGGGTATTTAAAGGGCACCTTCCCTTCCAACAGTGCCTTCATGAAATACTGGATAGCTTTGTAATACGGGCTTCATTTGACCAAGCTCAGCTCAGATGTCTTTGGCCACTGCTTCCCGGGGTACAATTAACATGTAGCCCTCCATTCTCACTGAGCCAAGCAGGGAGGACTAGTTCCCTGCTCTCTGTTAACAAACACTCCTGGAGCACAGAGATGACTCTGCATCCAGGGACTCCTCCCTGCACAGGAGGAGGCAACACTCAGATGAAGGGATTTCCAGCCCGGGCTCCTGGCTGTGGTGCTCTTGGCAGACCAACAGCCCCAGCTGCACAAGGACAGGGACAGCTCTCCTGGCATAGGGCTCCAGCCCTGACTGTCATGTTTGGTGCAGTCCCACCGTGCCACAGGCCGGCTGTGTGTGGGGAGCACTGGGACCATTCACCCAGTGGCAACTGTGCTGAGGACAGGACATGGTCTGCAGTGAGAAGAGGCAGGCAGAGGTGTTTTCTTCCCATCAGTCATACAAAAAGGAGCACTGAGTATTTTCCTGAGCAAGACCCACTCATCCTGGAATTCATTATGGTGTTTGGGGATTCTGGTAAAGAATTAGTAGAGAGTCTTCGTCCTGCCTTTCTTGGTGTAGCTTAGCACTGAAATAAATTCAGATGATGGTTCTTCAGGACTCCCTCTTGTTACCTCAGAACCCTCTAGCTTTTTCAGCCAATATACTGTCTGTCTGGGCCTGACTTTGCACAGAATGGGACACAAGTGCGGAGACACAACCTTTCACTGCTGGGAACTCCTGGGGAACGTGAGAGAACTGGAAGCCAGTGAGGAACTGGCTCTCATCTTGTGGAATCCTAGGAACCTGCAGTAGCAGGGTATGAAACATCATTATTCTGTTAAATTAGACTATTAATTCAGCTGGGGATCCTACGGCCAGTGCATAATGAGCAGCACTTAGTTCTGCTCATACAGTCCTTGCTAATGCTCTGGGAACACTTTGTGCCCTGGGAGGGATGTGAAGGACTGTGCCAGAAATTACTACTGATCTTAACACCACATCCATATGGCTGAGGGGCCTGTTAGCCTATACAATTCATTGAGGATGTTTCCATCTGTGAATAAGTCCCATCATACCCTAATTGTGTCAGACTAAATGTATTTCTAAAATATTTGCAGAAGTTAATATTTATAAGAGACATTAAGCCTAATCCAGCCCTATTTCTGGCTTCCCCCCACCTGAGTTGATTTCTCTGGCTATTTTGAAGGGGGGAGGTTGTCCCATGTGAGCACCAAACACTGCGAACTATACTGTCTTTTGTTTTTGTTAGAACAAAATGTTGTGTAGGGAAATAAAAGACAATGCCTACAATAAATGCTTAAGCTCAGTGAGGTTGCAATGGAAGAATCGGTGCAGGTGGGAGCAGCTGTGACCCCTTTGGCTCCCTGCCCGGGGGCTGCAGGGGAAGCCCAGCTGTTTGCAATGAGGGGTAATGCCACTATCCCATCCAGGTCAGGCCTGGCCATGGGGGGTTATTGCCTTCACCCAAGCACAGGGCTCTGCAAAGGAGAGAACAGCAAGGAACAGGTGAGAACAGTCTGATCTGGAGCTGGCATCCTACCAATTGCTGAGCAGCAGCAAGTCAAAAGGGAGAAGCAGAGGTGACTTCCCTTCCTGCTGATGCTGGGAATGGCTGTATGCCCCACGTCAGAGAGCTGCTGAAGCAGCGAGGCTGGAAGAGGAGTGAGCAGCTGAGAGGGCCCAGAGTTTATCCTGGGGGCTGGAACCTACTGCAGCAGCAGCCTGCCTGCTCCCCTCCATTTGGCTTGTCTCAAAGGACAGCTGGCTTCTCAAGGTACCTGGGCTCTTTGTGCTTTTGCCTTCGCAAAATAGTGACCAGGGTTATGTGGCACGGGAAATATTTTAGTCAACACTCTGCCTCTTAACTTGCAAATCCTATCAAATTCTCCTTTTAATTGGTCCCCTTGTCTCTGAACAATGCTTATTTTCCAAGTGATATGTAGTTACCATGTAGGTTTTAGACTGAGGATGAGGCTTGGAAAACTGGTCCTTAAACCTACGCTTGCATGCTGACACCAGCTGCCAAGCTCCCTGGTGCCTCAGCACAGCACTGCCCCTTACGTTAATAAGCAATTCAGCTCTGTGGCCAAACAACACCCTTGTCTGCACTGCCACAAAGGCTGTGGTAAGGCTACTTAGTGAACAGAACCACAGAAAGAGAACAGAAATGCTTAACACAGCCACAGCATATTAATCCTTCCTTGAGTGACCCTAAAAGACCTGTGAGACTGAGCTGCAGCTTGCAAACACTCTGCCTTTGCTGACAACAACTTTTCTAAATTGTTACCTTTCTCAGCAGAGGAAGAAAAAGTGACAAAACAAAAATAACAGTAGTAAACGTGGCCATAGCAAGCAACAGTAGCTTTCTCTTCCCTCTGGTTTTCAGCCACTCGGTTCCCTGTTATCAGAAAACTCACTTAAGCTCCACGCACTTTTCTCAGCACTCATTCAGACAGGCAAAGGGATGTTTTGCACAATTCCATGACCCTGACCAAGTTCTGGGCCTGTCTAAGCAGACGATGCCTTGTGTGTGTACCTGTGTGCACTGGGAGTCATAGAGGTTTGCGTACTTCAGTATTTGTGGGCAGCTTCTGTGGGAGAACACCTGGGGTGGTTGTCAGGGCCACATTTAAAATGTGAGTTCGGGTTTTGTGATAACACAGGCTGTCTCAGGTTACTGCCTTTGTTTGGTAGAACACGGTGAGACAAAGCAAGGTGTGACTGAGGTGGTACCAGCTAGCCCAGCATTGCAGAGGGGTGTTGGGTGAGCACCCAGTGAGTTCCAGGGTTAGATGTGTGTCTGGGCAGTGTGACTGCTGGATGAACCCAGCTGTGAGAGGTGTGGCTGGGCTGTGCTGCCAACACTGAGGCAGAAGGACAGGACAATGGCTGCTAGGTGAAGTGTCATTCTGAGCTTGTCCCCTGCCTCCTTCTGAGGCTTGCAGTGCAAGAGGAAGTCCAGTTGTGCCATGCTGACACGAGGCCCTGACTCTTGGTGTGGAGATGTCAGTGTGTCAGCCCGAGCACTCGAGTGTGTCCTCTGAGAGCACTAATGGTGCCGGATCGGCTCGCATGCTATTCAGCTATTTATTTTGTGTTTGCTTGAAGAATCAGGCCAATGTTTTTGAAAGCATATTTAACTATACCATATGCCTACTTAAATCATCCCTATCAAACAAGTTGTGGGTTGCTGCTCTGGTTCATTCTGTTCTGTTTTCCCTCCCTTCCCAATGTGTTTATGTGTATTTATCCAATTTGCTCTGTTCCTTGTGCCAAATGGCAGGTCTGAGATCCCAGCCAGGCAGGGGCAGCTGTGCTATTGTTGGTGTCTGACAAAACAGAGGTCATGGGCTGGGCCTGCAGCTCTAGCTCTAATGACAACTCGTGTTGGACATTATGGGGCAGTCAGAGTGTAATCAGGGTTCATGGGCCCTCAGAAACAGGAATAAACCTTAACTTGTCCCTTGAGAACTAAGAACTCAAGTCTCATTTTTAACATGTAATTCCTGTGCAAATTAGTCTCTTGCAAAATATTCTGCTGTTTGTTTACTTTATTGTCATAACTCCTTCCTCTGTCTGGAAAACACCCAACTTTAAACAGCCCCACCACAAAAAGCCAAAACCTGAAAAACCAAGCAACAGTCTAGTTGGAAGAAAGGGTCTCAGCTGTATGGAACTATCTTAGCTGTTCTCACTTCTAAGACTGATGAAAGTTATAAGTTGTGCCAACCTAGGAAGCTACCGCCCACAGAAAGGACTAGGCTTTTGTCCTCCATGGGCTCTTCCCTCCTGGTAGGTTGTTCCAAGTTCAGCCCAGCAGTTCCAGGCAGTGACACAGCAAGGTGTGATCATTCCCAATGCCTTCTGTTCAGCAAGAGATCAACCTGCAGGGCCTGGGAGCTCTAAACTCCCGGCTCCTTGGGTGGCCTGCCACTTGATCCCTTCTCCTGCTGCCTCCCAGGCCAGAGGGCAGGAGTGTCTAAGCTATTGGAAAGGGTGTTCTGGGAGCTGCACGCCAGCTCTGAGGCAGCAGAGCAGGCTGCAAGGGCTGGGCAGCTGAGGAGAGGAGGCACAAGTCCCTGGAGCCACTCAGGGAGTGCAGCTGCCACAAGGCTGCCTGGCTCCGGCTGCGGCACTGCCGTGCTGCTCGGCATGGAAAAGGGAGCGTGGGGAAACAGCACATCTGTCACCCACACACAGCCACAGCCTCCACTCAGGGCAGCACCAGATGTGTTTATTCAAAGCATGTACTAACTAGCTACTCCATGGCTTAGAATTATTAGCCACAAGTTAATTAGGCAAACATATTCACCATCAGTCACCTTACAAAGCCTTGCTTCTTCAGCACTGCTTTTACTTCCGAAGTGTCTTTATCACAGCTTTCAGCACAGGAAACAGGAGGGGAAAACTACAAATTCCATAAAGGAGCTACAGCCAGAAATGAACATGTGAAAGGTGTTCACAGTGTCCTAATGAATGCCAGAGTGCACAGATAATGCTTTAGCTGAGTGCCTCTCCATTCTGCCAGCTCACTGGCACAGGGGAGAAAGCAGCAAGATTAGGAGCCTGCAGCAGATGGGGAAGAAAAGGGAAGTAACAGTGGAAAAATTATTCCTTGGTATAGTTACACCAAATTTGCAACGACTGGCTTCCCTGATGCTCCATGTGCTGGGTATGTGCCTGGCATCCTGCCTGCACGATGAATGTGGGACCACCACTGGCCCAAGGAAATGGGCTCTGGTTCCCCAAGATATGAGACTCAGAAGCAGTTAATCAGTTCCTGGCTCCCAGGTCACAGCAGCAGTGAACAGAGCAAAGGCAGGAGAGAATCTTCCTTTGGGTCATGGGAAAGTCAGGATCCCTGGTTAGGAGCCTGCCATGATACCCACTCTGCAGAACACATTCCAGCTGCTCTCCCAAGGGACAGCTGTCTTGAAATCCAGTGAGGTAATCTAAAAGATGGACCCACAATACCTTCATCTTCTCTGTACCTGGTTGCTTTCCTGCATCCACATCCTTCCCCTCAAATCTGGTGCTGGTATTAATATAAAAGACACTTGGAAAATGGAAAGCAAGATTCAAGGTACCCCTGTTTCCCTGTACTGTCATGGAAACATCTTGCACCTAGAAATCCTAGAGCCCCTAGAGCTGCATGTGAGGCATGTGATGGGTAACAGATGACCTCCTGCACTGCTGTGTGCCTTGTGCCAAGTGAGCTGCCCCAGACTCCATCAGCTCCAGGAAACGGCAGGTAACCAACAATTTGGCAATATAGGAGTAGTCATTTTCCTTCCTATGACCCAGACAATAATTCCTATTGAATCTTTGCTCTTTAAGTGCCACCAGCTGTTTGTGTTGGACAGGATGCGATGTAGGAAGTGTTAACTGGAAGCCAAAACAGCAGCATTTGAGTAGAAGGCAAATAATAGCAGTGATGTGGCCTGTGCCACCTTGGCATGCAAGATGATCATCAAGTCACGGTACCTGTGAGAGCAGTTTGACTTGCACTCAGGTTTAGGCTGGGATTTGTCTTTTTTGGCTCTGTTATTTCTTAAGCTTCTGAGCCCAAAGAGAACGATGGTGCATACTCCTGTCGTAGCAAAACCTGAGTTCAAGTGCAGGATGCACAAACATGGAAGCTGGCCAGCACTGCAGCTGTATGAAAAATAGACTTCTGTAGTTGCCTGAACTATTTTAAGAACAATGACAATTCCTCAGCCTGTTGGTTCGGTTTGAATAATCTACTGCCTAGCCTACCCTCCATCCTTTCCTGCCTGGCTTAGAGGAGTCTGAACAAGATGGGATGTTTGCAGTAGGTACCATCAATCCTAAATGTTGCTGCGATATTCCAGTGAGAAATGAGAAGTCGAAGAGACTGTGATAAGTAGTAGTCACGTAACTATTCACTAGAAGCGTTTCAGTAAAAGTGCTTTGCTGTGCTGGTTTAAACTGTAGTTATTGTCATGCACTTCCCTAATAAAAGCAAATTTCTAAGTGTTCAGGCAGTGTGAGAAATGCCAGTTTTCCTGCTGGCCTTTCCATGCAAGGCGCAGGGGGTTTCACCAATGGCTCACCGGAGCAGGAGGCGGCTGAAGGTGAAGCCAAGCCTCCAGACAGATTGTTCTGAATGCAAACTCACAGAACCTAGGGCAGAAGTGAGAGAACAAAAGGGAAGCTAGCAAGGAATGTAGACTGTTTTTCCTGTACTAGTGCTCAAAGAGACAAAGGCTCTGATTGCTTTCCAAGGCACAATGATTACAGTAATAGAGAGCTCACAGCCACTTCGGGTTTGGTTTGAGTCTCTCCAGCTCTGGCAGGACAACAAATCCAAGTTTAAGTTAAAAAGGGAACTGATTTTCTCAAATATTCTGAGGCCTTTAAAATGTGACTTTTAAATGGGCAGTGCAGTAGAATCAGTCCTGTTTACTAACCAGCTTGATTGAGTTGTTACACCTGCCATCAGTGCATAAGGGATCTCTCAAAGCAATTCAACCTGGGTTGGCCTCCTTGCCCTCCTGCAAAGTGCATGTATACTTTCCCTTTCTGCTTTTTTTTTCAAATTTGTAGTGTGTTTTATAAGGCATGGGTTGCTTGTGTGAAAATTGTGAATAATTGTCAGCTGTTAGCTGATCAGGAGCCTTGTAAAGGGGCTGGGTTTGTAAGCAGGCTATGGAATTTTGCACTTTAGAAGCATCATGACAAGAAGGGATTTTAAATGGCACATGCAGCACAGTCATGCTGTCACCCAACCTAAGGATGATACATCCATCTGCTACAGGGTACTGTGGAAAAGCAGACTTGGAAAAAAATGCTTGGTTAAATCTACAGCTGGCACTTGGGAAGCTCCAGACTCAGTGCAGCCAACAGCTAGGAAGGGAGCAGAAACACACCAGGGCCAAAGTCCAGGAGAGCAGAGGCTCACCAACCCACCATTCTGGGTACTTTGGCATTTTATCTATTCCACACAGCTTAGTATTGCTCTGCATGGGAAAACTCCTAATTCATCAGGCAACAAGGAAGTGTCTCCCATTAGGAAAAGATACAATGAAACCTCTTAGGCCAGTCCTGACTGCTCACCCAGAAATCAAGCTGCAAGTTTACAAGTCACACAGCAAGCTAACTTGGGCACTTGTGTTCTCTTAATTCCACCCAAAAGAGCACTAGAAAACGACAGAGCAGTTGCCGCTACATTAGTGACTAATATCAGCTCCACTACATGAGGAATTACTGGGAGATATCCAGCACTAGTCTAGGCTGTGCCAATGGGAAGTCAAGAGTTCAAGTATGTACATATCTTTCATAGCTGTCAGTCTATTGCACAGTAAACTGCTCAGCTATGGGCCAAAGCTCCAACTCCTTCAATAGCAGGTCAGGGAACTGTTTCACATGGTAACTTGGCAAAATGTATTTTCCTGTGAACCTGTAAAAGTCTGACTGCACTGTGCTGAGGTGCTTTATCCACACTGAGGTTCCAGGGTGGCAGCTGTCTGGTTCAATAACACTCCACAGTGTAAGGAAAAATGCAGCATGTGCACAGCTTTAACCTATGCAAACGTGTCATGCACTTCACTGGCATTTGGCAAGGCCGGCTGTTTATGTACTCTGGGACAAACTGTGTGTGGAAGAGCATTTACAGCATCAGCTTTTGGGGAGCTTCGTACTGGGACTTACTTTGCTGTTGCTCTTCTGTTGTTCGGTAACTGCACTGAAATCCCTGGCCTGGGAAGGAGGTCCCTTACAGCTGTGGTGGTGCTGAGTGGCTTTAGCTAAGCCAGGAGCTGCAGAGCTGCCATGCTGAACGCTTGCACATCCCAGCAGCTCCCAGCTGAGCACTGCTGCTGCGCTGTGGGATGCACGGGCTGCTCAGCAGGCTCAGGGGTCTGACACCCTGCTGCACATGGCACGCAGCTGTGTGAGAAGCAGGGTCAGGCTTCACATCAGTAGTGAGTCCCTGACCTCCTCCCTCTGCTCTCCATGTAGCTCTGCTCCGTGCTTGCTCTCCCTGCCAGCCGTGAAGCAGCTCAGGAGGCAGACCCTTTGCTCCCAGCCACCCCCCTGGGGTCAAGCACTGAACGTTGCCCTGCCACGGCTTTCCAGCTTCCCTCCTCCAGCCTGCTGTTTAGCACGCAAACCAGATGTGCATTGGGAGCTTTGCTATCCATCTGACAGCACAATTGAGGCAGCTGATTGTTGCTCAGGTCAATAATGTAACTGCAGACAAGTCATCTATACAACACACTTAGTTCTTCAGCTGCTGAACTGCCATGGAGAACTGCTTTGCTTCCTACTGGATTAGCATTAGCCTCATCACTACTGAGTCTCTGGAAAGGGCCACTCGACAAACGAGGAGGAAGCCGACAGCCAAAGCCCTGGCCCTCCCACAGGATCCAGAGCTGATGTGCAGTTTTCTGACTTGAGATTAGCTTAGGGTCTTTGGAAAGCCGCACAATGAAGTCCAAGTGATCATAAGGCCCTGAGGCATGTTTGAGTTAGAGAGGAGGAGGGAAGGATTAGCTCTCCAAGGGTCAGAAGTAATGTGCAGCTCTGGCCAGTGACACTGAGAATAAGACCAGAGCTGCAGTTTAGCCCCGGTGCTGGAGCTGTTAACTCATTTGATCAGGACATGTGGAGCAGGGGTACATGTCCTGACACCTAATTTTAATAATAGCTTGTAAGTGTCAATGGTAATGTCATCTCTTTAGCAGTGGGTCTGAAGATGATCCAGATAAGAGCAAATTATGCCCTGTTGAAACAGCTAATTTGCATAAAACTTATGACAGGCCAAATCTTTTCAGTTTTTCATAAACTGGCTGAATATTCATTTTTAAGGCACTGTCCAAATGGGTTTGGTCACAGATGACTACTCAAAGCCCATTCCAAAGCTGGCATATACACCAGGGAAGTAACACAAGAGTGGGGGAAAAAAGACAACAACAAAGCATCCCATAAAAGCCACAAGATACTGCCTTCAGCCAAACCCCTCCCAATTAACGTCAGCTATAATGGTGCCAAATTCCAGCAAAACATGGGCTGGCATTGGGTTCAGTACTTACTGGCCACTTTTGTACAGGATCGGTGCAGGGCAGAGCAAAAAATCAGATTCTACTGTTTTAGGCCTTTCATCTGAAAAAAAAAAAAAAAATCACATGAGCTTACTCTGCTATGCAGCTTAGGTGAGGAGCTGCCACGTGAACATGCTGTGAGGTCCCTCTGTTCTCATGTCCTTACTGCTCTGTCCTGGCTGGAACCTGCAGCAAGGCAAGCCCAGGGTAAGGAACAGGGAGCCCCAGAGCTGGCTGTCAACACCAGGGGAGCCCACGTTACAGGGCTAATTAGAGCTACTCCGGTCAGCTCATGCTCTTCCAGAGAGAACATTTCCTAGAATCAACACCATCTCTGTGGAGAACACTATTAGCAGTTTCCTGATAGCTGGAAGATGAAGGTTTGTTTCTAGCTGGCTCCATCCCTGTGTGCTGCATTACAGGACTGTTTTATTAGCTGTGACTTGAGTGTCTTTTTCTCCAGTTTCTTCTGTTTTTGACTCTGTGATTTGCAAACCTCTTACACTTACAAAGCACCTATCTGTAGGGCACATGAAGCACTTACTTTGTATAGCCTTGTGCCCAGTACAGCATTTCTGTTCTGCAGGTGTGAGGAAGGGAGGATGGAGCTTCTTTGCCTCACGTGTTTGGTAATCTGGGGGAAATTTGGCTCCTGCATGCAGAACCATCTGCCCAAACTTCCCCATGGCAAGACTGTTGATTTCTGTGCAAGGACTATTTCCTGACTGTGGGGTGAGAGCAGATAAGTGATCTGCCAGATCCACTTGGAGAGGACTCTGTCCTGCATTTCAGGAGCAGGCAGACAGACAAGCAGTTCAGGGGCAGCTGAAGGAGGAGCTGTTGGCATAAATGAGCTTTTCGTATGTGCTATAATCTGCACTGACTGCTTGGCCTAGATTTGGGGCTAGTTGTGAGGTGGGGAAGAGGGATTAGCACATTGCCATATGCTTTTGTCTTAATGGTGTGTTTCATAGATTATTTTTCTATCCCACAGCTCCATTTGGCAGGTTTCCTTTCTAGCATTTGGTAATGGTTCTTTATAAATGCAGAACGAGCAAGATGCCAAATGCATCCTTTAAAAGCAGGGGAACTGACACAGTAAGGGTGTGCTCAGAGGCTGGTCCCAAAGAGAGCCCAGGCTCCCGGTGAGGGGAACTCCTCAGCAGATCCTCACCCGAGTGCTCTCTGTTCGTGCCCTCACATGCTGAGGGATCTGCAGAGGGACTGTCAGCCTCCTTTAGAGGAGACTGCAATGACATGGGGATGATTGTCCTTCTCTTGGGACCATCTCCTTCCTCCTGCTCCAAGCACCCTGCCTATCTTCCTGCTCATCCTGGCTCCACTGGCCCCCTTTAGGCTTCCTCTGAAGCAGGAAGTCAGAATCCAGCACTGAGCTGATGTAGAGAATAACCTTGTGTACTGTGAGAAGGACCACTTGAAATTTCCCTGTTTTTTCCTGTGCTACTCCCCAGCTGCTTGCTGTTGTCCATTGCTAAAGGTGTGGACCGGGAGGATGGAGAAGACCCTGGCAAGACCCCATAGAGCAGATTGTGTTTTTATAATCAATGCATCACTGTGCCATTCCCCTACCCTCATGTGCTTCAGCACACCCCTTTCTGCAGCCAAGAAAAAACAAGCAGCCCAGAGCTGTAGTTGGCAATTCTCACATCAGATGGTAGCCAGTGTTTATGGGCAATGGGAAGCAGGGGTGACAATTGTAATGGAAACTGAAAGGAAATTTATACAAGAGGAATTGACTTACACAGGCTGCCTGCATCCAGAACTACTGAGTTATCCTGTTCTTCTGCCAAATTATTGCAGGTATTTAACAGGCAGGAGAGACTGGCAGCCCATTCCAGTATTTACAATACCCAGGGTAAGGAAGAAACTGCACTGGAAACAAAAGTTTGATTGTGCAGGAATTTAGGACAGGCTAATAGAGAAATCAGATAGTAGGCAGGGAAAAAAATCGTCATCGTTTTTCCTTCAAGTTCTTTTTTGTTGTTTTCCAAGCTGGCTGGCTTCTAAGGAATTCTGTTTAGAGCTAGAAGTTAGATGCACTTATCCCAGCCACCCACTTGAGTTTCTGGATAGAAGAGCAAACTCAAAAGCTAGAGGGGAGTGCGTGTGCAAGATGTCATGGTCAGCATCTGAAACAGAATTGCTTTGGGCTATGGGGGCAGTAAGCCTTGATGCTCAGTACACAGAGCTCACGAACCCTGACAAAATCCTCCACTGTTCTCACCTGGCCTTCTTCTGTGCTGTTGCAGGAGGAGACCTGACGTGCCCCTGAAACCCCCACACCTGGCACACCACCCAGAATGGGCAGAGACCTTGCAGGAAACCAGGTAAGTGTCTCTGGGAATTGCAATGAGATGTCTTGGCTAGGATTATTGTGCAGAAAGGGACCTCAGTCAGCACCCTGCAGCTACAGGTGTGTTCATAAGCAAACATCTGCTTGCCCAAACATCAGGAGCCAAGCAGTTCTCACCAGGCTAATGCCCACAGCCAGGGGACAACCACTCACAGCCAATGGCACCTGGTAGCAAAATGGAACCACTGAGCAGAGTGTGAAACAACTTTGCTCCCTTTACAAATCCTCAGAGCTTTCCTGTCCTCCTCTTCGATGTTTTTCAATTTTCACCGAGTGAGGTAATGAGAAGCAAATTCAGTCACTGCCTCAAGACTACAAAGGCAGGCCATGGCAAACGTCCACACTTACGGATTGTCGTGCCGTTCACTTGATAGGTACAGGTCACACTGTCGCTCCTCCCACCCAGGGTCAAGCCGCTTCCTCTGAGAACAACCTCAAATTCCTCTGCAGGGAAAAGCAAACACACAAAATCGCCAAAAGTCAGTGCAGTGCTGTAAGTTACACACGGCAATTCCTTTTAGTCTGCAATAAACAAGGCACAAGGAAGCAATGCTTCCAACTTAGTGAGATCTCCTTTTTTCCTGGACCCTTGTACTGAATTCCCCTTATAAATCAGCAAAGTCAAGATTTGCTCCCAAATCTTTATTGAGACAGCCCTCTGAAACTGCAAGCGGATTCAGGCTATCACCAGGATCAGCTCAGGCTCAGCTGCACAGTAAGACACAGTTTCTCAGTGAATGAGAAATGAGAAATCTGCGACTCAGAACAAGAAGACTCCCCAAATACAGATCAGGCTCACTTGAAGTGCCAGATGAAGAAAATATTCCTCCTCTGTACTATTTGCCTTAGGGCCACGCTGTCTGTGAGCTGTCCAGAGGAGTGAAGAGAGTTTTTTTTACCAGGGCTACTGGCTTCAACCAGAGTATCCATGTTTTCACAAAAATATCCAAGTAACATTTTACAACTGCTGTATTTTGATTTATCTCCCACTATGCAAGTATTATGAAGCTCAGAAGGAAGAAAAGACAAGGCCTTAAAACTCTGTGCAATTCATCCGTTTTATTAATATATTGTCCTCTCTGCCCAAAAATGTGATCATGTGCTTTGTTCTTACACTCCACAGATTGTGGGGCATATTTGGGACAAGTGCAGAGCAGACTCATGTGAGAGGGGCAGGTAAACACTCTCCAACTTCCATGTGCATTACCCAGGCTATGGAAGCAGGCCCTGGTGGTCAGCTTCTCTGAGGAGAACAAGAAGCCAGCAGAGAAATCCAATGTCTCTTTAATTTCTTGAGGACTTAAGTTAGGGATGTTTTATTCTAAAGACATGCAGTTTTCCTTTGGATAAAACAGGGAAACCACAGTTCTATAATAATTGAATAGTATATTAAAATTATAAAACCTTACCTCCTACACAGACACTGGATGGCTCCAAGTATAAAATCTCAGTGCACGACTGTTTCAAAACCTATTGCAAAGGAAGAAATAGTCACAAATAGGGTTCACAGCACTATTTCAATGAGCAATCTTAGTTTAAAACAAATGCTTTTCCCTAGAACACACATACAGCTACAGGTTTGATTTGCTAAGTCTGACTTGGTAGGACATTTCCTGGAGCATGTACAGCTCCTGCACACCTGCACAGTCAAGTCTAGGAGTTCCTAAGGATTGGATTAATCCTGGAGAGCCTTTAAAATATAATCATGTCCAGATCTCTAACCTGGTTTTCCATGAACCCCTAATGTTTAAGCCAAAAATGAATCATAAGGAGGCTAATCCAAAACCTAACCCAGTCAAAAGCAGTGTTCCAACAATAAGGGCTGTGAAGCCAAGTGCAGGTTTCTGTGAGTGCTGGCACCTTGTCCCACGTGAAGAGGCACAGTGACACTGCTATTCCTGCCTGCTGTTGGACAGGGAGCTCCCTTCAGCTCTCACTGTTTTAAGTGGTATTTTTAGTAGGCGTTCCTAAACATTCCATGGAATCCACTCAGGTCCCTGTAATCACGTCCTCAGCAGAGTCCTGTTCCTGTCCCCTCTCTGTCTCCATTGGCCAGGTCTGTGCTTGCTGAGCTACCCTGACTTCCTGGAATATCCATCTGTCCTACTCTTAACTCCTGCCTTCCTCTCGCTAGGACTCTTCGCACTCTATGATGTTTCCCAGTGATTCACGTTGCTCCATATCCAGGCCCAGCAGAAACAATCATGTAGTCACTGTTCTGACAAGAAGCATGCCAAGCTCCAGGAAAGAGAGCATCCTGCCTCACTGTGCACTTCCCATATTGCTTCTCTCTCCACAAACTGTTGCATGCAAATTCATTTTTTAGTGCTTTAAAACCCATGTTAAATATTAAGTCGTATTTTAAAAAACCTGAGACCTCACAGGTGCTTGCATTTGGATAAGACACAGCAACAGAGACCTTAGGAAAGAATGTAGGGAGTTCAGTGCAAGCCAAGCAGTTTGTATTAGCAGAGGCTCTCAATTCCAAAAAAGGGCTTTAGCCTTTTGACTCCTATTGCAGTGTGGAGAGAAGTCTCCTGTAGCTTGTCTGTGTGCTGGGGGAATATTTCATGTAACATTTTATTCCTTTGCCATAAAAGCATGGTCAGTTTTTTCTCACTGAAGAGTCAAACAGCTCAAGTAAGGCTGAGACTACAGGCTCACTTTATGTGAAGCACAGGTGACACAGAATTCAGTAACTTTGCTTCCAGAGGGAGAACCTTCCAAGCCCTGTCCCAGCCCCCTTTGCCCAATGCCTGAGGAGGGGTCAGTGGTATGAACTGGAGACTGGGGAGGGGGGAATACAGTGTGGGACAAGACCTGGCTTCCCTTGCAAAGCAGCAGTTCTCTAATTTCACTACATCCCAGGGTGAATTTTCTAACATTCCAAATGGGCTTCCAAATGCAATATAAATCAGGCAAAAAGCTACATGGATATATTTAGCTACCTTTGGATTTAAGAACAAACTGGGACAGGCAAACACAACAATCCCAACTGAGCTCAAATATGGTTTAGATAAAATGATCAGTAACCTTGAACAAAAGCCAATTTCAATACAGGGGTCAGGATACACTGATTTCCTACATGGAATCCACTTTCGTATATGCTCTTGGCTAAATCAGAAAATACTGGGTCTTAATGCTACTCATAGAAATAACTGCTTCGACAATAATTGTTCATAATTTTTATTATTGCCGTCCTCTGCTTAGCTTAAGCAAGCAGTACTGTTTTGAGACCCTCTCTTTGTAAGGGTGGTGGCCTAATTCTACTTTTCCCCCAAACAATGCTTATGCTGGGGTTAAAAAGCCTCCAAAACTACTACAATTTGGGTTTGTAACTTTATTGGGTTCTTTTCTAATCGTCAAAAGGCCTCCTGATGGTCCACACTTGAAGAAAAAAAAAAAAAAGGATAATGGTAGAGAAATCTGCCTTGTCCCCAAAAGCCCCTCCCTTCAACAATCAAGTTAGCTTAAAAAGCAGACATCAAACCTGGTAAAGGACTAACTGGATTCAGGTGCAGCCAGTCAGAAACACATAGATTCACTTCTTTGCTTAACCTCTGCTTCTGCTCTGGGCTCCCCTCCACACCTTCTCTAAGCAACACTAAAACACTATTGAGGACTCAGTTTTTCCAGTTAAACAAAAGCCATCACATTCTGTGCAGGGTCAGAGCTGTTGTGAACACCAGCCCTGTGTATGGCTTGGCTCCCAAGGATTCTGCCACCACCACTATGGGAAACTGAGAATATTTTCAATATGGAAATTACTGCCTGTGCTTTCATGTGTGGGGGAAATGAACATATTTGCACAAGGCACGGAAACTTGACACCTTTCTTTATTCCCACTTACTCTTCTCTATCTGTTTTCATCTTTTTTCCCTTTCCATCCAAGCTATTCCTTCCAGCCAGTACAGTGCACTCCAGCACTCCAATACAAAGTTTATTTCCCCTGGGGAGAACTGATGTGAAGGCATCTTACCCATTTTTCCTATGATCCATGTGCATTATTTAACATGCCTTCATACCCCTGGTCCTTTAGAATTTAAAACTAACTTTGCAGCCCACATCAGGATAGTTCAAAGTCAGCAGCAAGACCAAAATGAACTCCACAAAAAGCTATATAATGTTTCCTCTTTTGCAGTTCAGGATAATCCGAGACACTGCAAATTCACTATTTAGAAACTTACTGCCCACAAGAAAAGTTGAAATAATAACTCTTTAAGGCCATGCTTGGATAGGATAGTTAAGCACTCTGCTGATGTAAAATAAATTCAGATAAGACAATTTGCCTTAGTTTAACAGCATGCAAGGAGAGATTCTGAGAATTGATGTCATCCACTTTGTCTCCAGAAGTCCACACCAAATATAGGACTCTGTTCCCAGACTCACAAAGGCTTTCCTCTCATTCCCTGCCTTCCCCCTCCTCCCAGCGCTGGCCTGTCTAGAGGGAACAAATTCCCCACAAAACCAAGCATAAAACAGAGCAGAAACCTGTCAGCCTTTGTCCTGCTGTCTTGCAGCTTCACAAGTGGAGAGCTGTGATGAGACTAAAGGGTGTTCTTCACCTTCTGAGGTGACCTGTGCAGTGCAGGACTGGCTCCAGCTGGAACCAGGGCCTGTCAGGTAGAGTGACCACAGCTGTGAGCTCATTAACAAAGGTGTGGCTGCTGGGACAAGGAAAGGCAGAGGATGGCTCCTGCAGCTTTTTGAGTATTTAGCCTGCCCTACCCTCAGCACGTGCTGTGGAGCAGAGCTGTACCAGGCAACACAGTGTTATACAACCAACAACTCTCCCTTCCAGGACGCTAATGAAGGTTGTGTTCCGTGAAACGGTGAGAACAATGCCCAAGTAACAAGACATGAGCAGCCCAACCTTACAGAGACAATTAACAAAATATGCTAAGTGTCAATTTGTCTTGCAACCTCACTCGGTTTCGCTTAGTTCTGTATGCAGTTCAAAAGGTTTTGGCAGCAGGCACCACCATAAATCATAACTTGCATGGCATATGTTCCTGCCCAGACCCGTACACTGCGTACAGGGTTTGGGTAGGTCATCCTCATCCTCACAGCTGGACTCCTCACTGAACCACCGTAATGATTTCAGGTCCTCAAAATGCTCTCTGGCTGTATAAAGCATTTGCCTCCTGGGACAGAGGTCAGAACAACCTGGAACTGCTGGAAGCAGACAGCTGATGACACATTTTGGTCACACTTGGCACGCTAATGACTCTGAACAACTATGGATTTGTAGGGCCACCAGTGGCCTTTCCTCCCCATGGATCCATTCAACCTTGCACCTCTGTTTACATCAGTGCTCACCAGAAGCTGACCCCAAATCAGGCTGTTGTGATTCTGGGGGAAAGGCAGCAAGAGTCTCTGAATAGAAGTGTATGTCCTATAACAAAACAAATGCATCCAACTTGCTATTTGCAGAAGCTCTGTTTAAAGAAAGGAAAATGTTCACCATTAGAAGCTCGTCTTTGTTCTGCTGCCGTATGGCAAGGCTCGTGCAAAACCAACTGACAGCAAAACAGGATGTCTTTCACACTTTGTGTGTGCACAGATCATGCTCCTGTGGCTTTATCTCCTGGTCAGCACACCAAGCCTATCCCTGGAGCAAGGTCTATGGACACACTGCCAAATGGTGCCCAACGAGTGTGCACAAGCCAGAGATGGCAGCACAGCCCTGAGAGGCCCCTGGCACAGTGGCCTCAGAGCTGCAGGCAGTAGCAGCTTTTCTGTGCAGACTCCTTTCCTTTCCCCTCTCCCTCCCAAACATGGGGTGTGTAACTTTTTCTAGGAATGCTACGAACAGAACAGCTGGTGAGCAAAATTGTAACCTCAAGGAAAACAGAGCTAGAAACTAAACACCGCTGATGGTGTGACATGCCATGAGGATGTGCTTTCTTCTTGTACTGTGCCAAGCTCCACCTTCAGGTAACCACAAAACCAATCTCATCAAGAGCTGCATCTCTCATCAAGATACATATTTCAACACACAGTGGTAAGCACGCTCATGTACTTGTCACTGCAACACATGGATAGTCAGTGATAAATTCAAGGCAAGGGGGGGAGTAATGGAAGGTGATGTCTGAGAGGGCCCTGATAACACAGAGTGTTTAAATCCACCTTGAGCATTCCACGTCTCAGCTGGATCTGTGCATGCAGGCAAAGCCTCAACAACTGCCAGCTGTGGGCCTTCCCTTGATGAGACACGGCTGCAACTTTGGGCTCCAGGTTGAGCTGCTCAGAACCTGGTATAGGGCAGCTATTTAAATGGTAGGCAAGAGCAAGGCTCCTCCGTCCACAGGTGGAAGCTCATGGCAGAGCTGGAGGAAGCTGTCCCAGCCTACAGAACACTGCTCTGGAGCAAGGCCACGCTCTGGTGAGTTAATGTCTTCTGGAACCCCATCCCAGCTCAGGGCTGTGGAGCTCCTCAGAGCAATGGATGATGAAGGCAGAGTTGTGCTGGTGCTGGGTTAGCTGTGTCCAGCTGAGCTCACGCAGGTGTTTGTTTTAGTTCCTAAAACTATTCTGCTTCATTCCTTCCAATTGGCTGAATCAGGACTGGGCTTACCCCATGTTTCCATGTGGGTTTGTTTTCCTATGAGTCACTTAGAAGTATTACTGGCAGCTTGCTTCCTTTTTTTCCTTTTTTCTTTTTAACTCAAAACTATTTTTTTTCCACTACTGCTAAGACAGTAAAAAGGAAAGAGAAGTGAAGCAGGAGGTGTTTAATTGGTTTGCTGGACTCACTGGTTTTGTTCTGGAGAATTAAATGCTAACTGTATATTGAGCAGGATTTTTTTGTGCTGAATTTGTTGTGACTCTTATGGCATGTACAGTCAATGTGTGTGAAATCAGGATGATGAAGAATTTAAGGTTTATCTAGGCTGGCATTGTTGCAGGCTTCTCATTCATGATCTGCTGCTTTTGTTATGTAAATAGGACTTGTGCCCCCTAATAGTGCGGCAGAATTAGGTTTTAACAAAAAAAAAAAGATCTGGACTAGGTTACAAGAGGAAATAAATTTAAGTAGAGCTCTTGCTTTCTGTGATTACACTCGAGAAACCTTAATCAGACTTTTTAAGTGAGAAGTACCTCCACAGCCCACCTGAGACTCTGGACAGGACAGCCTGTCCTTATAGCAAATGATGTTTGAGCTCCTTGCAATGAACTGTTTCCAAAGTGAAGCCTTTCATTCTTTCTAGCATTGGTTTCACACCACGTGCTTCTGCTGTGCTCAAGCAAGCTCTGTCATTTCTTTTGCCAGTGCCGGTATGTGCAGAAAAGCACGAGGCAGCAGGACCACCTCGCACTAGACAGAGGGCAATCGATTCAGGCTGATTTGGAATGAAACACATGCCTTTCAAGGAAACACCATTTTGGTGCTTCTCTCCCACAGAGTCAGAGCAGGAACTGCAGCAGTCACTATCCAATGGGTCCTACCTTTCTGTGCTGCCAAACATCTGTGCTCATGACTACACCTCACTGCCAAGCCTGGCCTGCTCCCCACTGCTGCTTGGCAGTGCCATGGACAAAGAGCGAGGGGAAGGGGAAGGCTGCTACCCTGTCCCCTATTTAAGTGAAAAAAATCCCTGAGACATATGGTCTTGCATAAAATCACCACCCGAGTGAAGCCTGGCGCGGCGTTAGGTTAGTGAGAATATTCTAATTACACCAAGGCTGAGCAGCACCTCATTGGCAGCCACTGAGGAAAGCAAATGGAGATGACAAAACTGCGGGTCACGAGATGCGTTTTTTAACAGCATCAGAACCTTTACCCCCAAATTACTAAAAACAACCCTAAACCCATTACTCACCAAGTAATGTAACTAGGAATCAAGACAAACTGTTACTTTCCATAACAGGAAAAAAGTCGTTTGGGCCATTTATTTTTTTTCTAATTAGTAAGAAAAGTCTGGCTCAAAGAAACTTCTCACTGAGGAGCAGCTGGATTTCGGTTGGACCTGTGACTGCTTCCTTTAGAGGCAGTTGTACAGCATCCCTTATATAAGAGAGCTGCCTGACAAGTCCCATCCCAATCACAGGGCACAGGCACGCTCACTGTAAGCAGAGCCGTGTCAGCGCCGGTGCTGGCTTATCAAGCTCACTGTGCTCCAGGAGAACATTATATGCTTTGTAATATGTCACAGAACGTCAAATTCAGGGCTGCACGGCACTGAAGGGTAGAGCAGAAAGCATTCTATTCCAGGCCATTGATTCCTTTTAACAACTACATGCAGTAATTCCCAAAACTATCTCCTCAGTCTCAATCACATGGAAAACACAGCACAGTGTTAGTTCTGAACCTTGCACCCAGTGCAGCCCGAAGATTAGACTGTCCAAGGGGATTAAATAAGATGACTGATTTAATCAGAATAATTCTTTTAATGATAACTTGCTGCATTTCTCCTCCCCCCACCTCCTTAAAGGTCTAATAGTTTGCTTCCTGGATTCCCAGTGCATAAACCGAGCATATTTTCTTCCTACAGGAAATGATCCAATTAAGTTGATGTATAATTGATAATGAACCATTTAAGCTGATTTTGGCCTTGAAAAATCTTAACCGAGTCCAGTCAGCTGGCTGACCCCCCTTCATCTGTGGTGGAGGGACAGCAGTTAGGGAAAGGGAGGGAGCAGGCTGAGCACACTGCCCAAGGAAGTGCAGGGAGGCAGCCTAGCTCCAGGGAGCTGCACAGGCTGGACAGCAGTAGGGATTCCTTGAAAATCATGTAGTCCCTGATTGCTGCTCAGTACCCAAGCTGCAGCCTGGCCCTTGAGACAGCAGGGTTTGGACAGGAGAGCTTGGTAAGCAGTCACGTTAGAGACATGGAACCAGTGTTCTCTGGCGTCTATCCCCGGAGCACCACTGTGCCAGTGGGGCAGCTCCCACTCTCCTTAAACACAAATTCTGCTCCCTTACAGCAGGTACCGGCGGCAGATGCTGTTGGACTCCTGTGAGCTCAGCAATTCACCCTCCCCCAGAGCCAAAGGCAGGTCAGCCTGAGGAAGTGCTGCTGACAGCACAGCTGGAAAGGAAGGCATCAGATTCATGGAGAGAGGCTGGCGCACATCTTTGGGAAACCAAGGCAGTAAGTTATAAATGTAAAGGTTAAAATTGTTCCTCACATGAGTACCTCTTGCCTACCTCAACAAAACGGACTCCCTGTCACTAGACTTGGGCACCAAGTGGCTGTCCAGCACGGTTTGGGGACTTCCCTCCCCGCTGACTTTGTGTAAGCAGGCACAGGTCTGCCCGTCACTGAGCTCTGCCAGCAGCCCACGGGCCCCTCTGGCCTGTGTATGCTGAGCACTGGGCACAGGCAGGGTGACAGGGAGTGATCCCACGCTGCAGCTGAGAGGTGACTCTGTGAGTGCTGCTGCCAGGCCCGCTTCATGCCATGCCTCCCTGCGGGCCCTGCTGCGCTGCCTATCACCAAGCCCTGGAACCCCAAAGCAGCAATGCACTGCCAGGCACAGCCAGTGACTCAGCAGTCGTGCAGCTGACATGGAAACCCCCAGGATATCCCTCACTGCTGTCCATGTGGATCACAATGCCAGAGGGGTTTTGCTGATTGCTCTCTGCAACAGGAGCAGACTTCCCTCCATCACCCACAGGGTTTTACTGGAGACAATTTATACTTTTATAGCAGAGAATTTGTATTTTTATAGTGCTCCTTGCTTATACCCCTTTAGGCAGAGTTTGACACTAGGTAAATCCAGGTTTCTTTAAGGACCTTATGTGCTTTTAATCCTTTGTTTTCCCAGGTGCATTCCTTGCATGGATCTAAGTCAGTCCATGTCAGCCTGGGAGTTTGCACTCTGCAAACCCTGAGGTCCTCTGTCCCCTGGTCACCCCTTCACCAGGAGGCAGATCCTTCAGTATCCCAATGTGCAGCTTTTCCAGGACAAACTGACAGCTTTATGCTGAGGCATGGAGTCTTGCCCCAAGAGGCTCAGCCAACTTGGAGAGAATTTTGCTTCAATTTACAGTACTCTGGGTGGTGCAACTACTCAGTTCACATGACTTGTTGGGGGTTTTTTTGCCCATTATGTTTAACAATGGGTTTCCTGTGTAAAATGAACAAAAAAATCTGAGCATCTGTAAAATGAACAAGCAGAAGGAGATTTTACCAATTCTATTTCTATTCCTTTCCAGGTAGAATTTTTAAGAAATTTTGTAACACTGAAAGATAAAACAATTCTAGGCTGACCCTTTTTTGAACTACTTCCTCTAAAGTTCTGATGTATCAGTTCCTGTAGTCTGGTAACTTTCTGTGGTGTTTCCTAAGAACAAAATATATTTTAACTTCCTGTATGAAGTGCTGTCAACTTATTTCAGTATAAAAATGTGTTTGTCTACTTAGAGCTGTCATACACTCTAATAATGTTACTTAAGTGAGTTCCCTTAATGTAACTTTTCAAGGTGCCAGCCTTGTCCAATTCTGCCTGCAGAGACAACCAGACAACTTTCACTCACCAATCAGCAGGACTTGAGCTTAATTAAGGGTTTCATTTTCTTATCTAGTACTGTTCTGCTGCATGGTGACAGAAACTGTGCTTTCCCAAAGCCTTCCCCTTGTCCTGGCTCACTCACAAGGCTACACTCTGTGTAATAATCAGCCAAACTCCATCAGTAACTATTCCTGAGAGTGCAGTAACTTGCCTTCAGCGTTTTGCTTTTAAGCTCTAGAGTTGTGCTCAGATTTATTCACTCTGACAATGCTGTTTAGTTATGACCTTGTAAGCTAGGTATGAGTAATGCTGGCAGAGCAGGAAACCTCACAAAGCAGCCCCCTCTTCACAGGTCTGCACAGACTTTTACAACTGGTAGTGGATGTTTTTCAGCAGAAACACAACGGCATGGAGGTGCTTCAACCCTTCTCACTTCCCTAGGATTTTATCACAACTTGTGGCAAAACATGGCGCAAGCTCTCCGGCACCTAAGCCAAGGTAACTCTAAATGTTCATCTTGATTATCTTGAATCTTAGTCATGATTAAACAGACATTGTGTATCTACGCAGAGAAAATATATTGGAATACTTGCTTGTACTGAAAGCAACCGCAGGAGCAGGTACTACAGACAGTCTACATTTGTTAGTGCTAAAAAAAAAAAAGATGACTTTTAGCACAGACTAACTGCTCAGCTCTCCTGGAATACAGTACAAATATAACAGGATAGCAGCCAAATAGTCTCATACCTGTAGTAGAGCCTTCTGCATCACCTACTCAGCAGCTCTGGGTTGTAGTTTTGCTCAGAGGTTTCAATTGCTGGGTTGTTACCATTTCTGAAGACAATGCTTTTTCTGAACAGAAATTGTTCAACAACATTCACAGAGGGTATCACAACTGTACTTTTGACTCTGTACTTTGAGCAATACTGATGCATGTTTGTGACCTATCTCCTTTTCATCTAGTTCGAAATTGGCTTTCCCCTTTAGATGAGCGTCTCTGAGTCTGTATTCTCCAGCTAACTTGCAAACTGAAATGAATTTATAGTAGTGACTAAAAAGGAAAACTGTGTCTATTTCATGTTCAATTAGATCTACTTATCAGTGCTATAATATCACGAGAACAAATTGTCACAGTCACTCCAAACCCCTGCAAAGAAAACTGAGTATTAAGTAAAACATACCAAACTATCCTATTAATATTGCCACCACACATGCACTACAACAAAATCCCCCACACACAAAATCCCAACCAACCAGGAACCCTACTATGATCTTTCCATCCATGCTCTGTGGTAAAAGCTGAGTGTTGACATGCCTGGTGGCTGGGCTGTAAATAAAGCCTGAGCCAGCTCAGGAGCACAGGGCGCAGAGGCAGACCTTGCATGTGCGCTGGAGAACAGTGTTCAACGGTTTGCTTTTCCTGTTACTGCTAAGCTGCTACCTTGAAACAATGCGCTGCCATTCTGTGGGTCTGCTCCTATCCTACAGCAATGATATGCCCAAATCTGGGATTTTTACAGCCAGCTTTTTTGTAAGTATCAGAGGAAGCTGGATTGAGGCTTGTGCAATCACCATCGGCCATATCTTATCAGAAAAGCTTCCCTCCCTGCTGACACACAAGTGAAGGTGCTTTAAAGTTCCTGGGAGGTATAGATGGGGCAGGCTGGCACTGCTACTTGCCAGAGACTACCCAGAAACACCTTGGCTGAGAATGCAGGTGATGGGACACCCTCTGGCTTATGCTAACCTTCCATGTGTTTGAACGACAGACACTTCAAGTTGAGCTCCTCAGAGACCTCAGGCGACCGTAGTTGTGCTGCTTGCTCAAAGAACCAGAGGAGTGCAGAGCCCTGACTCCTCAGAAGGTGCCCACCTGCAGGTCAGTGACCCTCCCCAGAGGGAAAACACCAAACCCCAACGTCTTTACTGCTCTATCCCCGACACAGTTATTTACAAAGCGGTATCCTTGGAAATATAACACCATCAGCTGGGGTTAAACATTCAGCTCTTATAAAAAAGCCCAGCACCAGCACTTCGATCATTCGCACCAGCAGCATGGCTGAACCCTCTAAGTCCTTCAAAGGGCACAGAATGACATTTTAAATAGTAAAGGTTTTAGGCAGTACCACATGGGCTGCACTGTCTTTTCAGGAGAATAAATGTCAATGCATTAAAAGATTGATTACCTTTCTTTAGGAAGATCAAGGAAGATTCTGGAACTACATTTATTTTAAGTAACAAGGTAAATAAGTTGTTGCATTATGGCATTCACAAAAACCACAGTGCTCAAGGGAAGTGATAAATTCATGGCTGTGTAGTTTCCTGTATGTGAGTAGTATCCTTTTGTTACTTAAAAAAAGAAAAGGAAAGGGAAATGAACGATAGTGGGCTCTCTCAGAAAAAGGATTTCATTATTGCTTTTGACTTCTGCCAGCAAGCCTGTTTGCACTGTGCTGCCTATATGCAGCAGCACTGTTAACCTTGCATAAAAGACACAGCCTTCAGTCTAAAATGAGACAAATTTTGTGTCTACAACCACAGGTGTCTTAATATACAGCTGAAACAGTGTCAAGCCACTGATCACAACCAAAATGTTTCTTTGATCCCTTCCAGCAAACCACAGTAATCAGCTGAATGGCCTCATCTCACCGACAGGAGTTGCTCATGCCATGCTGAAAACTGGAACTGAGTCTCACCACTTACTGGGATAACAAGTGGGTAAAGTCATGGGTTTAAAACACTTGTCTCTGGTTGTAAAGGTTCGGGTGATTCCTAAATTGCACTTATTCCCCAGATTTTAAGCAGTTGTTCTCTAGTCTCCCAGAGTAACAGTGTCTGTTTTTTCTGGACTAAACTCAAAGCAACCATTTATTAGAGCGGCCCCCGAAGTTGCCACATGAACTCCCCTCTCCTTGTGAGGAGTCCCCAAATTCTACATGAGGTCTGAGCATGAGTAACTGCAGGAGGCACAAGCACTGCTGATTTACAGAACAGAACCTCTAAGGTAATGAGGAGTGGACTTCATCCACTGCAATTCCTGCCTTAGAAACCACTTCTGCCTAGAAGAGGAAGCAGGACTGGAGAGTATGCTCTAATCCTGAGGAAATGCAAAACTCATTGCCTCGTACTCACAGAATTGATTATCCCCTTAAGTGCTTGGAATCCTCCAGTGACAGGGAAGACTTGCTCTTTCACGTCAGCAATTCTTTCCAGCTTTGGAGAGAAAATGTAAACACATGAATCATCTGGCAAACTGAATTCCTCACACTGCTTTACACCCTTAACATCTAAGTGGATGTCTAAAAGCAACCCCCATCACCTCTGTGAGGAGAAGGAAACTTCAGCACTCTTTCAGAGCTGAGTGTTTTCTAACTGGAGGACTTACCATAGAAAAGTGCAGATAACAAAATGGTGGCTCGTCATCGTGGCAAGCATCACACTGAAGTAACCCTCCAGGGCCTGTATCTTGGCAGTGATTTTGTACCGCTTCCTAGAATTACTTTCCCTGTTTGCTCTGCCTTTCACTAAAAACCCTTTCTCTGCATCTTCTGCAGGAAGGAGCCTCTCGTGTACCTCTCCACTGAAGCCACTTTGACAGAACAGTAGCTACAGCCTTCAGTGGGACACAGAAACTCTGGACCTTTTCAACGAAGGACATGAATCCCATGTTCTTTTCCTTATCCCAAGACTGTTACGTATACACTACTTGAATCTTGTCCACAGCTCCTCTGTTCATGTGATCAGTACCCTGACCAGGTTGCCATTCCAATGACAGGGGCTTGCCTGCACCCTCTTGCTGGCAGCTCCCAGCGAACCAGGGGATTTCCAACGGGTCTCCTTGGCAGTGAGCATGACACCCACACGTTCTGTTTAACTACGTACACATCTGAGTGTGTTTCCTGAGCCAGGGAAGACATTGCGCTGCCTAATGTAAGTAAAATTAGATTTCCATACTACTTGACATTAACTCTGTGAAATCCTGGGTTGAGGTACTGCCTAGTGCTCTAAAATAGTAAAGTTCTTATTCTTACCTGTTCTTGTTCAAAATCATGGACACCAACACAGTAAACTCTTGCTCCTAGCTCTCTGGATTTCCTTGCCTGTGGCAACACAGAACAGAGAAATAATCATTTTTTAATTGAACAGGCAGCACCCAAACTCTGTAGAGCATGGCATGTATTTCCAGCTCGTGCTCACCTCTTTCTCTGCGTACAAGGGAATCTGCCCATCCAGCTTGCCATCGGTCAGTGCAATGATGATACTAGAGAATCGCGAGGCTCCTTGCTTTGCAATTTGCATATTGGCCTGAAAGCAGCAAATTTAATTATCCACCTTAAAAAACTACACCCAAACTTTCAACCATGATGCATCTTCTAAGCATCTAATGCAACATCTGAAATAACAGCCTCATTCTCAAACTTCTGTCTCATGACAATCCTCTTCTGCCTGCCTTGAACTCACTACCAGCAGGGAAACCCCTCATCAGTCCTTCCCAGCCACCACTGAGCCCATCTCCAAAGCACTGGGGTCACTAACCAACATGCAGTTCTTCCAGGACTGATCTCTTCAAATCCACCGTTAGGATTTCCTTTACTACCCCTCAGATTTCAAATCCAGTCAGTAGGTTCCAAGATATAAAAAGAATGGCTTAAAACTAACTTATTTTCTTTTAATAGCAACAAAATTCTCTTTGCATGCTTTTCTGTGCACAGATCCTGGTTATAAACATGGCTCTACAGTCAGAGGGGAAGAACTGATTTGTCTGTAACAATGAAAGCTTAGATCTTCACCTTCAGGGCCAGGGCCTTCATCAAAAGTGCATTATTTGAACAAAGGAAAATATAAGCAGCTGGGAAGCCCATAATTAAGAGAGTCCAAAATGAAGAGCATTTGTCTCCCAGACACTGCTCTGTGCAGCAAGCTCTCCCCAAGGAGAGCGCTCTGGAAGGCACAGCCAGCCACGCAGCCCTACTGAGCTGTGTGACTATTTACCATGTCACTGGGATGCTGGGTGAGCTCTGAGATCCACAGCATGGCCCCATGCTCTTAGAGAAGGAGCAAGTCAGAGAAATTCCATGTGGCCAATTGCTGAGATGGTTAGTCATCTTCTGCATGGCATTAGCAGTGTCTGGGCAACCCCAGGACCACTCAGGCAACCAGAAAGATTTGAGCATGAGATGTACAATCAATCTATTTATGTTACAGGTTGTTACGCAAAGGGTGAGAACAGAGGATGTGTTGATTGCAAGAAGATGAGCAAAACCTACCTGTTTTAGTCCTTCATGTATGTATGTCTCACCTGCTGGTATCACCTCCTCCAGATCCTTTAGACCTTTCTTGATTTTCTCTCTGCAAACAAAAAAAAAGGTAAGAGACTGTTTGTGTGACCTGAAGTGTGGAAAGGGTGTGATTTATCAATTGAAAAAAAGAATTCGTCCTCAAGGAGAATTGAAATGAAAAGCTGTAAATCAGAGCCTTTAGCTACGATCTCACATGGAGGCAGACTGTGTATTCATGGCAGAAGTGGCACTGCAGGAACAGGTATTTCAGACCTATCTGACACAATATGCTTCAGAGAGTCAAAAAGCCAGAATCAAGGAAAATGTTAAGGCGGAGCAGATATTGCCAAGAGGTGGCAAAGCCTCAGCACTACACAGCCCTGTGGAAATTCTGTTGCATTAGGTCTATTTTGCTACTTTAAACCAACTTTGCTTCTAATCACACTGCAAAGAAGAAATCCCCTAAAACAGCAGCTCTATCTCAGCAGAAGTCTTCCAGACCAATATGAAGGAATTTAATCACATAGAACTGGACTTCAATAATTAAAACTTTTGCCCTGATTTAAAAATCAATAGGCAAATGCAGCATTTGCCAGACACCTTGTGTGCCCACGGAAAAAGAGCAGGATTTGAGGATAGGTTTTTTGACTGTCACAGTCTTTTTGTGTGACTTTTCATAAAACATCGCACACAGGTCCACAGCTCACTTAAATTTAACAGGAGAACACATCTGCACCATGATTTTTCACGAGCAGCACAGCAGATCCACCTGCAAGATGCTCACTAACTATGGGGCTGAAAGGAGAGAAGTTGATAGACTACAGCACAGGAATTATTTCCAGTGAAATCAACACAAGTGGGGGCAACAAAGGCAGAGAGACTACTGAAAGAATCAAATCTAAAGGGTCTTCATTCTTTTGCAAACATGGTTTCAGCCAAGTCCATGGAATGTCATGCTAGGAAAGGATAAGCAAAAACTAAGAAGGGGCAAAATGTGGGCCAGAATATATAGAACACTGTGACAAATGTAGGTGAGAAAGAGGAACCCAGCAGGGGTGAGGAGATGGAGGGAAAATACATCGCGGGATGCGTGAAAGCTTTCCTTAGGCCAGACCAAATGAGAAAGAATGCATATGCCACACTGCCTGAATGCCACCCACTCGTCATTTGTTCCACGGATGGGCTTCCTCTATGTTTAGCAGCTCTGTTCCAAAGTACAATCCATTGCTGGAATAAGCTCCCCATCACAGGATCCACTGATACAACCCGGGAGGGGAGGGAGTAAAAGAGATATGTGGCATTGCATGTATGGAAGGGAACAAGTTATGTAAGATAATACAATCTGTTTGATCCAAATATTTTACATGCAGCATCTATAGAAACAACTTGCAAGTGATTATGTATGAATGCAGATTATAAACCACAGAGTTGGTGCTTGCCAGAAATGAGTGGCAGCACATCACAGGCGTTAGTGCTTTGCTGCCAAGAAACAAGCAGCAACTCAAGTCCCAGTTTTCTGAAACAGATTTCATTTTGCAAAAATAGCTTTTGTACAATCAGTTCAGTTTTATTTATCTGCCATGTCTTGTGACCGGGTCAGACAGCAATCTCTGGTGTTGCCAGGCCGCTGCCTAGGAGGCATTCCATGAAAATCTTTGGTAGCGTGAGCTTTTTTTAGCTGCATTTAATCAGGCACCATCTCTTGCCCTCAGGGTACAGCTGCACTAGACAGACCCAGCCAGATGTGAACTAGCTCCCCGCATTCTCCAAGTGGGTCTTGGTCTGGATGTCAGAAGATCAGGGTGGCCGAAGGACTTAAGGCCCCAGAACCAGCAGGAGAGGTGGGCTCCACTCCAAAACTCACCCCTGGCTGGTTTGAAGGCTGAGCACAGGAACTAGTGCCAGCCTGCGCTGTCCTGCACAAGGGGACTCAGCAGCCAGCCAGCCACAGCTCTCAGGACCACCATTCTGCTCCTCAGTGCTCTCACAACTTCCCCTTCTCTAGTTTCTGTAAGGCTGTTTCCCACAGAAATCCCCGGGAAAGTTCTGCTTGTGTAACTCATCTGTACCAGGACAGCCTAGGCTCAGCTTAGGCGCGTGGACACCCCATAGCACAGCCTGGGAACACTAACGAAGGCTGAGGGCCACTGCCTTCGTGCAGCAAGTCAGAAAAGGGAGAGAGGTGGAAGAGGCAAACAGCATCAGCAACTTGCAGCTTGTCTGTGTTTGGGCTGAATAAGCGCAAATTTAATATCTCTTACCCACTCAGCATATGCACTGCAGCCCATTTCTGTGTTTCAGCACAGGCACAACTAATTTTTAGTAGCTACCCTGTCTGTTCTCTCTCTAAGCTGTGTAACTGCCTCAGACAGCTCTTCCAGCAGCAGCCAGGCAAACACAGCTGTTAATATCCATGCAGGTTCCAGAACGGGTGTTCCTAGCTCCTCTGAGTGGGGGACAGTAGTCTGTATGTCTTCTCCCTGTGACATTCCACCTATTGAAGTGCTGGAATCTTGAATTATATCTCAATGTGATGAGCATACGAGCGCTGGCAGGAGATGGTGGCTCTCACTGAGCATGTATTTATGGTGAGAAATGAGGCTGTGTACTGCAAGGCAACAGGCTCATCCCCTAACAAAAGGCAAACCAAAACAGGTACTTGGGGTTTGCTGCTAAGAAGGAGGTGCAGTAAACAGGAAAACACACATACGTGGCAGCGAAACCTAGAGGGGAAGCGTTCGTTGACAAAAAGAGGGGTGGCTCCATCTCTGACGAGGCGAGCTGTCGTACTGCTAGAAGGAAACCCTGCACGAGCCTCCTCAGATGCATCATTTGGAGGAGGCTTATGCCTTCTAGGCCTTTTAAATACCATAGAGGGTTGACTCACTTACAGTAATTACTCTGCTTCGAGCTTGGAGCCTCCCACAAGGCTCCAGATGCGAACCACATCAGTGGCCAACTACGCTGTACTTGATGCAGCCAGCAGAACACACTCCCTGCAGATGGGTCTGTTTTGGGAAGCTGCCGTGGACCCAACGCAGGGCAGCTCACGTGACAGAGGCCCCAAATGTGTCCATGTCTTACCCGTCCCTGTGAAACCAGGAGCAGTCAGTGCACACTGCTGTGTTAGGGACAAGGACACAACATGTACCAGGTACTCAAGTGTCCTACATTTCCGCCTTCACTAACACAACCTCTCTTTGTCTCCAGCAGGAGTTTCACCCAGGCAGAGGTAGCAGGGCTGATCCTGGCCACTGGCACCGGTCAGTGCTGCCAAAGCAGGCTCACAGAAACCTGGACTGCTGCTGGCCAGCTGGCCAAAAGAGAACAAAGGCAACACTGTGCCAGCTGGATGGTATTCCTGAGGGTACCCACTGTCCCAAACCACTTGCTTTCCAACAGTGACCCAAAAGGTATGTGCACCAGTCTTTGCCACTTACTACACAGTGTCCAGCTCAACTTCACAAACATGTGTGTCTCAAATGGGCTTTAACCAGTGTGAGAAGGCTTTTCCACCTGGGTGCTGTTATTATTATATAGATTTATTACAGCACTGTGTGTACTGTGATTAACAATGACTTCTCTTTACAGAGTTAGTCACAGCACTGCTCACACTCACAAAATATTTGGGAATTTGGGGGCTTTGGTGCTTTGCTGTGGCCTTCTTTACATCCACAGCATTATTGTGCAGTAAACCCAGCAAGAACTTTGTGTGAACAATCAGAAGCCTGCAGCTTTCCAAACAACAAATTCTGCCCTACTTTGATCTAACTGCTGGGAAGAAATTGTGGTTTCCTGACATTTGGGAATTAGCAAGTAAGCCAGGGCAAAAACATGCCTGCAAGTCTGAAGTGCATGTAACAAACCAAGGCCATAATATCCCATAATCCCCCTCACCAACACCCATCCCCAGAGCTGCAGTGTGCTCAGCATCCTTATCTTCTGCTGGGAGCAATGACAGCCTCTGTTTTTTTCCCTCTGCTGACTCCTTTCATATTTAAAAGGACAGCTGCTCCAACTGTATCTATCCATCCTTGCCTATGTACATATGGTCACAGTCACCAGTCTCTTTCTCCTTTCTCCTCACAATTGCCCCTGAACAAGCAGGGTGGCACTTTTCTTCCCCTGACACACTCACAAGAGCATCAGCCAGCCCAGAACTAGAGCCAGGTCCCCCAAGGGAACCCACCAGAAGTGCAGTGGTGCTTCCTGTGGTTTCCATAAGGCTTCTGAGAAAAACAAAATTCTGTCTGTGGCTCCAAGTGTGCCAGAGGCAGACAATAAAAAAGGCGCTTGTGTCCCTGTGGCAGGGTTCCAGCATCCTGCCCCGCATTTCAAGTGCTCTATGTGCTATCAGCGCTGCCTCTCAGGCCTGATAAGGAACAGGCCACTGACAGCCGATTGAAATGGAGAGAAAGGACCTCATTGACTTCAGCAGGCCTCAAACAGACTCAAGTGTCCTCTCCTGACCCCTCTCAGGCCATCTGGAAAAACGGCTCATGAACTCGTCTCTGCCCACAGAGAGCAAATCCAATAGCCCAGTCCAGATGGGGGGAAGCGGCTGTTTGCAAGACAGACCACTTTCTAAATGCTAAAACAGGACGGCTCAGAACTGAGTTTTTAGACATCTCAGATGTCAGCTGCATTTCTGCAGCATGACATGTGCCCGTTGTGAGTGTCAGGTCTTTTCAGGAAGTCCTGTACTTGTTGTTATGTATTGTTCAAAACAAACAAACCCAAAGCAGCACTAACCAATTGCAGAACGTCACTTTTTGCACTGACCCTACTAATGGGAGCAGAAAGGATGGACCACCTTACTTCCACCCTGCTACAGGTCTGTGGAGTGATTCCCACGTGCTGTAGCCACATGTTCAAAACTCAGAAGACTGTGCACCACAGTACCTTCTGCACAGAAGGGAGAGAGCAGAGGTCATATTGGTTTAGAAAAGGCTGAGAGGACACAGAAGGATTCTGGCAGCAGTGCCACTGTCCTCTGCTCAGAGTGCTTGTTCCACACGACCATTTCCCAATTTCCGTGAGTTCCGTAATTATTTTTGCAATATTCTCTTCTCTACCTGTTTCTCCTCCTTCTGTTCCCCCCCACCCATCCTTCAGCAATCCTAGCTGCAAATCCTCACTTGCTTTAGATTCCAGCGCCTTCGAAACCATCCACTGAAAGTTCAGGCACACCCATACATCACAGCAGACCCGAAAGATCTCACACCCTTCAAGAGGCACCAACCCCACTGTATAAAACAGGCCCTGAAGTCCAGACTAAGAAACACAAAACAAAATACCTACCTTACGTGAGAATGTGAGAAACATTTATTTATCACTTTATGCTTTTCCTAGACATGAAAAAAATCCTGACTGGGCCAAGGGACATGCAGAGTCATACAGAGACAAGAACACTACTGCTACTTTTTCTGCAAAGCAGTGGCAGAGTTAACATCAGGGATTTGTTTCCCGTCATTCCTCTCTTTCTTTTTATGAGGCTATCCAGGGATATGGTCACAAAATTAAATCAGCTCTACGGGGAGGCTTCATGACTGGTCGCTACTTAGAGGTATTGGTGATTGTTCCGTACCTGTTACTGCTCCTCTGACTCAGGGCAGAGGGAGGGAGGAAGAGAATTAAAAAAGCAGAACACTGACCTGTCTCCAGTTAGCGGCATAATGACATGTGCCTGGGTGGAAAACACGATGAACGACAGTCTCATCTTGGGGCTTTAGGAAAGAAGGCAAAACCACATTTTAGACAAACATACAGATGCACAGCGTTTCATCCACTTATTCAGGTCTCATTCACACCATCTTTATCCTCCAGCTTCCTAGGAATGTCCATTTGAACTACGTACCCAAAATGAGGAGGTAAAGCATTTTTGCCCAGCCTCTCCCTACCCAGGTGTTCGGGGAACAAAGCAGCAGAATTATTGCTCTCTCTCACATGACTAGTCTCCGTGATGTGGCCAGCCCATGCATGGAAGGTAAGGCACATCCTATGGAACGGGCAGGGCCTCTGGTGTAACACCACAGCAGGGACACCACTTGGGTCCCTCTTGCTCCCCTGGGTACCAACCAGCCACACTTCCCATGTCTGAAACTGACCCCAAGAGCTTCCCCTTCTCTTTCAGAATGACACCATCTCTTATTTCCAATTCTTTTTGTTTAAGTTCATCAAATCCCGTCACAGCAGCAGTGCCTACGGACTGTCTCAGCCCTGAGACAGCAGCCTGCAGGGTGATCCAGAGTGAGACCAGCTTCATTTGTCTCACCAGAGAGCTGTGACACCTGACAACTCCTTCCCTAAAAGCATCCAGAGAAATGTCATGATAAAAAGCAATGCTGTATCAATTGATTTTATTCAGGAATTCCATCTTCTTTTTTTTTTAATTTTTTTTTCAGAAAGTCACCTGTCTCTTTTCACAAGGTTACACAGAATCATATCTAATTAGCAGTGGAAAACAGGAGTTGGCTGATGCTCTGAAGGCCCAAGACAGGAATTTTGCCAAGGTAAGTTGTAACATTTCTCCTGTATGATTTTAAATTTTATTCATCACAGTTTTAATATACTCACCAACTTTGTAATTTACTATATATGAGTATCACCATTAATTGCTCAGGTTACAGTTAATAAGGACTTAACACACTGGAAAAGCTGAATGACCATATGTTTTCAGTTCACTGATGTCAATGATGCAACTTAAAATTATTGGCATTGAGGGAATGTAAGTACTGCAAGGCTGCCCGGAACTGCACAGACCTTGGATTTCAGATCCAGGCTTGCAGTCTGTCCATAATGGCTCCGCATACCAGAATCTCGGAGGCTCTAAATTTAACCAGAATTGAAACCAAGGGATTATCACCCTTTTGAGCCGCCAAACAAAACGAACCCCCACCTCTGCGAGGCTTCCCTGTTGGAGATGTACCCCCACATGCAGTCCCCTCCAAGTTATGTGTCACCCAGCTTTTCTTCAGGATCCCCACAGAACCCTTCTCCCCAAAGCCGGCCCATCCATGCCTCCCCTGTGAGCACCAGGACCCTGGGGTGGGAATGCAGCCAGACCTCCACATAAGTGTTGCAAGAGGGAGTGTCACTTGGCTGGAGAAGATGCTGAACTGAAAGATTTCCACTGAACTCCTTCCACCCTCCCAGGAGGGGCAAATATTCTACCACCTACCCAAACAAGTCCTACTTTGGTATCAGGCTCTCTTTTTTTTTTTTTTTTTTTTTTTTTTTGTAATTCCAGAGCTCTCAAAACAACTTTTTACATAAGTTTACAGAAGATTTGCTTTTGACAAGATGAAAATAAGCAATATTTAATGATAAAAGCCTAACGTATCCTTTTCTTAGCAAGCCAAGATTACAACTGCACTCTGTGCTTGGTTTTCCTCAGCAAAACCTACCACATCATTTCTTCCTGTGTGTGGTGGGGGATTCCTTCAGTTTATTCTGGATTTTGTTGTAGGGTTCTTTAAAGCAAAGCACTGCAGTCCTTCAGCTGTGCTTACAGAGCAGTCAGCTGGAATTTATTTCAAGAGGAGCTGGAGTTGCCCCACAACACTGGTGACAGTAGCAAAGTTGATCATATATAAGTATGTAAGCATGATTATATGTAACAAATGCACCATTATATGGCACGGGCTTCCTCTGCATTTGAGCTTTAACATTGCTCTCTTCCTTCTGACCTGCACTATATATTTACACCTGCGTTTACATGTGTTCAAGACCGCTTCTTTACACATATCTTCAAACATGGAATTTGAGTAGTACTCCATCAGAAACTAGGCACATGGTATATTGAAAAACAAATTTAAAGAAACATCAAATCACATCTGAGAGTCATTTAAGAGATTAAGTATTTAAAGACGCATATTGTCACCTTTTTGCTGAGCTCCAAGCACAAGAAAATAAAGTAAAAGTTTCCAATATTTTCCAGCAATTTGGGCCTTAGAAGCTAAACTTTTAACGTGTTTGTGGAACACATCCCCTGAGCTTACAAAAGCACGGAGCTGGTGTGGGAGGGGGGGCTATCACAGCCCAGAATTACCCCAGCATCACCTCGCCTGCCACAAGCAGCACTACGCACCTCACAAATCTTTCCGTCAGCTGATTTACAAAATCAAATATCTCTCGCCAGTTCGTCGCCACGCTCCCAGACCTAGAAGGGAAAACCAGAGCACATCAGCGGCCTGATCTGTGGTGCCATTTCGGGGAGAAAGTGACAATATTCGCTGCTCTAGACACCTCGAGGTACCACCAGCCCTCGCTGCTAAGTCTGTGGCCCGGACCCCGCTCCTCCATCGCCCTGAGGGCGATCGCGTCCGCCCAACTACCCCACACAAACCCGGCCGCGGCGGGGCGGGCGGCAAATGCTGCCGCCGCTCGCTTTTCAAACACCGCCGGCCGCAAACGCACCTCCGCTGGGAGAACTTCCAAGGGCCCCTCTCCACATCCCCTCAGGAGGTCCGGGCAGGATTCCCGAACTTCCCGCCGAGCCCATCTCGATGCGTTTCCCGCCGCTTCCCTTCACAGCCCCCCCCCGCGCGCGCGCGGCCCCTCAAGGCGGCCTCGCGCCCCTCAGAGCCCCCCCCACCCCGCGCGCGCGCCCCCTCAGAGCCCCTCAGCGTCCCCCGCGCGCGCGCCCCTTCAGATCCCCTCAGCGACCCCTGAGAACCCCCTCGCGCCCCCTCAGCGCCCCCGCGCGCGGCCCCCGCGCCCCCTCAGAACCTCTCGCGCCCCTCAGAGCCCCTCAGCGTCCCCGCGCGCGCGCTCCTCAGAGCGCCTCGCGCCCCCTCAGCGCCCCCGCGCGTTTCCTCGCGCCCCCTCAGCGCCCCGCGCGCGCGCGCGCGGCCCCTCACAGCCCCTCGCGCTCGCCTCAGTGCCCCTCACGCCGCCCCTCAGCTCCAAGCAGCGCCCGAACAAAGCGCCGCCGCCGCCCCGATCCCCGATGGCGGCGATTCCCCCATCCCCGCGCCCGGCTCCTCCCCGCTTACTTGTCCAACACGAAGTACATATCGAAGGCTCCGCGGCACGACGGCTCGCCCGCAGCCGGCGCGGCGCCGGCGGGCAGCGGCGGCAGCAGCAGCAGCGGCAGCAGCAGTAAGGGCACGGCCCGGGCCATGGAGCCTGCGGGCGGCGGAGAGCGCAGGCGGGCGCCGCCGTCCTACCGCTCGCCGGAGTGGCCGCCCCTCTCCGCCGCCACCGCGGCTGGCCTGGCCCGGCCCGGCCCGGCCCTGCCTCCCTCTCTTCCTCCCTCCTCCCCGCAGCGGCGGCGGCGGCGGCGGCTGCTGGGGCGGGGGACAGGGCGGGCGGGCTCGCACCGCCCCCGCTCGCCCGGCCCGCGTGTCCCCCTGGCGTCCCCTCATCCGCGGCAGGCGCTCCGTGCTGCTGCTGCCAGCGCTGCACGTGTGCCAGACAGCAAGCCCCAAATAAATGCGGTGTTGAGGGGGCTTGAGGGTTGCACAAACGCCACGGAATTGTGATTTTGAAACAAGAGAAGCCCCGTCCTAACCGTGATCGTGTGTCTCCCACAGGCTGTGGAGGTGAATCAGACTGCACTAAAGATCTTGCTCTCCCCTCCGCCCGAGGAGACGGGGAGGTCAGTCATCCTGCTGGAGAGTTTCGCTTTCACCTCACTTCATCCCCGTTACTGACGGTTCGCTGTAGCCACAGCTCTCTGACCTGACACATCCGTGTCACAGTGCCTTCTCCATGCCGATCCTAACGCCAAGCCTCCCTATGATGCAAGTTGGAAACTTTACCAAAGCCTGTGGACCAGCAGTGAATAATGTCAGCCAGAGATCTGGCTCACAAAGTTCTAATGCCCTGGAGCTAGCAAGGCCAAAGGGTAAGCAAGCGGTGTTTTACAGTCTCCGTGGATACACAAAACATGGAAGATTAAGGACAGAGCAGCCTGGGCTGTGCCAAAGACCCAGCCAAAAGAAAGGCTGTGCAGAGGCGTGCGAGACAACAGAGGAAGCTTGCCTGAGCTTCCCAAAACCAGCTGCACTCCAGCTATCCAAGCTGCACGAGGCCACCGAGCCCCAGGAGCATTCGCCTTGCCTGGGAGTATGTGTCATGTTATCCAGATGTTGGAAATCTTGCTTCAAGAGCATGTGACCCAGCATTTGGAACGACCTCCACTGCCAGTTCACTCTTTACTTGTTTCCACGTGTGTGAATTCCTCTTTTAGCCTGTGGTTTCTGCTGAAGAAGCAGATAAATCATGGCTGTTTTGCTGGAATGGCTGGCCAAGAGGGAGATAGGCACATAGGACATACAGGGCAGGGGCTCATGGCTGTTTGGCTTCGTTCACAGAAGGGTTGGAGCCTCGTTTCCCAGTTCCCAGAACTCCTTTGCTGATGCTTGGCTCTCTCCCCACCCTCTTCCAGGGGGGACCAGGGAGAAAACGCCCTCAGTCATTTAAAACAGAGCTCTTAAAAAAATACAGCTCCAGAGTAAGCCAGCAGCGGAGGCTGAAGTTTTCACATGGACAGTCGATGTGCAAATGAACACAAGTTCACTGCCGAGGTTTCCTGCAGAGAAAGCAGTGAACAGAGCAGCTTACAGCACCTTTGGGGTTATACAGCTCCCTACTTCATCTCCAGCACTCGCAGATGATTTCCCCACATGCTCTCAACATCAACCCACTTCTTTTTGGCCTAGGCTGGTCAGGAGACCTCAGGCAAACAGTGCCAAAGCAAACCCGTTGTGAGTGAGCAGTTGGAAGGAAAAGTCCCTCTCGGTGTAACCTGGCTGTGAGCCTGGCTCTGCCCCTAGGTCCTCAGGAATGCTGAATCAGAAAGGAGGTGCCAGAGGGGAAGTCCTTCAGTGCTGTGGTGAGATGGCCTCAGGACTGGAGTGGCTTGGTGGCCACACAGGCTGCCTTTTGCATGGACTGCAGAGGGTCAGGAAGGCTTTGTTGCTTGATAAATCCAGTTGAGGTCCAGGATACCTCTGCCCCACGGCTGTGAGCCAGCCTGCTTTCTTCAGGATGCTCTTCAACAGTTGGAAAAATGAAACTTGGGTGTGCTTGTGTGTGCGGCTGGAGTGCTGATTAGTTAAATCTCCTTTCTGACTGGGGTCTGGGATTGCCCTTCTGCCAAAGGATCCAGGGGCAGCATGGAACGAGACAGCTCCACATCACTGGCACCGGCCAGCGCTTCCAGACACCCTGAGCTGTGCAAACCCAAGGACAGGTGATGACGATGGGACGCCTTGAGCCAGGGAAGCTCATAGGAAAATATTTTTCTTCTCCCCTCACAGGATATGAACCCCACATGGAAGTGTCGCGCTTTGTAAAAGGAAAGAGAAACCAGAGGGACTCCAGCAGCTACACAACAGACAGGACCTGTTTGAGAGCTGCCTCCTGAAGGATTAGCTACAAATCCTTGTTCCTTTTACAGCTGTAGCCTTGTGTCTGTGTGCATCCTGTGAAGCAGCGTAGAAATGAATAAATAAAAAGGACAGCATTAAGTAACACAGGAACTCTCGTGTCCATGTGGTATTGCCTGCATGATCCAGATGGAAAGTATCTGTCTAGACAAATCTGGGAATTATGCAAGCTCAGAATTCCTGAATAGTTCTTCCTTTCCAATATCATGCAACATTTGCAGTACACAGTGAAAATACACACAGAAACACTGGGGGAAAGAAACCCTTCGACTCCAACAGCCAGGAAACCAAAATGCTGGGAGTATGTTGGATAAGAGAAGATAAATGTGGGACTATGGAGCGGTGTCCCTGCTGTGTGCACGCTGACTCATCCCTGAGAAGCCAGGATCAGCCCCAGTGCTCACTCCTGCCTCAGCAGGAGTGGAGCAGGCTCTGTTGAGCTTCTTGTGCTTCTCTGCTGCCCTGGACAAAGCACAGAGCCGCTTGTTTCCACTTTTCCAGAGCTCTTTGTTTCCACGGTGCTCAGGCAAGCAGAAGGAATGAAAACAAAGAGGCAAAGATGGGCTGTCCTGCTGCAAACCACAACAGCATAAAAATAAATCGCTCTTGGCCTGGGAGAGAAAAAAAAAAAAGCAGGACAGAAAACATGGAAATCCCGCTCTGGCCCAGGAGCTGCTGCTGGCTCTGAGCAACACCCAGGGATCACCAGGACTGGAGTTTAGCACAACTCTAGAGCTGTAGTGACCCTTTTTGGTATTCTTGGGAAACAACGGCCCAGCCAGAGGAGATAGAAGAATGGAGCAGGCAGGAACTCTCCCTGCAGAGCAGTGCAGCCCAGGGAAAGGATGACACAATTCTCAATAGTATATGAAAAACCTCATTTTTTAAAAAGCACGGGTCGTGGTTGTGTGAATTCTGTCCTGCCAGGTCTAGGAAGGAGCAAAGAGCAGCTGGGAGGCTGAGTGATAAAACAACTGCTTGTCCCACTGTTTGGGGGCAATCAGGGCAATATTTCTGCAGGGCTGCAGCAGGACATCGTGCCTGAGCCACCGTTGGATCAGCAGCCCAGAAAGCAGATGTGCCAATTTCCTGTCCATGATGATGATGGGCCCTAATTACGCCAGAGCTGTGGCAATGTCCTTTCTTGTGCATAACCCCTAATTTGGTTTTGTGAAGTCATCTGTGCCAGGTTCTTCCGGCTGCAGGGCTGGGATGAGTGACAGTCACGGAGAGCCGTGTGCTCTCTCTGCCCAAACACCTGGCCTGTGCTTTGGACAAGCAAAATTCAGCTGGGAACAAACAAAATCCAGGCAACCCACTGGGATTCGGGGCAGTTGCATGGCTTGCTTTACCTCTTGCAGGTTATCATACCTGCTGACAGGGAGCTGTGTGCTGGGGGGAACATTCCAAGACAGCTGTAGGCACTCAGCAGAGAGCAGCACTTAAGAGAGGCTGTTTACTTGTGGAGGGGTGAATTTTGGGTTTGGGGGAAAAATCAATCCCCTTTGCTATCCCCTTGTTATTATTGCTGCTGGTGCTTTTTTCAACTTTTCATCATTCTTTTCCATGGTTGTGCCTGTTTATTTGTGTTTTATCTTTCCCCTTTTTTTTCCTCTTTTTCTTTTCCCCTCATAATTTGAGAAGTTTCCCAATTTTGAAGATTTCCAGCAAAGCATTTATTTAGTTCATGCATTTAAACAGAGGCTTTTGTAAACTTGGGAGGGGCTTTTTGGATGGCTTTGTGGGGTTTTTCAGATTTTTTCTTGTGTGACATTTTGAGGAAGCTTCTTGGGGTTTAGAATTTTTATGTCTATTTTTTTCTTGCCTTCTTTTCCCCAGGAGCTCTTTGTGGAAATAGGCATTTATATAGATCCTGCTTTGTGTGCATGGGGTCACTGCTCCTGCTTGCTCTCGAGCCCAGCTGCACCCCCAGGAAGTGTTCCTTGTTCCCTGATTGTAGGACTCCGATTAATCTGTGCCAGCAGCCCCATCCCTGGGATTGCCAAGCCTGGGCATCACCCAGGCCTGCTGCTGCTGGGAGAGGCTGGTGCTGGGGCGCTTGGCACAGAGGTGCTGTATAGATTCTCAGGGCACTGAGAGGTGGAGATCCTGCTCCAGGACATCAGGGATGCTGCTGTCCTGAGGAAGATGTTCTGCTGGCACAGCTCTGGCCTGTGGGAGCCTGATGGAGGGAAGAGCTGGAGCAGGAGGGTTTGGGGCTGTGTAGCACCAAGAGAAGCAGGTGGAGAGAAGCCAGCCTTTTGGTGGAGCTTCTGCAGTGACCTGCTTGCAGATGAGAGCCAGGGCACCAGGGAGGAGGGCTGTCTGGAGGTGGTGCTGCCATGGAAGGGGATGGAGGCTCCACAGGGAGCTAGGTGGCAGCTTGTGCCACCTGGAAGCTGGAGAAGGGCTCTGAGCCTGCTCTTTGTTGCAAGTGAGGGAGGAGCACTGTGGAGTGAGGGTCTAGGTGCTGGGCATGCAGAGTAGGGGGACTGGAGAGCCCTTGGGAGGAGTCAAACAGCTCCAAGGAATGCATGAGCAGGTCCTCGTGGCATGGCCCGTGTGGGAAGAGCAGAATTTGCAGCTGTCCCTGCTGGTCCAGGATGCCATGTGGACATGGGAGTGGGTGGGTCTGGGATCACTGCCAGAAGGATTGCCCTCTGTGGGTGCAAAGCTCCTCAGGGGCAGCCTGGCTGTGTGCCTGAGGCTGGGAGAGGTGTGCAGCAGGGTGTAGGGGAACTTTGTCACCCCACAGCTAGAGCTGAGCACTGGGGCAGGACAGCCAGAGTGGCGTGGTTGGGATCACAGTCACAGAATATTCTGAGCTGGAAGGGACCCCGAGGATCACTGAGTCCAGTTCTTGAGACAATGGCGCATATGGGGATGGAACCCACAACCCTGGTATTTTAAGCACCAGGCTCTGAAGAACTGATCTAATTTGGGGTCAGCTCACTTTGGGGTTTTGATCTTTTGGTCTTGGTTTTGGCCATGCTTTGAGCAGGAGGTAAAGTAATCCAGGGTACTTTTCAACACAGTTGTGTGATTTTCCTTCCTACCTGTTGCACCTGGCTGCAGCACCGTTCCACTGCCCTGTGTAATTTCAGGTTAGTGAACATTTGTACACCAAAGCCTGGCTAGACTGTCTGGAGGATGTGCCTGGGGAAACACAGCATTCAGAAGGGATGGGATTTTTATTGCAGTCAGCCCTGGTTGTGCTGCTGTCAGACTGCAGGGCAGGAAGGGTGAGTGTGGGAGTGTTTGCAGGCTGACTCATGGCCCTGCCTGCTTATTCACCAGCCAAATCGCACCAGTGACTTGGGTACATCATCCTGTCCTGTTCGTGTGAGCTGCTCCCCTGAGTGCTGATGACAAATGTTTCTGATGATCTCCATGACTGTGCTGGCCTTAGGACAGCAGTGCAGCAGCGGAGATGTGTCTTATCTGGCTGGTGTTTACATCTGTGTGACTCTGAATTACCTTTTCCTCAATTTCTCCACACGTAAAAAGTGTAACTTGTAGGCACTCATGTCCTGTTGTCTGCAATACAAGGTTTTATCCTTTTCCTCTTTCTGGGCAGTTGAGTGGAGGTGGAACTGTGTTCACTGGATTGTAGGCCTCATTTTCTGCAGAGCAGCAAATGCTGCAAGAGCAGGGAGGGTTGTATCCCTTCCCCCAAGGACAAGCTGATGCAGCAGCTCAGCAAAGACTGTGTTTTCATGGATCAGGCTTAACAGAGTGTAGAAGGTGGTGTGCTTGACCTTGCTTTTGGGAGATAGTTAGAGCTGCCACACAGTAACAGCCACAGGAAGAGAGCCTGGGTACTGAACTGTCATGGGGCAGTATTTCTGTGTTCATATTGAATTCTTATGCCTGTAAGAAGGCCTTTTAAAGGACATGTTTTGCTCAGCAAAGCGAACCAAGAAGCAAAATAGCTCATGCTACAATGGCACCATGGCACCCTAACCCAAGACACCTGTCGTGAAGCAGGTTGAGCAGGAAGGGCCTTCAGTCTCTACTGAGGAGATGCAAAGATGTGGTTTAGTTCCTTGGAAAACTCATTTCCTGGGTCAGAGACAGAGATGAGTCGGTGTGCAGTCACCTGGGCAGCTCACCTGCTGGCACAGACAAGCCATGGTGCATCAGCTCCTCAGTAGCTTCCTGCCAGTCCTGTGCTCTTCCTCTGCTCAGGAGCACTTCCTTGTTTTGTTTTCTGTTTCAGGATTTTGGGCTCCTGCCCTCGCAGGAACCATTGGAACCAGCTGCACTTCAGAGAATGAGCCAGAGTCACAGTGGGCTTGGAAAGGTTCTGGGTGCACAGAGCGCAAAAAAATGGGACGTGATGTCAGCTGAAGTGAGTGGGCAGGCAGTCCAGGTAAGCAGAGTTTGTTTGGAAGCAGTCCCGTGCTCTGCAATTAGAGTTATGCCCTTAGAAATAAAGTTTACTTGGGAGCTCATCAGCAAGGATCAGTGTGCCAGCGATGTTTGTTCCCTTCAGGACTGTGTTGCCATCTCAGCCTGTGTTCTCAGCACCTTCCCAGTTCCCTGCCTGCCCCCCGACTGCTTGCTCAGGCTGGAAGCATGGGAAATGGCAGTGGGTTCTCCACAGTTTGACTGGGAGAGGTGAGCAGTGTGCAGCCCTGAGTTTGCTGCGTTCAGCATGTTTTGTCCCATTCGTTTTGGAGCTGCTTTGCAGTGCAAGGTTGGCCCCAGGCAGGAGTTACAGAGAGAGCACAGCTATTCTGAGCTAGAAACATGGCAACTGTTCATCAGTGCTGTCTGTCCTTATCTACAGGAAGTAGGGAATAACCCCCATAAATCCTGTCCTATATATTAAACCCTTCTGAGCTCAGCTCTTGTGAGTCACGTCACAGATCCTGGGTGAGCAGCAGGGAAAGGTACAGCTGAGTCACCAGCAGGGAGTCAGCACCTTGCAGCCTCACGGAAGCTGTTTGTACCCTCAAATAAGCCTGCTCTGTCCTTGTCTTCAGACACACCGTGCACACCTTCCCAGATGGGCAGGTGGCATCAGTGCCAGGTGTGACACTGGGTGTGCATGTCAGTAACACGTTTGAGTGAGGATGCTGAGGGGGTGGTGCTGTCTGAGGGATCAACAGGAGCATGGCTCTGAGAGATCCAGGTCTCGTAGAGATTGCTAGCCAGCCTGGGCATGTGTTAGCAGGGCTGGGTGGCCACAGCTGTGACACTACTTCCTTGCAGCCAGGGCAGCAAACCTTGGGGGTTAATACTCACTATTCCAATTTATACTGGAGTCTCCCAGCGTGATCACTGAGGGAAAGGAGTGCGTGGGGGGAGGTGTGGAGTGTAATGCTGCATGCTGGCAGCACAGGGAAACTGAGTCTGTACAGCACCCCGAGGGTCTGGATACATCACCCAAACTCACCTGTAACTGGAAGCCAGCATACAAATAATGGCAATTTTCTCTGGGGTCTTGGCTTGGGTTCTTCCCCTGTCCAGCCTTACAGAAATAATGTGCCAATTCTGCTGCTGTGTGGTGAGAGACAGTTCCCATCTTAAGATGGACATTTTGGGGGTGTGTAATAGGAAGGCTCAGCTTTCTATGCCTCGTGTGAAAAGTTCCTAGGCATCCTAGGAGTAAGATGCATAACAAGAAACACCAAACAGAATGCTAAGAACACCAAAATGAAACCCAAGCAAAACAGGAAAAAAACCCCTCCAAACCAGTTTTTCAGATGTTGTGCTGGGGGAATTTTCATTCAGCACCTTGTAGGCAGTGTTTCATGTCTTGCAGTATGAAAGTTACTGAATGTAGCTCATCCAGGCAGAATGCTGTGATATAATTTAGAAGCTCATTAGAGATCATAATCACAGTGACAGATGTTGGTGGGAAGTAGGAACCATCACAAAGAAAAATAGAGAGCTGTTTGTCATGAGGGTCCTAGATCATGTGGGGGCAACATTTTCTGAGCTATCTAAGGGATTTCATTATCACTTGGCGGTTTCCATCTAGGTTTCTTAGTATATAAATCGCTTGGAAAAAAGGCACTCAGATATTGAAAGGCCTTTTCAAGACTTTGCTTGTAAGAGCCATAAATTGAAAGTGTTTCTGCTAACCCATGTTGGAGCAGGACATGCCCTTCTCTTGGGTGAGCTGTGTATCCCACAGCATCTCCTAGTGTCAAATGCTGTGGGATGGGAGCTGAGCTGGGAGGTGGGAGGTGAGCTGTGCCTGGGGAAGGAGCAGTGGAAACACCTGAATTGTGCAGGTAGCTGGAGCACAGGCAGGTGGCATGTGCTGCAGAGAAAAAGGCTTTTTAAGGGTGGCCAAAAGGTGTTACTTGGCCTGCTACTGGGGTAAGCGTGAAATCATCTCCAGATCTGGAGATGTGCACTCTTCCTTTGTGGCACCCACTTCCTCTGGGTTGCACCATCAAGATTGAGACAGATTGTGCAGATCCTGTGCACGAGGGTTGACTCAGATGTGGCTGCCAGCATGAGAGGTTTGTGCATGCACAGTTCCGTGAGGACGGAGCGGAAATCCTGCTCTGCCCAAAATCCTGGGTGGCAGATCCCGGCCACAGTGGGGCTGGAGCACCGTTGCTATTGCTCCTGTGTGATTTGGGAGTGCAGAGATGGAAAGGGGGCTGGTGGCCAGCCTTGGGAAGTGGAACTGCAGGGCCTCAGTAGTGGAAGTAGGTTAACAGAATCTTCCTTGCACTCTGCTGGCATGTGGGCTCGCTGGGGTATGAAGTCACCTGATGGAAGCATTGCCCAATAACAGAAATCCCCTAGCAGAAAATGAGCTTTTGTTGCTGCAGTGCTGTTCTTCTGAGGTGTTCCATCTGCTTTACAAAGAGTGTCTGACTGAGCCCAGCAACGCTTCTGTGAGAACAGCATCTCTAGTGACAGCTTCCAGCTGTCTAGCAGATGAGAGCACCCAGGTGTCATGGCAAACAGGGAGAGAATTATAACCATCCCATTTTACTGACAGAGGGATGCTCTTGCAAGACAAGAAGGGACCACCTAGTTGGTCTGTTTGACAGCTGAATGTCCTTAACTAAGCACTGAAAATGAGGCTGAATGTGTTCTAAGTTCATACAAGCAAATATAAGAGAATAAGTCCAAATAGTTTGATTACTTTTACCTTTGGAATGTGGGGCTAAGCAATTTTAGATGTTTAAACTTCTGTGTTAAAAAGAGGAGAGTCCAGCAGGACCACCTCGGGGCTCAGCCTGGCACAACTGTCCCGGCTGTCGGTGGCCCTGGCAGGGCAGGAGGGGCTGCCATGTGCCACAGGGCACAGAATGCAGTCAGAGCCCTGAGCTGGTGCTGTGGCACAGATGATCTCCATAAACTGTGATGACATTAATCTAATGTATGCGTTCTCCTACGAATGTGAATACCAACAAATACAAATCCCATGCAAATCAGGCGCTCGCACAGTATGTGCAAGTGCCAGAACATCTGAGGACTCAAATATTATATCAGAAGTTGTTCTCAGCTGCGCCTGTTCCAAAATTTGCTGTTATATTGCCCTTCTGTGTTCCCATGGGAACTCTCAGGTGAGGGGGAGATGTGCCTCCTGCTCCCCTTCAGCTAAAAGAAGTTTGTGAAGTAAAACCTGGCTTCCCTGCTGGATTCCTCGTCCTTCCCCAGGCCTGCAGCCCCTTCAGATGCCTGTCTGCCTGGAAAGACTCCCCCAGCCTCTGTGGTTTCCCTTTGGGGTGGGGGAAAGGTGGATGTTAAGCATTCCTCAGAAAAGGAAGTGGTACCCTCTGCCAACTGGCAAAGAGCAAGTGCTGGCACTAACTGCAGCAGAGAAATTATTCACTCATTCTGCAGGAGTACACACTGGGAATCCCTCTTCCAGCCCTTGCCTGGCTCCTCCAGCTGTGCCTGCTGCAGCCCAGGTGCCTGAAGGGACTTGGGGGTGTCCCCCAAGGGAGTGGGGAGCTCCTCGGGATGGTGTCTCTCGGGTAAGAAACATTTGCCTCTCACAACCGAGCAAAGATGGGAGCAGAGGGCAACTGAGAGCTGTGCCAGAGGCTGCAGGAAGGGAAGGAGAGAGTGAATGTACTGCCCCTCAGTCAGCACCATGGAGCATGCAGGTTGGAACAGGAGAACAAAACGGTAGGAACAATGTGCAAGAACACCAAGTGTAAAACCCCACAGTCCATGTTTTGGGGCTGGTATTTTTTTAGCTGCTGCGCAAAGCTCAAGAGTTTCAAAATGGTGCTGGATCTCATAAAATGAAGTCTGATGGATTCAGCAGGGTTCATAGAAACACCTCAGGAAGAACAGGGGGAAAATAACCCAGCAGTTCATGTATGGGCAGTCAGAGGTGATGTGATCCAGGTGGAGGGACTGGGGTGCAGAGACATGGGCCTCAATGAAAACAAGTAATAAGAGAGGCAGAAGGACATGTTGTTATAAATACCCAATTGCTCAGGTTATTCTTTCATCCTGAAACCACAGTTGCTTGTGCAATCTAGACAGGGGATTTAGGACAGGGAGCAAGCTTGTCCAGAGGATTATATTCTCCCTGTTCTCCCTTAAAAGTGGCCAGATTTTGTGATGGCACAGGGAGACTGCTGATGGGACCTGTCCTGGCAGTGGTAGTGGGTGCTTGCCTGGCTCCAGGAAGGGGGTGCCACCGGAGCACAGCAGTACAGCTTGGAGGGGCGGTTGGCTTTTCTCTGCCCATCCAGAGCGCATGGATGTGATGAGCAATGTGCCATGAGGCCCCTTCCACCTTGCCCCTCACTGTCCCTGCTGTGCTCTTAGCTGCTCAGAGGGTTCCAGGGAGCTGCTGACTTGTGTGCTGACACAAAATAATCTGGTGTCTCTTAGGCAGTGGCAAATTGTGTGGGCTGAGATCACATTTACTCTTAGCCAAAGCCTGCAAGTTTTCCATGCATAGCCCCCCCTTAATGAAAAGTCTCAACCTCTGCCAGCAGGTTAAGAGTTAGGGCCAGCAATCCCTGGCACATCGATAAATCTTGGTGCTGGGCTCATTATGTCCCCAGCGTGCTCATTCAAGAGGGATTCACAAGAGGTAACACAGGGGTGACCTTTGCTCTGCCATAAACACGGCTGCACGTGAAGCAGCTCCATCAGCAGGCTCTGTTTTCGGCTCCCTGCGCTCGGGGCAGTTTGTCTCACCCTGCAGCTGCAGCATCACTGCAGCATCCTGGCACCACGGGTACAAGCTGCTTGCCTTTCCCTCTCCCCTCCTTCCAGGTGGCTCCTTCAGGTGGCTTTTCCCAGGCCTCCCTTTTCTGACCCTGTGGGACTGGTTTTCCCTCTCCCCATGATTTCCAACATGACTTTGTAGTTTTGACAATGTTGGTTTTTACTGCAGTAAGGGGAAAATGTGGCCTTTTTTGATAGCCAGATTGCATGTTTGTTTGTTCTTTTATTTTTGGCTTCTTAGAGCTTTTTGCCACTTTTCACTTTCTAATTGTCTCTTTTTCTAATCCAGGCACTTATGCTCAAAGCCAACATTTCTTATGGCAATTTTTTATCACCTGCTGGCTAGAACAGAATAAAATAAAAAAAAACAGATTCTGGCTGAAGGGCCTACAAAAGTAAGAAAACATAAAGTCTTATTCTAAGGATTTCTTCTGTGATAGAATAGAAAAAAACAGTATTTAGAGGTGAAAGACCTGGCTGCATGCAGAGGTCTGGCTTAAGCTTTAGAACAGAGTATCTCTGTAACTTGAGAGGAGGAAAGTGGGATCCCAATTTATGTTGCAGGGGAAGAAACCTACCAAAAAGGAATTGCTTGGGGACCCAGATGGTTTGCAGCTCAGGATAATGCTTTGGGGGCTGGCAGGAGACAGGAGGTAATGAGCAGGTCTGATGTGCAAGGGAAGTCAAGCAGAGGCAGTGGTGGGCACAGGACCCTGGTGGGGGAGGTTGTGCTTGCTGAAATGGGATGCTGCAGTGCAAGACTGGCAAAGAAAGGAGCAGCAGTCCTCGATTTCTTGGAAAAAAGGCATCTGTGTGTCTTGAATAACACTGTCATGTCTGGAGATGGCTAAATTTTTTCAGGCCCTGTAGGGTGACACTATTTTGCTGACTGTGCAGGGAATCATGGGTTCATTGTTGTTTTTACCAACATTAGTTAAGCAACAGACTGGGAAACCCCCGTGTTCCTTGGAGGCAGTGGTATCTGTCCCCTCCTGCCGAGGTTTGCTTGTTCTCTTGGTGTCACCAGGAGCTGTGGGATGCTGAGCACTGGCTCTGGGGGTGGACAGGAGCCCTGCTTGCAAGGCAAGAGTGAGCTGCAGAGGGACCTGGGAATGGGCTTGGTCACTTCTGCAATTTCAGTCTCTGTGGACACCGGGAAACGAAAAGACAGAGGCAATGGTGGCAACAGGTAATGTTAACATGTTTGTTGTGAATGGGGAGGCTTAATGCCAAATAGTAATGTTTGGGAATCCTTGAGCACAGCAAGCTCCCAGTCAGAGATGCTCCCTGTGGATGAGAGGAACACCAGAGTATCAGAGTATCAGTGTCAGAGGTGGTGAATGGAACTGGGGGTTGGTTCCTGTTTACCTGGCTCTGGAAGGAGGGCTTCTGCCTTGGCTGGTGGGCTCTGAAGCCTTTAGTGATCCACGTGAGCCCTGTGCACTGCCCCAGCACCTCGATGTTGGGTGCCAGCCCTTCTGGGAGCAAGCTCCCAGCCGCAGACCATCCCCTAGGCTGCTGGCCTAGTCCCGGCTCAGCAGGACCCATCCCAGCCCAAGTCAGGGTTCGGCAGCTTCCATCCACCTTGGACCACGTGTCTGGAATCCTCTCTTTCCATCCCAGCTATTGTTTCTGAGGGCCTGTTCACAAAAGCTTTGTGTGCCTGCTTGCTTTGCAGTATCCCATGAGCAGAGCAAACCCACTCGTGTTCCCTGGGAGGTTATTCCTGGCTGAACAAGCTTTGCTCCATGCAACTGATCTGCTTAAGTGCACTTCCCTTCCTTGCTTTCACTCCACTAGTCAGGCTGCAGAGAGAATGTCTGTCTTTGTTCTGATGTGAGACCCTTGAGTAGGTACACAATCTTCCCCATGGTGTATGCTTTAAAATAGATAAAGTGCCTTTTCTGAATTGCAATTTAGATTGATTTTGATAGAGAGGATGGTGGAATCATACACAGAAGAAAAAAATCTTTAAAAATGAGAAGGGAAGCAAATATAGTTTAGTAGTATACTCGTTACAGAATGAACAGCATATTGTATGTGCTGTGTTAGAGGTATGTTATGAATAACAAAAGCACTGGAGCATTTACATATTTGTTTTCAGAAATCCTGGCAGTTGGATTTCACCATTCTGCGCCTCTTTGCCAGAATCACTAAACAGTGGTACATATGGCTTCTGAAGTACCATATGCCGTGGAAAACGTTAGCTGATGCCTATACTGATGCGACACGCTATAGTCTTTATTTAGATTTTTTTGCAGTTTTGAACAAAGAATATTAGATCATGCAAAACATTGTGCAAGCAGTATGGAGTAGTACATACAGGAAAACATAATGCATTGTGCCCAGAGAAAAGGCAGCTAAGAAAAGGAGAAGAAAGGGTGGTGTTGGGAATTAGAATGTGCACGTGCCAAGAAAGGCATCAAAGGGTGGGACACGGCTTTGTGTGGCCAGGGCAGAAGGTTCTGCTGTGCTTGAGGCAGAGTCAAGAGCCGGAGCTCCAGGGATGTGCACGCTTTTAATCAGGTCCTGTTTCTAAGAGATGCTCCCTGTTACAAAAAGTATCACTCAGGCTTAAATCTAAGTACATGCTTTAAATCCTCAGACAGCAAAAGAAACCACATGCATGAGTGCTCTCCTAGAGCCCTCCGTGTAGAACCAGGGATAACTGCTCTCTCTCCCATATCCTTGGCTGAAAGTAATGATGATGAACACAGTGAGTGTTGCGAGGAGCATCTTGAAAACAAAACAAAATATAGTTTCCAACGCAGCCACCGCAAAGCCCAAGCTGGCATTAAGAAGTGGATCCAGGCTTTTGTTTTGACAAGTTTTTAAAGCACTTTTCCCCCTGGCTTCATCTCACCTCACCATTACTGCGCTGACATCGCTGATGTCGGTGGCACCACCGAAGGCTGTGGGGAGCCTGGCGGTGGGGCCGTCAGGAGCACCAGAGGAGAAGGTAACCCTGAGAGGAAGGAGAGCAGGGAGGTGTTTCTTGGCACCATGGCTCCCTGCCCAAGCAGTGCCCCGCTCTCCCCTTTCCCTTTTCTTCTGGCTCCTCTGTGTGCAGACCACTGCTCCGTGAACACTTAACAGGCTTAACTTTAAGCACTGGGGTAGATCCAGTGGGATTACTCACATATTTAAACGAAGGTATAATGCTTGGAGAGGCAGGAGAAGCATCTCATGTCTGTCTCTTGATTTGGCTCCTGCTCTTAAAGCCACCCAGTTCTAGTGTCTGAGGATGGGAGGTTATGGGGTTCACACAGCCTCTGCCAGAAGCATGTTGGGGTGTATGTGGTACAGAGGGTGTTAAACCACAAAAAGGAAATTGGGGGAATCTCTTAAAACGTGCAGACATTCATTGGTTGAGGCCAAGCAAGTAAACAGGACGGAGACAAGTCCAGCGCAGAAACAGAAGTTGGATAAGGCTCTGTCCCAAATGCAGCCGGAGCAGAACGACTTCCTGGAGAGGTGAGAGCAGAAGGAAAGGGCTCACAGCTGAGCAGTGCTGCAGATGGCCAGGCACAGCATGTCGGGGAAGAGCACGTGTGGTGCCAGAGACGGGCTCCACCATGGGACAGTTGTGCTGACCTGGGACGGCTCTCGGTGTACGTGGGCATTCTATAGCACAGGTAACTGCAGAGTGGCCAGTGCTGGGGCACAAGCCTGTAATTCCCTGCCTGGCTGAAAGAAGCATGAAGGCACTGCAAGCTGCCAGTGGCCTTTCATGGCAGTGATCTTTCAAAAGTACTGGAACATTTTAGAAACTGAGGCTCTCACAGGAATTATCTGTGAGGCAAGGGCTCTGTGTGTGTATGTAGGTAGATAGCATCTCACACATTTTATGAACCACTACCTGAATGGATGTAAATGGAAATAGAAGTCAGAACAGAAGCTAAGGGAAAACAGGGCTGAGGGGAGCTTTCACTGAGCATCTATTTGAGGTTGCCTCCCAGGCTCCCTGGAAAGCACATAGTGGCTGGAATTCAAGCTTCATTATGTGGTTGTAAATTTATTAAATTAGTAAGAGGGGAAGAGTAACATCCTTATATCTATCTCTGATCAAGGTGTTTTAATTCCTTTGTAGGAACAAGTACCTTCCCAGAGCTTCTGAGCAGAGGAAAATGGAGCCTCTCTTCCCAGAGAACGATGTTTGTAGCAGTGCCAAGCAGATGCTCCTTTCTTCCACCTCTGGTCTCCACATGTCTCATAGGGCAGGGCGCTGAGTGCCCAGCCTGCCCTGGGTGTGCAGCTGCCCCCTTGGGCTGTGAACCAAGCTGTCAGGGCCAGCACTGAGCCCACTATGTCACAGGCAGGGCAGCTGTCCAGGCTGCCCCCTGAGCAGGTCAGCGCAGCTCCCTCACCTGGCCTGGGCGCTTTTCCCAGCTGTCCTGGCATCACTCTCCCTGCCTTGCTCTGGGTGTTCTCCGTGAACACAAGCAGCCCATTTGCTGCATTAGGCTCATTATGTTTCCTTTCCAAAAAGCGTCCACCGCTGTCTGCCTTGTGGTTTGGAGAGGAGTTAACGCTTTCCCCTTCCAAACCTCAGCTCACCAGCACATCTCCCTTGTGCTGCAATTATTGAATGACACTTCACAACTTCATCTCTTCTCCTGCTACATCTGCTTGCTGATCCCATGTGCAACCTCGCTCACATCCCAAACATCTAAATGCATTGTTTCCTCTGTTTCTCCTGCCAGCATGGAAAGGAGCCATCCCTGAAGCAGGGTTGCCTTTGAGCTGGCAGCAGACGAGTGATTGGCATTGGGCAGCACTGCTGAGACTCTGGCAGGCCGTTTAGCAGAGAACCTTGGCTAATGAATGTCATCCACACCTAGCAGATGTGCCACTGCCTGCCATGCCAGATTTTTGACATAATACAGGGCTGCTGGACAGCACAGAGCTCGGGAAAAGCCAGGGAGCGACTCGTGCCTTCAGCGTGGCGTTTGGTCCCGTTCGTGCTCTGCGAGAGGAGTGAAACCTGCGGGGGGAGGGAAGCACATTCGCGTCTCCTGCTCCTCAGCCCTGCTCTTACCAGTGCGTAAATTCTGTTTGTGGTGTTGTTTTCACCTTTTTTTTTTTTTTTTTTTTTTGCTCCCCTGCGCTTCGAGCCACGGCTCCTGCTGGGCCTTTCAGCCTCCCGCCGGGTCCCAAGACAGGGAACCGAGCAGAGGGCGCTCAGTGCCCTCGGGGAGCTGGGATGGCTGCGGGCAGGTGCCTGGCACCTGCATCTCGCCGCCGGCAGCATCCCGGGCTTCGTCTTTCCTCTCCTGCCCTCCATCGGAGAGAAGGAGCATTCGCCGGGCACAGCGGGGGGCTAGGGGCAGACCGGTCCCCTGTGCGCCCCGAACCCCTCCGGGTCTGCAGGACTGCCCTCACCCCGCCCGGGCGCGGGACTGGGGACGGGGCCGCCTCCTAATCCCGCCCTAATCCCGGAGAGCGGCAGCAGAGCGGGCGGCCGCTAATCCCGGCCCGCCGCCGCTAATCCCGGCCCGTGGCCGTGGGTCCCTGCCCGTGTCCCCGCGGGCTGGGGGCGATGTCCCCTCCCCAGAGCGTGCAGTGGGGTCCCGGCTCGAGCCCCCGGCTCTCAGGGGCCGTAATTCGGCTAATGACCTGACTCGGTCATTAACCCGCTGTTTGCCGGACGAGCGGAGGCGCAGGAATGGGAGGAGGCCACTCTCGGGTGGGCGCTGCACGCCCGCTGCTCCTGCACCCCTCCCAGGCTTCTGCACCCCCTCTCTGATCCGCCACCCTCCCTCCTCCCCGCGGCTTTTTTGGGGTGACGTTGCCGGCTTTTCTCGTGCTGCCGGGAGCAGCGAGGAGGGGGTCCCCGCAAACACCTTCCTGGGGGGCAGCCTGGAGGGCAGGGGTGGCTACGGGACGTGTCCTGCATCACGGGGAGCTCCGGGGGGTGTCTGGGGCTTGTTTCCTCCCAGCCGGCTGGAAGCCAAGTTCAGTGCGGCGTGGCCGGGCCGAGAGGCAGCCGGGGAGAGCGGAACGAGGGGTCGGCCCCGGGAATCTCTACCCCAAGCAGCAGTGCTCCGCCTCGCTGGCTGCGGGAGCTCGGGCGCCGACGAGCCGTTTAACGCAGGTCGCTCTGCCGCTCTCCCCGGTTTTTTTTGCTCGGCCTCTTTATCTTTCAATTGCAAAGCAATTAAAGGTCTGTATGAATCTGCGAACATCCCTCCCCACGGGGCCCTCTGATGCCCGCTGTATTGCCCTTTAGATGCCTCTTCCTTTTTTTGTTTTACAATTGTTGTATCAATATAATGCTTCCTTTCTTCCTCTGTCTCTATAGATACAGATATACAAGGCAAACCAAAGGTTTCGGCTGCTATTCAGTGCCTCCTCATTTGTCCCAGAGCCGTAACAGTGGTGCCCTTTCTCTTCTGGCTGCTTTCCCCTGCTTCTGGAGCAGCAGTTATGGGAGAAGCAGATGGCTACTGATTGGGTGAGCTTTGTGGCTTTAATACTGAATACTTTATGGAAAAGGACTTTATCATGCTTGGTTGGTCAGAGGAACAACGGGATGAGATTTATGACTAGAGAAAATAAATCTTTTTAAGTTTCAAGCTCCTTCACACACCCCACGTCAAGTTGCTGCAGCAGAGCTGGAGCTGAAATCCTCTGCATCTTTATTTTTTCCCTCCCCCCCGCCCCGTCTGTCTGTCCTTTTACTTCTCTCCCCACCCCCTCTGCGCCAGGGTTTAGGAAACCTTTACTAACTTTAGGGACTGTCACATTCGCTGGAGAAGCCAGGGCTCACAGAGCCCCCAGGCAGCACCAGGGAGGGAGGTGCCATCCCTGCATGAGGGTTATTCACCTGACGGGAATGTGCTGGGCACCCAGCTCCTGCCAGAGCTCGGCCACGCGGAACTCAGCGGCCACCCAGGGTCGCGTGGGGAGCTATGAGTGACGTCTTCACGGTCCCGACAGCAGAGAGGTGCTGTGGCCACCAAAGAGATGTCCGGGCCACCACTCTGAGCTCAGGGCTCCCGAGGGAGAAGCTGGAGCCCAGCACTGCCCGGGCTCAGGCTCCCCACGCCGGGCAGCATCGAGCCGAGGGCTTTGGAACCGTCCCTCGGGGCCCGTGCTCTGCGCTGGCCTCCAGCTGCAGCGTGCCCTCTGCCCGGCCTTACAGAGAGCCATGGCCGGAGTGGGACATGATGCTGGCACACAGGGACAGAACGGCCCGAGGGTGTACAGGAGGCGCAGGCAGATTTCAGTCCCGCAGGGATTCCCCTTCTTCCATTTCTCCCCCTTTTCTGTCCTTCGTAGCCAATCATGTCTTCTGTCAGGCTGTTAAACGTTTGAAGGAAGGTGAAGCTAGGTGAAAGCTTTCCAGGTTTTAAACCTTGATGCTGCTATCAGGCCAAGTAAGGAGGAGAAGCAGAAAGCCTGAGAAAAATAATTTGGAGGTAGAATGCCAGCAGTGATACTGGGCTATGTAGGAACCTTTTAACCAGCCACCTGTATTAGATTTGGTGGTCTAGGTTTTGGTCAGTAATAAAATAATTTCTGTGACCCTTTGGTGAATATGCAAATCAATCTGTGTTTGCTCAGAAGAAAATAGAGGGAAGTTCGAGCACCATCAGGGATGAGGAAAGAGCCAAGATGCCTGTGGTGTGTCTGAACCATGAGAAAGCAGGTAGGGAAGGTATGTCGGGCTCCTGGGGAGCAGGAGCATTTTCTCCTTGGGGTGAAGCGCAGCTAAAGCAGCAATCTGGCCCTTTATAGGGATTTGTGGTTTTGTGGCAAGGCAGTGACCTGACCCGAGAGTCCAGCGTTGGTGAGGTGGTGCCGAAGGGTCGGAGAGAAGAGGAAGGGACAGGCACCCAGGTGTGTTTGGGAGCTGGGCTGCAAACGAGACAGAACATTCCTGGTGTGCCTCGGCCCTGGCAAGGATCTGAAGGTAGGCAAACACTCACCTGGTTGTGGGTCTGAGGACTCTCAGTGGGTCCCCGTGCTACTCAGCAGAATCAGCAGTGGGAGAAGCACTGCTCATATCTGTAGCATGGTGGGATGTCTCGGGCACCCCAGCACAGGGCTTCCCCAGGAAAGGAGCCATCCAAGAGCCTGCTGATAAGCTGAAAGGATGGTTTCAGTCATTCAGCTGAGGCCCCAATTTATTTCCACTACAGAGGCCTGTCTGTCTCCAGGGAAGGGAACCATTCTGGCTGCATTTCTCCAGGCACCAGGAAAGCTTGTGGCTCCGCATTTAATTTTGAATGGATTTTCCTTTCCACCTGGTGTGCACCTCAGGGCACCACAGCTGCCCCTGGCCCTGGCAGCAGCAGGCAGAGAGGGTGGCAAGGCAGTTCTGATCATCCCTTCGTGTCCCCTCCCCACGGTGCCCTGGCCCCGCAGAGGTGAGTGTGGCTGGGCTCGTGTGCCTCTGGGGATTCGTGTGTTCTCTCGGTGATTTCATTTTATGACTGACTTTATTGCAGTCACCTGGGAGCTGTATCTCAGCTCTGTGTGTGTGTGTCCTCACAGGAACAACCACACACCCGTAGGCCTGGTGCATGACACCAGTCAGGCAGTGTGTCCCAAAGGATGCTGGAGTGTTTCTGGGCTCAGGTTGAGCAGCCTTTCCTGGTCCCTCTGCTCTCCCCTTCCGGCGTGAAGGTCAGGGACGAAAGACGAGAGTGTCACTCCCAGGAGCGGGTGCTGTGTCCCTTGCAGCCGTCCCCTTGGTAACTCATTTCGGGCAGAAGATGGTTATCACGGTGGGTAGCGATAACGGTGTCCAAGCATCCAGGCATCCCCCCTCTGCCATCCCTTCGCTCCTGCAGCCGCCTGGATCCCCTCCTGGCCAGGGAGCAGCCGACCCCGGGCCGCTCCCCACCCCGGGCCTTGATGCCCGTCAGGGCTGGCTTCTGTGGGAGTTTGGCTCACCAGCCCAGCCCCTTCTGAGCTCAGCTCTGGGGCTCGTCCGCTGCTCCTGGGGCTTCCTTCCCCTGGCCCGGGAGCTGCTTGTGCCGTCCAGGGCAGAGCAGGGGCTGTGATTTTGGAGGGCAGGGAGCGGCGGGGGTTTGCCGGCTGCGGGCGCCCCCGGGAAAACTGCCGGAGCTCCCTAGCCCGGGTTGCCCCTGGCTCTCCGCAAGAGATTTTCTGGAAAAATAAGCGAATAGAAAATCCGTGGCTGTATGGAGAGAGGAACGTGCGGCGGGCGGGAGGCGGCGGGCAGCGGTCGCACGGCCCCATGGGGTGACACCGCGCTCGCCGGCAGCGCGGCGGGGGCCGGATCGGGCCCGGCCACCTGGCCCGTGTCCCCCAAAATCCCGGCGAGGCATTTCCGCGGGGCCGGGAGAGCGCCGCCGGCACCGGGCTCTGCGGGGCTTGCGATGGGCGCTGCCGGCGGAGGCATCCCCAGCAGAAACTCAAAAAGAAAGAGCCCGCATACATCCCAGTGCCGTTCTGCGGGTCGAAGGACGCTGTTCCCTGGCATCCTCTTATAGACTGGCATCAGAGGCTGGGTAAAAGCACAGAAATTCCGCCGCGGTCCTTTCCAGTCCCAGGGAATTTCGGTAGCTTGGATGATGCCGAAGCGATTTCGAGATCGTCTGTGTGCCGTGGTGTCCCTTAAAATTCTCACGAATTAAATTAGCGCGTAGGTTTTCTTTCCCCCGACTAATGACAGTCATTCGGACAATTTATATCTTACAGCGAGAGCTGCAAGACCAGGGAAAAATATGGAAAAAGAAACAGGAATAGGAAAAAACAACCACCACATTTGAAGCAGGAATTGACATACAGATTTTTACAGACTCCCATATTTTTAATGTTATGAGAATCTCCGTTGTAGGAGATGCTGCGTTTTGTCGAATTAATAAGATAAATGTTGAAAGCATATTATATGCAGCCTTTAATCCTAATGCAAGGAAAATCGTAATTATGTGGAGGATAAGTGAATTTGAAAGCCAAACATCAGCCCACTCTCTGCAAACCCCACTGCGTTCGCCCCTGGAAAACGCTTTGTCTCTCCTTCTTTTTTTTTTTTTTTTTTTTTTAGGGTTTCATATTCTATTTTTAAATTTTTTTTTAATCTGTTTTGTATCCGAAATGACGACGATCAGGGAGGGACCGGTAAACACTTTTCCACGCGGTAAACCCCTTATTTCGGCACAGAGCATCTGCGCGTGTCTCTGTTCCCTGGAGCTGCGCGGGTGTCGGTGGATGCAGGAGCCCCGCGTGTGCAGGAGGAGAGCCCGTGGCCGCCCCCCGGCCCGCAATGGCCAGGGACGGGCGGGGGGCTCCGGCCGGGGCTGCCCCGTGCCCCGCTCCTGCTCCGGCGAGTTCGGGGCTGCCCGGTGCCTCTTCTCCGTACGCCGGGCCTCCGCCGGGCGCGGGCAGCTCAGGGCCGCTCGGCGGAGCCAGGCACGGCCATCCCCGCTCGGCTCCGTCCCGCACAGGAGGGTTTTTTCCGCGGCTCCGTTTGCCCCTACCTGGCAGGTGCGGAGACCGGGCGGGAAGCGGTGGCCGCGATTCCGGCGCCGGGCGGAGCGGCCGTCGGGCCCCGCTCCCCCGCCCCGCACCCCCGGCGGGCCGAAGCGGAGCCGCGGCCCCAAGCTCGCCCGCTGCCCCGGCAGAAGGTCGCTGGGGGAACGCGCCCCGAGTTCCACACCCCCTTCCCCGCTGGTGCTCGGTGGCAGCGGGTCCAGGTGAGGGGCGGGCGGGCGGCGAGCGGGCAGCCCCGAAGGGGTTAACGGGAGGGACGTGGGCTGTCACGCGTCATTGGGCAGATTATGTGCAGCAAACAAAAAGTGTGTGTCTGCGTGCCAGCCCCTCACTGCACCGGGTCCGTCTGCACCGCGCGCCTCCCGCTCCGCCGCCCGCACGGCCCGGCCCGGCATGGAGCGGCGCTGAGAGCCCGAGGCAGCCAGCCCGGAGCCGCCTTTGTGCCACTGTCGGGGCGAGGATTATCCCCACCGTCCCTGGTGAGTACCGGCGGAGGGGCCCGGCCGCCCCCGCCGCCCCGGATCGGGAACAATGCCGGGGATGGCCGTGCTGCCGGCGGCCCTGCCCGGGCTGCGGGGACTGGCGGCGGAGCCCTCCGGGAGCGGCCCCGGCGCCGCCCGGCCCGGACAAAGGGCGGCCAGGGGGAGGCAGCGCCGCGGGGCCGGGGCGGCCCGGGGAGCCGGGGGATGTGGGGCCGCGGGGGAGCCGTACGGGGCCCGCCCCCGCCGGGGGAAACTTCGGCGGGGACCGCTCGCTGCCGGTGCTTTCGTTTGCCGAAATCGTTCCTTCGGGGAAGGGATGTGTCGGGCGCCGGCAGAACGGGGAGGGCGCCGAGGAGGCGGCCGGAGCGCCTTCTCCCCGGCCTCCGTTGCCGGGGAGGGACTGGGACCCCCGCCGCCACTCCGGGGGGGGTGAAGTTTCCGGCAGTGAGGGAACCCGGTCGTACCCCAAAATCGGGGAGGGAGCGGCGGCGCGGCGGAGCCGTGCCCGGTGCGAGCGGCGGCAGCCGTAAGCAGGCGCACCGGGAGGAGCACCGGTCCTTTCCCGAGCCAGCCCCAAATGACGGATTTCGATGGCAGATGGGGCGGGGGGAGGCAGCCGTGCTCTAATCTGGTCGGGAAGGGCGAGGGCACCGCAGCCGGGCGCGATGCTCCCTCCCCGGCCTCGGCCCCGCACCCTGCCCGCTGCCCGCGCTCCGCCAGCTGCCCGCAGCCCGGAACGCGCGGCAGCCGGGGCTCACCCCGCTTCATAAATAAGCGTGTCGAGGTAAAAATAATTACCTCTGCTTGCTGCTTTTAATTAAAGTCTCGGAGGGAAAGTGCTGGATTATGATAATGAGCAGCCATACGTTCCCCTTGTCGCGCGGAGCGGGAGGTGAGCTGACACGCAATCGGCGACAATGACAAGCCACTGGAACCCACCCGCTCCCCCGGCATAGCCCGTAGCTCGGCCCGGCTCCCGGGCTTGCCAGAAGGAGACCCGGCGCCTGCTCGGGACAGGACGTGGCCAGTGGGATTCCAGGGTCCTGGCCAGAGCCAGCTCTGCCGCGATATCTAAAAAAATAAATCAGCGCGGCAGAGTCCCCGCACCTCGCCTCTGCTCGCAGCTCCTAGCCCGCTTTATTTTTTTTTTTCCTATCTGTCTATCTTTTTTTTTTTTTTTTTTTTTTCTTAATGTTTTATTAAATAATTCATGTCGATTTTATTTTGTTTTCTGGGGCATCGCGGTATACCGCTGAGCGGGACTCGCTGCGGTAACGACACCTCTCTGCCTCTCTCTCCTCCCGCAGGGATGGAGGACGCCGGCGTCCAGCGGGGAATATGGGACGGGGATGCCAAGACGGTCCAGCAGTGCTTGACTGACATTTTTACCAGCGTTTACACCACCTGCGACATCCCCGAAAATGCCATTTTCGGCCCCTGCGTCCTGAGCCACACGTCCCTGTATGACAGCATCGCCTTTATCGCCCTCAAGTCCACCGACAAGCGCACCGTTCCCTACATATTCCGGGTAAGAGCCGCTCGTCCCCGGGCCCGGCCGCCGGTGCCCGAACGCGTCCCCGCCGCGGAGCGCGGGTCGGGGTGGGGAGCCCCCGCCGCCGGGAGGCTGTCCCAAGGGCAGAGCCGCTCCTGCTGCTGCCTGCCCCCGTGCTGTCGGTCGGTCGGTCCTTCGGTCCGGTGGATTAACGCGGGCTTTCAGGTGGACACGTCGGCGGCCAACGGCTCGTCGGAGGGGCTGATGTGGCTGCGGCTGGTGCAGTCGGCGCGGGAGCGGGAGGAGCAGAACCTGGAGGCCTACATCAAGAGCGGGCAGCTCTTTTATCGCTCCCTACGCCGCATCGCCAAGGACGAGGAGCTGCTGGTGTGGTACGGGAAGGAGCTCACCGAGCTGCTGCTGCTCGGCCCGGCCCGGGCCCCCGCCCGCACCAACGGTGGGTGTCCCGGGCGAGAGGAAGGAGCGGGATCCCCGCCGCTGGGGGGAAGCGGGAGGCGGCGGTCGGCTTCGGGATCCCTCCCGCTCCCGACGCCCAGACTCTCGGCGGATATCCCGTCGGAGGCCCCGGCTCACGATGCTTTCTCTCTCTCTCTCTCTCTCTGTCGCGACCGCCCGACGCAGGCTCGCCGCCCTTCGCCTGCCCCGAGTGTAGCCAGCGCTTCCAGTTCGAACTGCCCTTCGCCGCACACCTCCGGTTCCGCTGCCCTAAGAGGCTGCACGGCCCCGACATCGGCCCCACCGCCGAGGCCGCCAGCGCCAAAGACGGCGCCAGCAAGGAGCAGGAGCCCGGCAAGTTCGGGAAGCCCGGCGGGCCGCCGCACCATCCCTTCCCCGGGCCCGACGGTGGCCCCGCCGCCAGCACCAAGCCCTCCACGGACTTCCACAACCTGGCGCGGGAGCTGGAGAACTCTCGCGGCGGACGCGCCGGGTCCCCGGGCCGGCCGGCGCCCCCGAGGGCGGCCCCGAGGCGGCGGCCGGGAAGGCGAAGCGGCGCTTCCCCGAGGAGGAGGAGCGCGGGCCCGGTGCGGCGCGGGGCCGCTTCCCGGCCGAGCGGCCGGGGCTGCCGGCGGCGCCCAAGGAGGAGCCGGGCTGCGCCCCGCAGCAGCAGTACCGCGCCGCCGGCTCCTACTGCAGCCTGGAGGAGGGCGGCCGCCTCTTCGCGCCGCCCAGCCCGGAGACCGGCGAGGCCAAGCGCAGCGCCTTCGTGGAGGTGAAGAAGGCGGCCCGCGGCCCCGAGCCCGACGGCGGCCCCGAGGAGGGCCCGGACCGCGGCTCCCCGGGCGCGGGCGGCGCGGAGCCGGGGCTGTGCCCCCGCGGCGGCGCGGGGGCCCTCTGGCCGCCCGCCTGGACGGCGGCAGCCCGGCGCGGGGCAGCGCCTTCAGCACGGTGCCGCAGCTCGGGGCCGGCCCCGGGGGCCCGGCGGCGGCGGCGGGGCCGACGAGCGGAAAGCGCCTTCTCGCAGCCCGCCCGCTCCTTCCCGCACGTCCCGCCGCTGGTGTTGGGGCCCAAGCTGGGCGGGCTGGGCGAGCCGTGCCCCGACGGCGCCGCCGCCCCCGGCCGCCTGTACGCCGCCGAGGCGCTGGCCGCCAAGCTGCCGGGCGCCGGGGAGGCGGCGGGCGGCGGCGGCGGCGGCGGCGGGCTGCCCAAGCAAAGCCCCTTCCTCTACACCACGGCCTTCTGGCCCAAGAGCTCGGCGGCGGCGGCGGTGGCGGCGGCGGCGGCGGGGCCGCTGCAGCTGCAGCTGCCGTCGGCGCTGACGCTGCTGCCGCCGTCGTTCACCTCGCTGTGCCTGCCGGCTCAGAACTGGTGCGCCAAGTGCAACGCGTCCTTCCGCATGACCTCGGACCTGGTCTACCACATGCGCTCCCACCACAAGAAGGAATACGCGCTGGAGCCCCTCGTCAAGCGCCGCCGCGAGGAGAAGCTCAAGTGCCCCATCTGCAACGAGTCCTTCCGCGAGCGCCACCACCTCTCCCGCCACATGACCTCCCACAACTAGCGGGGACACCCCCCCGGCCCCAGGACCCGCCCGGGACCCCAGCGCGGGGAACCCCGGGCCGCCCGCCTCTCCCACCCTTCCCCTTCGATGCACGCGTTTCCACTGTCCGGGGAGGGGCGGGGAGGGCAGCGGGTGAGGAGGAAGAGGTGAAGAAGAAGAAGCAGAAAAATGAAGGTAAAAGTACAAAAAAAAAAAAAAAAAAAAAAAAAAAAAAAAAAAAAAAAAAACCCCATAAAACAAAACAAAACAAAACAAAACAAAACAAAACAAAACAAAAAAAAAAAAAAAGAAGAGAGAGAGAAGCACCGGGGAAAAGAAAAAAAATCTGAAATGACTTAAAAAATACATTTTTTAAAATGTCATATATTGCAACATATTGATGCATTTGTCATACGTTTCTACTTAAATTATTAAGCACTTATGGTTTAGATGTAATAATAATTCTATGTCAGGGTAAATTTTTATTTTGGATATGAAGCTAAGGGCGAGGGGAGCGCCGCGGGGCCGGCGGGCGGCGGGCCGGGGTCCTGCATGCACCGGGCTCTACCCCCGTCCGGCCCCGCCGCCCGCGCCCCTTCCCCCCGAGTGTCACTGGTGCCCGTGGAATGGAGTGTCGCTAGTTCCGTGTTACTTTCCCTTTCCCATTTGGGTTTGGTTTGCCTGGTTTTTTTTTTCGCCCTCTGGAAAAAAAAAAAAAAAAAAAAGATTTATTAAACTTTATAGTTTATCCGGGTATGTTGGATGCTTTGACAATAAATGACTTTATTTTCTTCAAAGCAGCTGGACGTTAATCGATGCGGGGACGTGGGCGGTGGCGGAGGGGTGGCCCCTCGGCGGCGCGGTGGCAGCGGAGCCCCGGCCGCACCGGGCCCGGGGAAGCGCAGACAAGCCCGACCGCGCCGCCTGCTCTGCGCGCTCCTTCCCTGCTCGCCCGCCTTTCCTCGGCCCCTCCGACATCTGTCTGTCCTTCCTCTTTTTCCAAGCGTCTTTGCTTTTGGCCGGCATTTTATTCAGCCTTTATCCCCCTCCTTCATCCTTCCTTTCCTCTTCCTTTCGTGTTTTGGGTCGTCTTTAATTTATTTTGTTTTGCCTTTCTTTTTCTTTTTGCCTGTCGTTCTTTTTCCTTCTCTATTTCTGTGTTTCGGTATTTTCCCACCTCACCTCTTCCTGGAGCCCGTATTGCCCCCCACCTTTGCCAGGGCTCTTGGTGGTCCCCGGCTCGCAGGGTGGGCATAGCCACAGAGGTTGCCTGGAGGTTGTTTGGGGTGATAGGACCCAGGGAAGCCCCCAGTCCGCGGTGTCTTAGGGTAGGGAGCGCTGGAAGGGGCCAGAGGTGGGTCCCCTCTGTCCTGGCATTAGCGGGGTGATGGCACGGCGGCTTGGAACGCACGGGAGGACCGGGCCAAGGGGGATCCTCCCGGGCACGGCTCCGCAGCCTGCTCCGAAGGGCTCCACCTGCAGCGAGCGCGTCTAGTGCCAGCCCCGCGTGCTCTGGGGGCACCGCAGGGCGCTGGGTGCAGCAGCCCACGGATGCGCACCAAACCCATTTCCACTCTCGGCCTGCCATCACCCTGGCACCGAGGCTGTGCGTGGCAGCAGGTCCCAGGCAGGGAGCAGATCCCAACACCGGAGCTGCGCAAGGCCGGAGCCCACGGCAGAGCGTGAGAGCCCCCAGCGCCACGTGAATGGGGTCCGGGTGCCACCGGCGTCTGCTGCCGTGGGGTTTGGGGTCTGCACGGAGTACCTGCTGCAAAGCCTTTCCAGTATCTGGGGAAGTGCCTGCGGCTTCACGTAGGACAGCCTAGGAAGGTCCCTGCCGCGGATAGTCCGGATTCCCGCTGATGTTTCTCATTCCCGCAGCGCGCTGACCCCGGCACGGTGCCCATAACCCCAAGCCACGCCAGGAGCTGAAGAGACCCCTCAGGTCTCATTCCCTGCCTCAGGAACGCGCGCAGCTTCACCTGCTGCCGTCAATAGCGGGGACGAGACACCGATCATCCCGCGGATTTCCCTTCTAAGCAGCGCCAGCCCCGCGCGTCCCTTTTCTGAGGGTTCCCGGGATGCTGGCCGGGGCCCGGGGGATGCGGGCGGGCTGCGGGAATGCCGGGGGCGGCAGAGGCGGGTGGGCACCGCCATCTAGTGGGGCCGCCGAGGGGCTAGCGGCAATGCTCGGGGCCCGGCAGCTCCTTCCCGGGATGATGCTCCGCACTCCTTCGCTTCTCCACGGCGGCGGGCCGGCTTCAGGGCTGGCCCCCTCCGGCCCCGGCGAGGCTCACCCCGAGCGGAGGGGTTAATTTCGCGCTCCCCGACTCCCTGCGCTAGTCCTGCTGCTGCTGGAGGGACGGTGCTTCCCCGGCACGAAGCTGGGGAACCCAGCACACACCTGCACCTTTCGGAATCTCTTCCGTCTACCCGAACATTTACTGGCCTTTCACAGCCGTGCAAGCCGTGCCCTGGCAGCATCCCTCAGCACCTCGCTTTCTATGTGACTCCTTGTGACTCTCTCAGAAGGCACGGGGCTAAGCCCCAGGACTTCTCCCATTGGGTTTGGCTCAGCCTGCAGTCAGCTCCCTAAAAACACTGTCAGACAGGGCACCTGTGGTGCAGCAGGTGCCTGCACTGTTACTGCCACACAAAGCTCACACTGTTTCTCTCTATAAAAATCTATAGAGTAGCAGTCAGGAAATTTAATCCAAGGCTTGGTTTTGGTGAAATCGGATATCGAACTCCAAAGTGATAAATCAAGCTCAAATTGATGCTTCCTGCACAAGCAGGCAGTGCCCGTGAACCTGTGGAGTTGGATGTTGTATGGAGGGGGCTCACAGCAGCTCCCCTTGGGCCATTTGGGCTCAGGGCTTGGCTACAGCAGGTCCCTCACTCCCCAGAGCCCTGCTGGCTCTCCTCAGATCAGTATGAGCACCATGGCTACATACTGCTCCTTTGTCAATTTGTCAACATTGTTGCTGCATGGGAAACTGGGAGAAAATTTTTTTTTCCTCTCTCTTTTTCTTTTTTCCTTTTTTTTTTTTTTTTTTTTTTTTTTTTTTTTTTTTTTTTAACTGTCTGAAGGTGCAGTAGTTGGGCAGCCAGGGGCAGCAGACGCACAGCCTGTGCACCTTGGGGCTGGAGCTGGGGGCAGCTGCCTGCCTCAGTGCCTGATCCTGTCCTGCCGAGGCCAGCAGGGGCTGTGCCTCCAGCTGCACACGGCAGCAGCTTTGGGAATGGATTAGCACCAGGTATTGACACAGGCACCTGAACTCCTGCTCCGTGTGGGCACAGGCTGTGCAGCATTTCACAGGGATTCCTTTCCCTAGGTCTGGGAGAGGTGCACAAGCAAGGCTTTCACGATGTAACCTTTGAGCATCCTCGCAGTGAGCCTGGGGACGCCGTCCCAAAATCTTTGTGCTGGGTTTTGTGCTGCGTGCGAGGATGCGGAGCAGCGTGCTGGACAGAAGGAGATCTGGCTCTGTTTGCTGCCATCGAGGCTGAGCTCCTCTTTGTACTGTGTCTATCTCTAGTTAACCTCTAAGTGGTTCACACTGGAAAAGCAGCTATCAGGATTTCATTGCAATACCTAGCTCTTGAAACTGCATTGTTAAGCTGCGATGTCTAGGAAAGGCTGGAATAGTTAATTTGTTTTGAGAACTATATGAGCTGAAAACAGTATTTCTTTGCTACTTTCCCCACTGCTAAGGTCTGATTTGGGGTGGGGAAAGACCTGACCCAGTACAGAATGTGTTGATTGTGGGTTTAAAACAAAAACACACAAAACCCAAAAATGCAGGGGGGAAGTTTCTGTGAGATACAGTGCTGTCCTGCAGAATGCTGGAATGGCTGGTGTGCTCTGAGCTTTATTTTAAAGATTTTAAAATTAATTCTGAGCTTCATATAAAAGATTCTACATTTCACTTGTTAAAATTTGTTTTATTTCATTATCCAGGCTTTTGATGTGGCTTCTGAGTGATTTCAGTGACATTCATGCTCATGGAGGGCATGTTAACCACTTGCACCTGTGCTCTCCACAGCACCTGAAGGTAGTAATTAATTAAGATGAGGACAATCATCTGAATTAAATTCACCTGTTTTAAGGCAGACCCTCTTGGTAGCAGACTTGGTTATATAAAGCTCCTCAAGCATCCCTAGTTCTTGCTGTTTCTGGAGCAGGGGCACTTTCTGGCGGGTTTGTAGGATGACCTGGGGACTGGCAACCTCCATTCAGCTGTGGTGAGTCTCCTTCGGGCACATCCTCATTGCTAAGGTTTTTTTTTTCTAGGCTCTGCTGGCTGGTCTCTTGTCTCCTCGTGCTTTGCCTCACATATTTCTAAGTAGCAATTGAATAGTACCAGGCTGATATCAGGAGGGGGGAGCACTCCTGTCGTGCAACTTACAGGCCTGGTGCTCTGCAGCAGATCAAATAGGCTAGGAAGAGTCCTTGTCATCTTCAAACAGGGAATTTTACACTTGAAACCTAGCTTATCCTCTCCATTTGCAGAGTTTTCTCTGTAACTGAACCCTGAATAATTTAAATAACATAACATCAGCATTAGGCTTCCAAAGCTGCTGGTGTGTGTGTGAAGGTTGCTGCTGCCAAAGGCAATTACACACAATTGCTCCAGGAAGTTCACTATTGCATCTACTTATTTATTTAGATTTAAGTCTTGTGTTTGCTCTGTTTTTATATTGGTGTTTCTGAGGGCTTTTTTTTGTTTGTTTGTTTTGCTTTGAGGTGTGCTACAGGAGTACCTGGAGTGTTTAAAATGGATGTATTAGGCAGGGAACAAATAGAGAGCATCCAAGACCATCCAGGTCATGCCCAGAGCGTTGCTTGTGAGCTCTGAGTTTCAAGGAGGAGATAAAAATGTGCTGTGTGCCACAGGGACTTGAGTGAGTAATTTCTCCACAGTGAAGGTGTTTGGATATTGCTCTGATGGGGACAAGGGAGTACCCAGAGAAGGGGGGTGCTCTCCTGCAGGTGTCCCATTCCACAGCTAAGGAAAGAGGAGAACAGGCAATGAGTGACACCCCCCCAAGGGCTCTGCTGCCTTGCTGTGCCCCCAGAAAGGGCCAGGAATGTGTGCTACTGTGGGGTTCCCTCCAGAAGCAGGACTTGGGGACCAGCCTGGGCAAGCCCATCTGGCTGGTGTTGCCTTCTTGGTGGCCACCCCCCTTGGGAGTTTGAACTTGCTGGGAATTCTTCACTGGAGGGGACAAACAGAAGTGTGAGTGAGCAGAGGATGCCTGGCAGCCAGGGTGGCACCAGAACTGCTGTTGCAAACTGTGAGGGTGGACAAAAGGGTCGGAGTTTGGGGGCTGGACTTGCTGGTGGTGCACCTCTGGGCACAGGAGCTTTTCTAATGCTGAGCATCTCTGTCCTGGGCGTGCAGGTGCCTCCTTTGTGCTGCTGCTGTGCCTGGTCACCCCCAGGATGGTGACTGTAAAGGTTGTTGCATTCACCTCTAACAGTCAGGGGCATAAGTGGTTTCTGGTCTCCTGATGCAGATGGAGAACAAGGATTTTGCTGCTGTGATCCTGTACCATCTGCAGGCTTTACACCAAGATGCCCAAGAGTAAATCCTCCTGGAGCAGTGTGTCGTGCCTCCCTTAACTGTGCTGACACAGAAAGTCTTGCACAAACACCACTTGAGAGGTTAAAAAGTCCTGCAGGTCCTAATTGTCCTCATGGATCTGGATTGGGAATCTGCATGCGTGTGTAATTCAAGAGGAGGTGGCTAAGTGGAAGTTATGGATTTTGCCAGGCTAACCAGTACAGCTGGGAGAAGTAAACAAGATTTGAGTGGCCTGACCTTCCTTCAGGTATGTGCATCTATATATAGGGCCGTCTATGTATACATGTCTATATATAACACGTGTGCATACAGCTCCGTGGATATATCTGCGTGCTGAGAAATGGTTTGAAATTGCAGCAATGCTGTGAGATCATCTGCTTGCACAAGGCCGTGCCAGGTGTCCACCGGGCTGGGTACAGCTCCTTAAGTGCGGGTCCCTCTCTGTGCCCCCGACCTTCAGCTTCCTCGGGAGGCGAAGGTCACCCTCCGGCGTGCCAGGGCTCTGCCTCCTTCCTGCCGAACCCGATCCCCGGGCGCGTGGCCCAGCCGGGAGCGCCCCTGGGCTGGGGGCGGCTCCCAGGTGGGATTCGGGGGACAGCACCTGTGGGCAGGAGTGGCGAGGGCACAGCCTGGGGCTGAGCCGGGGCGGGGCGCGCTTGGCTGCTGCTGGCTTGTGTAGAGGTGAGGCTTCTGCAGCGGCTTTGAGGAGCTGGAGCGGCCGTAGGAGCTGAGAGAAGCGCGATCCAAGTGGAGCTATGCCGGGGGATGGAGAGGCCGCCGCTGCGGGCTCTCCCCACGGCCGCGGTGCTGTGTGGCGTTAGGGAGGAACACGGCCGCTGGTGCTGGGGGTCCTGGCGTGTGTGTGGGTCATCCTGACCATGACGGGCCCGTGTACCCCTGCCCGGGAACCACGGAGCATCCTGTGGACAGGCGCGGCTCTTGGCTGCGGGCCTTGCGATGCCCTTGGGGAGCTGCGATGGGGAGCCCCCGTAATCCCCAGGGCTGCTCTCGGCCGAGCGGGGCCCGTGAGCGAGGGAGAGCGGCTGTGCTGCTCGGGGGCTGCTCCGAGCCCCCTGCCCGAGGCTGGGCCAGCGTGCAGCTGCCGTGTCACCCCGAACCCCGGGCGGGGGGCTGCAACCCGAGCCTGTCCCCGGGGTCCCGCAGCGCCGCGGCCTCGTCCCGGCCAGGAGGACAAGTTAATTCCCAGATGGATGCACCCCGAGCCCCGCATCTGCCACGGGCGATGGATGGGGGGCGGGGGCGTGGGGCCGGGCACAGGTGCGGGGCCGCTGCCCGGTTATAAATAGCGGGGAGGGGCGGCCCGGCTCGGCTCCCCCCGTCCTCGGTCCCCCCCTCCGGGGCTCGGAGCGGAGCGGGATGCGGCGCCCTCCCTCCCTCCTCCCGCCCGCCGGCAGCATGAGCCCGTCCTTCCTCCTCCTCCTCCTCCTACTCGCCCTGCCCGCCCGCGCCCGGCGGGAGCAGGTGCCCGGCGGGGCTCAGCGGGGCCGCAACGCCCCCGCGTCTTCCTCCTCCTCTTCCTCGGCGGCGGCGGCGGGGCCGAGCCGCTTCCCGCGGAGCCGCCCGGAGCGGCGGCGGGGCCGCCTCTACTGCCGGGTGGGCATCGGCTTCCACCTGCAGCTGCACCTCCGACGGCCGCGTGGACGGCGCCCACGACGCGAGCCCGCTCAGTGAGTGGGGGCCGGGCGGGCCGGGGGGCGGCGGGCGGCGGGGCTGAGCATCCCTGTCCCTGCGGGCTTCCCATCCCCGCCGGGGCTGCCGCAGCCCCTCGCTCCTGTCACCCTCCCCCGGGCGAGCTGCAGCCCTGGCGGGCCCGGGCAGGGGCGGTCGGGGCGCCGGGGGCCGTGGTTTGCGGGCTCCTGTCTCCTGTGGTTTGAGAGCTGCCCGCCTCCCGCCCGGAAGCGGCACCTGGGGGCTCTCCCGGCCCGGGGAAGAGAGCCTGTGGGGATGCTGTGAGAGCCTGAGCTCTGCTCTCCCACCGCAGCCCCTTGCTGGGCACCTGGGGGGAGAGGATGCTGCCCCTTTTCAGTCCTTTCTCTGTGGGACTTTTCCATCACTCTCTCTGCATTCTCATTCTCCCGGCACAGTGATAGGATATATTCAGTTTAAAAATAGGACTGAGGCTGACGTTCCCCTGAGAGAAAGCTGTGCTAACTCGTGGCTTATCCTCTGGTCGGAGTTGCTATGATATCCTGCTGGAGAGAATGAAATGGCAGGTGGGGATGAAAAATCCCTTCAGGAGCCCGAGGGCTCGGGCCCGAGGTGACCCTGGCAGCGTGAGGGGCTCAGCTGTTGGGAGCGCTCAGGGAGCAGCAGCCACATCTGCCCGGGACCCAAGAATTTGGGGCCCAGGCTGTTCTGTGGCCCCAGGAGGGAGAGCAATCCCTGGGCAGGAGTGCTGGGAGCCCAGGAGCTCTGCTCAGGGCTCCGTGGGCACAGCAGGCATGTGGCCTGCCGGGGTTGAGGGGATGGATAGGGAAACGGGGCACTCACGGCACGGCTGATTTGGGAGACATGGGCTTGGAAGGGCCGGCAGAAGTTTGGTGCTACAGCTGTCCTGCAGAGACCCGAATTATGTGCAGTTCCTTCCTCCTTAACCTGAGCTGTCCCCCCCGGAAAGGCCACAGTGACAGCAGCTCCCGTGTCGGAGCACAGCCAGCCCTGCTGGAGACAGGCCCTGGTGAGGGGGGCTGTGCCAGGCTGCTGGGTGACCAGGGCCTGCGAGGAACAAGCTGGCTTTTGGCAGGGAAACCCCACCTTTGGCCCCTGGGAAATAGGGACTGACCCCAGGCACCCCCCATAAACAGGGCCACCCCACAAAAGGCAGGAGGTTTTGGGGTGCCCTTGAGGACAGACAGGTGTTGGACAAGGTACCTGCCCTGCTGCAGTGTGGCTGCAGAGCCTCATGGCCTGTGGCACATGGGGTGAGGGGTGTGGCAGCCCATAACCCCCCCAAAGTGCCCCCCAGGCCCCTGGTGCTGGGACTTGGGTGCCTCAGGGGGATGTGCTTCCTCCTTAAAATAAACATGGGAAGTGGTGATCTGATACCCAGCCTTGGGGGATTTAACGTGGCTTGTGTTTGCTCCTGGCATGTTAATCCCACGGCCTTTGGGGGCCGGGCAGGATGCTCTGTGGGTCCTTGCTCTGGGGCTGGGGCCACGGAGCCCCTGGGGCTGCAGCTGGGTGGCAGGGCCGCTTCCTGGGGTGCCAAGGGATGCTGGGGACACGGCGCTGCCCCCTCCAGCTGGCAGGGGTTGGGATGCCCAGCCCTCTGCCCCAGGTACCCCACAGCACCTCGGCAGGTGATGTGCTAGAGCTGCTGCCGAGGGATGCTCGGAGGCTGCAGCTCTGCTGTCAGACGAGTTGCAGGTCCTTCGTGCCCCATCAGGGGCCAGAAGCTCCATCACGCCCAGGAAACTCCCATTTTTCCATGGCTGGGAGGCGCAGTGTCCCGTCCCCCAAGCAGTGCCGAGAGGATGAGGAGTGAGGGAGCATCGGGGTACCTCCAGTCCCAGCTCGCCTGTGTGCCACTGACTTTCCGAGTGTCTGTGGGGTGAGGGTGGGCTCCTCTGATCCCAGCAGGCTGCTCTAGGTATGGGGGCTTCTCCCACCCTCGGGGGTCAACTCGTTCTACCACAGCCCAGCCAGGAGCTGTGCCCCAAAATGGAGTTTAAAAAAAAACAAACAGGAGTCCCAGCCACCACCCAGGATCCATCCTAGAGTGGATGGAGGCAGCTCTGTGAGGCAGAGGGATGGAGTAGGAGCTGGGTGGAGCCAGGCAGCTGAGGAGCAGGGACGTGGGAGAGGAAATGCAAACCTGTCAGACTGAGTTGTATTTATTTTTTTCTCTGTCACACCAATATGAAAAGAACTGTGACTTATTTTGGGATTTCTGTCATCCTAGGTATTTTGGAAATATTTGCTGTGTCTCAGGGGATTGTAGGAATACGAGGAGTTTTCAGCAACAAATTTTTAGCGATGTCAAAAAAAGGAAAACTCCATGCAAGTGTAAGTACACCCCCAATAAGAATGTGTTGTTTATTAAAGGCTTTGTGGCACCTCCTCGTCAGGGCACGCCGGGCTGGCCCCGCAGACACAGAGGGGACAGGTGGGGCCCGAGCCCCCCAGCCCACCTTCCTCCGCCTTTGCTGTGCGCTCGGGCGCTGGCAGAGCCTGTTCCGGGAGCAGGCTGGGTTATTTTTAGCCCCGTGCGCGGCAGATCGAGCAGAAGGGTTTAGCCAAATGTCTCCCGGCGAGCAGCACGCGTGGCGCCGGCCGTGCCCGGGGAGACACAGCCCTGGGAGGCTCCAGGTGCGGGCGGGTGTGCAGCTGTGCCGCAGCTGGAGCGGGAAAACTCTGCCCGCTTTGCTCTGCGGGAGGGTGTCCTGGAGGCTGAGGGTTCCTGCGGGTCTCACGGTGCTTTTTGCAGCTTTGTGTCGAATGCATCCCCAAGTTAATTTCGCTGCTTGTTTCAGCCTCGGTATGTTGCTTCCCTGTTTGTTCTCGTCTGTTTCAGAGGTCATTTCAGCAAACACAGTGAACTCCTGTGCTTGCAGGAAAGGCAGTGCCTTTGGGAGGTGTGTGCACATGTACCACCCCAGGAAGGGCATTTTTAGGGCAGCATCTCGTCCCTGAGGGTGGTTCCAGGGAGCCTGGTCAGGGCTGATGGCTGGGGAAAGGGAAAAGGTGATTGCCCGCCCAGCAGTTCTGAGACAAACCTCCCAGAGCGATGTCACGGGTGTACTTGCACTGCCCGAGACTGCGGATCGCTTCCAGCGAGATTTACCAACTCACCTCTCTCTCCTTTAAGCCTTCTTGGAGTGCTGCTCCTGAAGCCTATTGATGCTTAAAGGGCGAGCACGTGCCTGCTTACTTTAGGAAATTAAGTAGGAGCATGAATGGTATCTAGGGGAAAAGGGGAGCGGTTCCATGGAGGTTAACGTGAGGTAGGAGCAGAGGGAAGCAGGCAGAGCGTGGTCCCCGGACCCTCCAGAGTGCTCCTTTCTGGCGTACAATAGGCCTCTTATCTGAGCTGCAGGCGTGATTTATGCCCTGGCACAGGCAGAAATTAAATCAAGCCTCGTTGGTGCATGGTTAATTGTTGACACACAAAGGGCAGGGCCAGAGAGGGACCTCAGTCAGGAGGGTCAGGGCAGGGGTGAGGACACACGATGCCCTGCTCGGGTGAAAGCCACAAATTTGTAGAAACTTGACCCAAATGTCTAAAGATTGCTGGACTAAACAATGCCAATAATGCAAACCCGGCATCTGTTGTTCTTTCCTGCGCTGGCAGGGTTGAAGTTATTTCATGGCCTAATGAGTTCTGAGCAGCACAAAGCACGTCCTGTGCCCGTCACTCAGGGCAGCGCTTTGATACGGGAGTCAGGCCGGAGGCTTCGTGCTGAACCACAGACAAAAGTCACTCCTGCAGGAATTTGGGCTCCTTCAAAACTCACTCTCGGGCTCAGCTCCATCCCAGCTTGGCGATTTACAGGCGCTCTCCCCCTCTTTCTTTTCTTTTCCTTTTTTTTTTTTTTATGCCAGCTTAATTAAATTACCGAGTGGTTCATTTTTAGAGGCAGCAGCTTCAGAAAATGACAGTTATCCCAGCAATTATCAGTTGTGTGCACAGATGGCTTTTTCCTCGTTGATAAACCCTCGCTCTCCTGTTTGTCCATTTTTAGCACGGAGCGGGTGGGAGGGGCTCTGTGCCTGTCCAGCAGGGCCCCCGGGGACAGATTTGCCCAGGTAACTGTGCCTTTGCAGGAGCTGCCACAAAGCTGCCCTTCCTCACTGGGGCAAATCTGCTCAACTAGGTTCTGAAGTTAACTGACTTCAGGACTGCTCTTGGCGATCGTCTCTGGAGCTCTGCAGAGCAAATCCAATGCCAGCTGTGTGCTGTGGCTGCCCCACCTGCCCTGCGTGGGGGAAAGTGGCTTTTCCAGACTGGAGCGGTGCAGTGATGAGCTGAGAGGCTGGGACGTGGGGAAGTGTGTCAGGATGATGGCGAGGCAGCTGTTGATGTGCTTCCCTCCTTGTGTGGGATGTCCTGCCTGAGCACCGGGGCTTCAGGGGGCACTGAGGGTCAACAGAGCCCCGCTGGGGAAGGTGGAGGCCTGGGGGAAACAGCAGGGAGGGTGGATGAAGGGCAGGGAGAGCAGAAATGAGTCACGGAGGTGACGTCCCTTGGAAGCAGCAAGCTAAGGAAGGCCTAATTTAAGTGCTGTGAGGCAAGATGTGCGTGGCAGGTTGTGGGCTCTGTCGCTTGTGCTGCGAGGCTCAACTTCCTTGGTTAAATATGGGCTTTGGAACACTTTTCTTGTGGTTACAAAGCCTTGCTGGGGGTTGGGTCTTGTTCTCTGGTTGTGGAGTGCGAGAGTTCAGCATCTCCTCCTTGTCAGTGGTTTGGAGGTGTTGCTGTGAAACTGACCTGGGGAAGCTTTTAGGGCACCAGGCACCATGGCCACCAAGAGGGTGAAGCGTGGCTGAGGATTTGGGAGGGGCTGCTGGAAGCTGTAGCTGGGGGTCCCAGGGCCCTGGGCACACGGGTGGGGTGTTGGCTCTGCTCTTCCGTTTTGGAATGCTTTTTTTGGAGACAAGGGAGGGGTACTGCAGGAGGGGAGAGGACGGAAGCGCGTTACTTTCATTCCCAACAAAGCCCAAACCTGGTGGCAAGCAGCTACCGCATGGGGGTTTTGCGGGGCGGCCCGTGTTCCCAGCCACTCCTCCGGGCCCGGTTCTGGGACATGGCCGGGGCGGCCAGCAGGGCTGGGGGACAGGCCGGCCCGGCCCCGGTGAGCAGCGTGTCCCCCATGTCCCCGCAGGCCCGTTTCACGGCGGACTGCCATTTCCGGGAGCGCTTCCAGGAGAACAGCTACAACACGTACGCCTCGGCCGTGCACCGCAGCCCGCGCTCGGGCCGCGCCTGGTACGTGGCGCTCAACAAGCGCGGCAAGGCCAAGCGCGGCTGCAGCCCCCGCGCCCGGCCCCAGCACGAGTCCACGCACTTCCTGCCGCGCCGGCACCCGCAGCCCCCGAGCTCGCCTTCACCGTGGCCCTGCCCGACAAGAAGGCCCCGCCGCCCCAGGCCAAGGCGGCCCCGGCCGCGCCGCGCAGGAGCCCCGGCCCCGCCAAGTACCGGCTCAAGTTCCGCTTCGGGTAGGCCGTGTGGTGCCCAGACTCCGGCGGATTTGCGGGTGAGACCCGCGTGTCCCTCTGCACCCGGGGGGCCGTGCCGGGCTCCAGGCCTGCTCTGAACTGCACGAGCTGCGGGGCGTCCACAAACACCTGTGCTGGGATGAGCAGCTCTGCCAAACAGAATTCCTGCGCTGGGCCGAGAGCGCTGAACGGACCTCGGGTTGGCCTTCTGTTGCTGGAAGAAGTAGAAAGGTACCTCTATAGCGAACATATTTTCTTATTTTCACCAGTGACTCCTTTGACAATCATTTTCATGGGAGAGAGATGTTTGGAGCCAAGCGGTTTTGTTTGTTTTTCTTGCATCTCCTTCTTGTTGCACTTTTTCCTCCAACCATACCTCAGGCACCATATATCCAGGTCTGTCCCTTTCCCTTCTCTTAGAAGCCAGCTCTTCCCTTCCACAAATGAAACAGAGAGACCAAGCCCTGCAATTTCAGTCGCCTTACCTGTGGTGCCAGGTGGTCTTCAAACCCTTTGTTGGCAATAATAGATGTGTGTAAATATTTTTGTGATAAATGCATCATGATACGTGATTTGGGGAGGGTGGCTGTTTGCAGCCCGCTCCTGGTAGTCTCTCTTGTTCTTCCCTGGACAGCTGCAGGAGCGAGTCTCTTCCTGTCCCTCCAAGTATGGATTTGATGTCTGCTTTAAAATACCTCTGCCCTGGTCCTGGGGCATTCCTGCTCCCTGGAGGAGTCCCTCCACAGGTATCCCCACAGGGTAGGGATGCCTGTGGCCCCCAGGTGCCCACCGGCTTTGTCCAACAGTTCTTGCTGCTGATTTCTTTTCTCACTCTCAATACATTTGCAGAGGCAGGGAGCAAGGTTTTTCTTGTACAGTGAGCGTGGCGACGTGGCAATAAATGCTGTTCCAGCTGCTTGTCCTTGGGGAGTGCTTTTCCCACCCAGGTGGCCCAAGGGCCTTGACGCTGAGATGTTTCTCTGTCGTGGTGTGATCTGTGGAGTAGCTGTGCATGTGGAGTTTGTAATGAGTGTTTAGCAGTGCTGCTGCACGTACAGGCACTGGTAGCATTGAACCTCACCGGTGAAGCCTTAACGGGAGCCCAGGTGGGCTCAGGTTAGCAGAAGCCCTCAGGACCTGAGCCCCACCAGCGTCCAGCAGCAATAATGAGCCTCCTCTCCGCATCTGATCGTGGTATGAATGGCTGTGCCCATCGTGGTTCTTTGCCTTTGTCATCCTCCTGGCAGCCCCTGGTCGGACATGTGCGCTCTATGTACGAGGATGGATGGGGGCGCTGGAATAAAGCAGTTGTGTTCCATTTTATAACCTGATGGTGTCATCTCTTTCCTTTTCCCCGAGGGAAAAACAGGAGTGCTGCATGATTGTCTGCTCCGTGTTTGTCGGGTTGGGGTTGGCCAGGGCGGTGTTGGTGATGGGGTGGAGCACAGCTGAAGGGATGTGGGTGCTCCCTCTGCTGTGCCCCAGAACTGTGCCCCAGTGGTGCCTCTGGTGCAGCTCTTTGGACCTGGGTCACGGCAGGGCCAGGTGAACAGGGCTGTCCTGTGCTCCCTGCCACTTCCAGCCAGACTGTCTGCCTGTGCACGGACAAAATCCAGGTAATTAGTGCTCAATTCATCTCTGGGAGATAATGGAATCGGAGCCTTTGCAGCTGCTGCCCCAGCCCAGGCACGAGTGTGGAGCTCCCTGGGCAGGTAAGGGAGGAGCAAATGTGCTGCTCTTGCTGCCACTGCATACTCTCAGAGGAAGAAGAAAGGTACTGGTTTCATCTTCTTTTACAGTGAACTGTTAAGGAGGAAAAAATCAGAAGCTGATGTTTTGCTGTTGTGGTAATGTTTAACACTCATTTGTGCTACTGGAATGAAGAGACACAGATGCCAGAGAGTGAGTAGCCCCAGCAGGGAGAGCAGGGTCAGGGAATCCAGCAGACACTCCCTGTTCCTGTCAGACATCCTTCTGTAAGGGAATTCACTGGGCTTGCATAGCAGCAGGGGACTAAAGGCCTGAGAATATGATCAATATGTTTTTTAAATTTAAAATTTAAATGAATTTTTCTGGGGGTGTTTTTTTCTGCTTTGCTTTTCATCCACATCAGAGGTACTGCTGGGGAGAACAAGCCAGCAACCAAAGAAGCTCAAGAGGATTCCCAAGTTCCGTTCCAGACAATCACTGCATTCAGAGGAGGTGCAAATCCTTGTGGAGCTGAGGAAGGGGATGTGGGGACTACAGCAGAGTGCAGTCAGCTGGCACTGTCCTGCAGCTCCCTGGTTTGGGAGACATTCATTCACGTTCCGAGAGGGCAAAAAGTGTTCCCATGCGTTTTCCAGCCTGCAGTCACCACTGCCAGGGGTGTATGTCTTGTTCCAGAGCCCCCAGAAGGATTTGTGTGTGTTCTGCACTCCTGGAGCATGGCTCGGAAGGAGCATCCTTCACCGGTGGTAGGAGGAAGAGGATTTTGCATGGAGCTGGCGAGTTTGGGCAGGTGAGAAGAGAAAAATGGACAAATCTAAGGCTTGAGGGGTCCCTTAGCGCGCCCCAGGGATCTCCGGGAGAGCTGGGATGGGGCTGCGGCCGTGGCGGGGTGTGCACAGCCCCCGAACCGCACCCCCAGAAGGAGCCCCGAGCATCCCCGGCCCCGCGTTGGCGCAGCCCCCGCCCATGGGTGGGGAGGGGGCGGCCGCGGGGCCGGGCCGGGCTGGGCTCGGTGCCCGTTCCGTGCGGGGCTCGCCCGGCAGAGGCAGCGCTGTGGCTGGTCCCGGCGCAGGGACGCCCAGCAGATCCCGTGCAGTGCGGTTTTGGCGCTGGCTCCTTCCCCTGATCTGCCCGAACAAGCTGCACCGCAGCGGCGGTCAGAGGGTCCCGGGTGCGGGAATTGGCAGCTCTGGAGCCCCGTGGGCGCTGCTGGGAGGGAGGGACGGAGCTCTCTGGGGAGAGCGGTGCCGTGCCGCAGGCGCTGCGTGTGTCCCCGCTCCCCGGGGGCCGATCCCCGCAGGTGTGCGGGGCGCGCTCCCGGAGCGCAGAGCACCGGCAGCGACGGAGGCACGGACAGAGGGGATCCCTCCGGCCGGGCTGTCCCTCGGGCACTGCCGCGCAGGGCTCCACAGAGGTGAGCATTGCCGGAGCCACGGCCCCGGAACGTGCGTTCTGCAGAGCTTCTGGCTCGGCAAGAACGGGAGATGATGGCTCAGGAGAGGACCAGGCGTCTGTGTCATCGGGGGTGCTGTCACCAGGTAAGGGCTCCTTCACCCGGGATGTTCCACTGTGCATCTCGTTCCGTGTCCCCGCTCCTTCCTGCGGGATGCTGGACTTGGCTCGGTAAAACCTTTCAGCTTTGTATCCATGCACTCCCCGAAAGTCTCTTGCAAGGGCAGTGCAGGCACAGCTTATGCAGCTTTTGGGTTGAGGCTTTTATTTTGAGCTCTGCCCTCTCACACTTGTTGCAGCCTGCGCTTGCTGTGAGAGCTGAGTCTGCCTCGGGAATTCTGGGCTTTGCAGTCACATTTATCATATCTCATGTCTGGTTCCCTCTGTTTTTTTGTTCTTGTCCCTGCTCCACTCTGTTTTCCTGGTGTGTACATCTTCAAACACTTGTGTGCTTTTCTAGCCTCTTAAGGAAAATAAATCAGCAACTACCATAAGTAGTAATTTGGGGGGGACTTTGCTACAGGGAGGTAAAAGACATTTTATTAAATGCTTACTTTCTCAGCATAGTTTGTGAATGGTTGAGACAGGAGCAGCTTCCTTGTCCTGTGGAATTTTCCCTGTATTTTGCCATAGTGAGATGGTTATGGAGTAATTTAGTAGCATGTGTCAAGTGTCTTTGCTAGCATTTGTGGGCCAGGAACACGTGTGCTGCATAGTTCAGCTATTGCCATACCTCATGGGCTATCCTGTTTCAAGCTCCTGGGTCAGGCAAAACCTGACTTTTTTTTGGTGCCTTTTAAATTTTTTAATGCCTTTTTTTTATTTTTAATGCCTTTTAATTTTTTAAAAATATGCAGAATTGACTGTTCATAGAGTCATAGAATCCAGAATGGTTTTGCTTGAAAAGGACCTTAAAGACCACCTTATTCCACTCTCCTGCCATGAGCAGGGACAACTTTGACTAGGCAAAGTTGCTCTGAGTGCCTTGAACATATCCAAGGCAATTAATGGGAGTCTTTTAGCCCACAGCTGGGACACAGCACTTGGGGTGTTCATCCAGGAAGGGACTGCTCGGCTCCTAGCAGAGAGGAGTAAGTGACCTCTTGTGTCCTCTTTGGGAAACAAACTTGTGTTTCATGGTTTTGGACGTACCTGTGAGTGGCCAGTATTCACCACAAGGAGGCTCCCACAACCAGACCTCGTTCTCCTGAGGAATTGTGTTCACCTTTGTTGTTGCACAACATTATCTTCCACCCCAGTTCCCAGAAAGGACTAAAAGAGCACGACAGAGAGTGCCTGGGCTGCCTTTCTGCTCCCCTGTGAGCCAGTGGCTGCTGTGCAGCTGCTGTTTGCTGTAGGCTTCCATAGTTCCCATGTTATTTGGAGTGCTGCTCCGTAGGAACCCATCAGCAAGGAAAAAGCCCTTGGAGGACAGTGACAGGATGTGTGGGGCTCAGGGTCTGGGTTATTCAAGTCTCTCCTGATGTATTTGGCAGGTATAGAGTGCTGTTGTAAAATATTAAAAGGCAGTGTGTAGCTCTCCCCTTGAACTTTTCCATGTTCTTTGATGTTACGTGTCTCTGGCAGTGACACAAGTTTGGATCCCAGCCTATGCCAAGAGGCAGGGTTGAAATTTCTTTTCTTTTTTTTTTTTTTTTTTTCCTGAGAGCATCTTGCCACTGAGAAGCCTCTTCATTTGGTTTTCTGTGCACGCTGATAGTTCTGTTGTAAGCTTTATTTGGAGCTGTGAATCTTTTGTAGCAACACCGGATAACATGATTGAGCGTGGACTTTTAATGCACCCCAGAGCCTCTCCTGCAAGGGCTGATGGACACATCTCCTGGCACAGTTCTCTGAGGAACAACAATGTTTGAGAGGTTTAAGCCTTAATAACTACTCCATTGTGTCTTGACTGCCAAGATTTGGTCCTACAGTCCCAGGCAGACAAGGGGAAAAAGAAACTTCTGTTATTCGTGGAAAATCTTGTGGAGTCTTTTAGTTTTGCTGTATGATGTACCGTCTGCTATTTTTCTAGCAAAACCTGTTTGAAATGTAGATCAAGGACCAGAATTTAGGACCGTTCTCTACAAAATCTTGTGAAGCCTGAAGGGCTGGGGTGATGACTGCTCTCAGCAAAGGTTATTTATTTACAGCGTGTCAGATTCCCCTCAGCCCTGGGCCGGACACCTCTGTGACTATGTTGAAGGTCAGAATTAGGGGTGTGTTTAACACTGACACAGGTCAGGTCAATATTTACTTGTAGGTGTGGGGTTTGGGCCCAACTCTGAGCTGAAAGAGGGTCAGGGTCACAGATGCTGCATTTTGTTGCATCCTGAGATTTCATATGCCCCCTTGAGACTTCCCTCTGGGCTGTGGCTGTGGTGGAAGGTGATGCTGCATCACAGTGAGCTGGAAGTAACCTGCACCTCCCGTGGGCATTGCTAGCCTTGGTCTCTCTGCTATGCCGCCGCTGGGAATTCGCTGCTGCCACCGCCAACCTGCCTGGGGGCTGCTCCTCCTGGCAGCCCTTGCCAGACCCACACACGAACTCCAGAGGTGAGTCTGTGCCGCGCTGGGAGTGTTGGCTGGGGCTGTGCCTCGTCCCCGGGAGGATCCTGTTGTTCCTGGGTGGCCGGACGGAGTTTTTGGGGTGGCAGTTTCAGAGCTGGTTCGCACGACTCACGGGAACCGCGCGGAGCTGGTGCGCCAGCGCCTCCCTCCCTGCTGCCGCCTGCTGGCCGGGCCGCGGCACTGCACGAGCGTGCCGCGCATGCGCACTGTATCTCCAGGACCGATGGCGACACCTGCCGACCAGAGTGCAGTACTGCAACGAGCACGATGCGCATGCGCACTGACCATGAAGACGCCGTGCAGCGCGTGGCCATTGAGGGCGACGCGGGAACAGCTGTGAGCATGCGCAGTGGCGTTCCAACGCGCGGTGCTGCCGCCCTGTGGGGATCAGCCAGTACTGCAGGGCAGGGTATCATTGGCGGTGCCCGGAGCCCCGCGCTGTGGTGCCCGCAACGCCGGGAGCAGCGCCGGAGCAGCAGACGCGGGTCCCGCCTCCGCTAGCGCCCGTCGAGGTGCGTGGCGAGATAATGGAGGAGGTTGCCGTGGCTGCAGCCGCGTTGAAGGTGAGCGGGGACCGGCGACACGGCGGGCCCGGGAACGGCGCCCGTGAGAGCCACGCCGGAGCAGGCAGCGGGGAGTTGGCTGGGGGAGCGGGGCGAGCAGCGAAGGCTGCGCTGCCGCAGCGCGGGCACGGAGCCGCGAAGGAGGAGCTCCTTCTTTATTCCTGCCCTTTCTCCACTTTCTCTTCACTACTCTGCACGTCCTCACACTTTTAGCTGTGTGCTTTTCTAGCATCTTAATGAAAATAAATTAATGAATATGGGAACGAGAGACTTTATTTTTTTTTTTCTTGACGGGGGGAGGCGTGGCGTCCTCTAAGGAGCCTGAAACTTTCTTTTGGAGAGTTACTTTGTCAATGTGGCTTGTGAGCACAGGTACTGCCTCATTCTCCTATTGCCGTAACTCAGGTACAATCCTACTGCAAGCTGCGAGTTTAGGCACAAACTGATTAAGAAAAATAAATTTTTCTGATTGTGAAGAGCATCCTGGTAGAAGCATAGAGTCCCAGAATGGGGCTGGAGCTGGGCTGGCAATGGCGAGGCAGGGCGGCAAACTTGGGCGGTGTGAGCGGAAGGCGCGCGCTCCTTCCGGCTCGGCTGTGGGGGCTGCGCGGCCGCGTTCCGGTTTTGGGTGCAAATGGCGAATTTTAACGCGTTTGTGTTCCAGGCGCGTAGCGGGACCGGCGCTGGAGCGCGGATGTGCACGGGAGCCGATGTAAGATAAGCGCGGGGAAGCCGCGACAGGACCCTCAAGGTGTTCGTCTCTGGGCCTGGTGGCGGCCGGATCCCCCCGGGCGGGTCTTGCAGTGCGTAGGAGCTAATTTGTTCAGGTGTTCTCTGGAGAATAACGTGTTATATCTGTTCAAGTTTCCTTTGGTGTACTGAAAATGTCATGTTCTTGCGTACGTGGGAACTGTGGCCCTGCTTGTGGAGGTGTAAAATATGCTCTTAGAGTGCTCTGGATACGTAACAGAAAACGCACAGCAGTAAAAGTTACTTTTGGAGAAACAGATATATTGTAGATTTGCAGAAATGCTGAGCCTAAAAGAGTGGCTTAAGGTTTGCACAAGCAGACCCGGGAATAGACAGGCTCCAAGAGGCCGAGGACTGCCTCCTTATATAGAACCCTTAACCCAACAGTGAACACAGAACCCGTGTAAAACCATTCATGTAAGAGCTGTCCTTTTTTTTTCTCGAGGTCACTTGGAAGCGTGGGACAAGAGCTGAACAATGACTTCTTGCAGGCCCTAGCCGGGAGAGGAGCAGCAAATTGTGTTGGAAGAGTTTCTGTGAGTATCTGTGAAATTTTAATTTTAACAGCTTCAAAATGAATCTGAAAAGCAAAACATGTTTTTTTGAAGGAAAACCTCAGGTGGAACCAATTGAGAAAGATTATTTGATGAGCGATTTCTTGAAAGCAAGAAATATGTTGATATTAAGCTTTTTAATATACCTTTTGCTTGAAATAGAAGTGTTACTTCCCTTCATCCCTTCCACTCTTCTGGGATCGTTTCTTATTCTGTTATGGCTGGCTAATTGGCAGAGGAAATGCTGCCTGAAGTGTGGCTCCACAGCAGATGTAAGCAAGGTTTTGCATGAGCTTCAAACGGGTCATAGTTTCTGCTGCCTGGCACACATCCTGGAAACCATTCTACCTGGGATATTCAGGGATAAATGCAACACAAAAGGTTAAATCTGTGCCTGAACTGAGAGGTGATGGGACGGTGCTCTGATGGTTTAGCCTTGAAAATGGGAGCACTCTTTGTCTTGTTATACATATTTAGCATACTGTTAGAGCAAAGATAAAATAGCCTTTGGCAGCCGTAGCCCGTGACTCCCTCCGTTCCGTCTCTGGCCGGTTTTCTGAGCTCCTTGGAAAGGAGCCGCCGTTTCCTCGTTCTCCAGCTGGGGTCGCCGCTGCCTTAGGCAGAGCCATTCCAGCCGGGAGGGGCTCTCAGTGCGTGCTAGAGATGTTCCTGGCTGGACGGAAGGGCAGCAGGATGTAACTTTTATAGCCCAAAAAGGTCTTCTCCTAGAACTTGTGGTAATTAGAGAGATTTTTTGGGGTAGTTTTTTCCAGTTTATTGTTTGTTTTTTTTTTTTTTTCCCCTGCTTTGTTGCACGTCTGTGATCTGTGGGGTTCCCTGCTGTTGGTCTGTATGTCTTTTTAGCACTGTTATGGGGATGGTCCAAACTCTGTTTCTCCTGCAGTTTGCTGGTTTACAGGAGACTTCATAATGTTTTCTTAAGACACTTCAGTGTGGAAAGGAATTTTCACCTGGTGGTTCAGAAGTTACTTTTGGCTGTGATCACAAAGACACATAGGAGACATTTTTGGTTTTCTCTATTGTATATCTACTGAGCCAAAAGAGAGCAGGCATTCCCTGTGGAGGTTTTAATCTGCCCACTGCCCTCTGTATCAGCAGCAGGGCCACAGGCAGCTGTGTACAGCTTTAGAGGCTGGTGGTTGCAGAGGAGTGGTGCTGGCATGGTGAAGTCCTGGCTGTGCTCTGTGCTCTCTGAGGCACCTGTGTGCTTGCTGCACTTCTCTGGGCAGTTTGGGAGGGCTAGAAACTGCTCCTGCCTGGGTGATGAAGGCAGTGCAAGCCAACAGGGCTTACCTGCTGCAGAGCTGGATGTCAGTGTGACTCTAGAAAGGTCAGAGGAAAGAAATCTAACAGCTTTCCAGGAGCTGAGTAGGTGCAATCTTGATAAAGCTTTTGGTAACCCTTATTTTGCTGTAATGTTACCTTTAGCCAGGCTCAGCCCCTCATTGGAGGGCTAGCAGCACTGTTTGTGCCTGTCTCTGGGATGGGGATATTCCATCCAGCTCTGGGTAGTAGGGACAGTGCTCTCACCCCATGCGGCCTGTGGGAGCCCTGCTGCTGTGTCTGCAATCAATCTCTGCCACAAGATGAATTTCTGTGTCTTTTCTGGATGTACAGCCAGCCTATCCTTTTGTGAGAGACCCAACCCCAACAACACCAGCTGGGGTTCCTATTTCATCCCCTTTTCCTTCGAGCTTTTGCAGAGCACCCATACGGCAGGTTGGTCTGGGAGGTTTGTTCTCTAAAGCGAGCCTGTTGTGACAGAAGCACTGCATTTGCCTGCTGGTTAACCAGGTCTGTTCCAAAACTGATCTGGAGAAGTGTGTGTGAGAAATGAGCTGTAGGAGGTGGAATTCACCTGAAAGCCAGTACAAGTCTCCTGGCCAGGAGAACTCGGCAGGCAGACAGGTCCTGACTTCTTTACACAGGTGTATGTTTACCCTGTCTAGCCCTAACCTCTACTCTGGTATGCATTAAATATTACTTGTTTATTCAAGGTGATAAAGGCCCTGTGGGTACTGGCACTGGTATTGACAAAAGCCTTAGGAAATTATGCAATAGTCGGGAACTCCTTTTTTATGTCCCAAATCAAGTCTCTCAGCAACTGTGCTGATCTTTTGGAGGAGCTTGGTGTGATGGAGGAAGAGAGGAAGACCCCAGCCTCACTGGTGTGTCTGAGGACCCTGTAAGCTTGGATGTAGCTTCTATGGCGATTGGAGCAAGTTCTAGCTGCGTGTCTATGGGTAGCAGTGTGGCGTCTAAAGTGTTTGGGAGCTTCAAATAATTAGGTGGAAATTAGGGAACTTAGTAAGATGAGGATTCATCCTTTCTCTGCTGTTCCACTGATTGGAGGTGTGGAGGGGGAAAGGTTTCCACCAATAAAACCAAACCACAAGGCATGTAAAAATCCCAAATCCTGGTGTCGGTGTTCTCAGTTATGTGAGAACTACAACCAGATCATCAGATGAAATCCATGCCTGGGAGAATGGAACTTGTTGATTTTTTTTTTTTTTTCCTGCCTCTGCATATTGACTGTGAAGGCAGTTGGGTGGTCCTTTTGGGTTTCAAGTGTGTGTTCCTGAAGCTGGGCAAGAGCACTGGTAACAACTCAGGAAAGCTTTCCAGAGGATCTGTTTCATGTCTGGAAATTTGCTGAAGCTGAGGATGGTGTTGGATCCGACCAACAGTGTCTTCCTGACATGAGATCTTTCCCCTTTACTGATTCCAAATATCCCCAAAGGGTTCCCAATCAAGAAGAGGGTGTTATAGAAGTATTTATTTATTTTAAATGGAGCCATCTTTATCTGTTTAATTGCTATGGAAGTGGCATGAGTCATGCAGGGAATCATTACTAATTTCAGACACTTCTGCCCTCGCAGTACAAAATACCTGTCAGATTGCATGTCACTGCACAGTGTACTGTGAGAGACTGCCTTTGCTGCAGATGTCAGAGTTCAGTTTCATCTCCTGAAGGCTCAGTGTGCGTTTCTCCCCAGTGCAGTGGGGGATAGGTGGGTGTACAAATCATGTTACTTATTGAGACTGCCTGTGCAGGTGACAAGTGGAACCTTTTATCTCCAGAAACTATAGGTGTGATGCTCTGCCTTTCTCTCTTACACATCATGCTGGCCAAGGCAGACAAAACTAATTTTGATCACTTCAGTGAACCTGGGAAATAGAAGCCAAGTCTAAAAATCATAGAATGGAAACACGGAATCGGTGGGGTTGGAGGGGACCTGTAAAAGTCATGAGTCCCACTTCCCTGCCACGAGCAGAGACACCTTTCTTACTCTTTCTGACTTGTTCTTCCTTCCTGTTTCTGATTATGAGAGAGAAATCCCAGTGTTTGAAGTGGGGGTTCAAATTTGGTTTGCAAGAATGATTATTTGCATCTCTTGCAGCACTAAATGTGCTTCTGGACTTGGAGCTGAACAATGTGCTGACTTGGGTTGATAAAAGAGAATTTGGTGGCTATAAAGCACATCTTGGCTCTGCAAGAAAGTCAGAGGGATTACACTGGATTCTGGGGTAGCTCAGTGGAACTGAGCTCAACTCCCAAGGACTTTAGAGCGCATGGAAGGTGGCACCACATTTGGGGTATAAGACGATATAAAGCACACCCCAGATAATTCAGACTTCAGAGGCATTAGAAAAATGAATTTTGACAGTCTAGTAGATGCCAGGTTACATCGGGGACTACAAATTGAGCTGAGCAAGAGAGCTCAGATGTTGCAGGAAGCAATTAAGCCCTGTATGATTTCACTGCAGTGTGGCAGTCACTGGGCAGCTGCAGCAGAGAGCCATTTCCCCGGGGACAGTGCCATAACCTCACACCACCAGGTGCACCTGGGAGCTCTCGTTCCAGTAATGCTCAGAACAAAGCAAATGCATTGCCAGGTGCAGTTCACACCTGCGCTGGCAGTCAGAACTGTGCTCCAGGTTCACGTGGGAGCTGTGGGAGCGTGGCAGGTCAGGAGCTGGGCTCCAGCCAGGAGCCTCTGGGAGCTGTGTGGGGTCAGCTCCTCACCTCTGCAGTGGGGTGCAGGAGCCTCTCTGCAGGCTCACACCCCTGTGTCCCACGGGCTGGCAGGGGCAGAGGGAGAAGGCCGTGCAGACACAGCAATGCCAGCATTAAAAACAGGGACCTGTTCTCTCCAGTCGCACAGTGGGAAGTTAAACACCGCTTGGAAGTGTGGCTGGGGTAAGCTGGGACCTCCTGGTCCTCACCTGCCTGATTTGCTCTGTTTGCATAGAAAAGGCTTCTGTAAATAGAGGAGAATGAGCGCGAGTGCCTCCTGTGAGTTTATCCAACCATTGGATCCAATAATTTGGAGTTGTCTGCCCAAAGTAAGCTGAAGGAAATGCTCAGGTCACCTGCTGCCTGCCCTGTGGCACTTGGTGGAGTATTGGACAGCTGCTGTCAGCAAGAGCTGATCAGGAGATGGCTTTGAAGTATCTGAGAAGGGCGTGTGGTACAGGGGGATTTGCCAAAGCAGTTCAGCATCCCCACCACCCTGTGCAGAGCACACTGGCAGGAAGGGGATGTGCACTTCAGGCACAGCATTCACTGTTTCAGAGTACTGTAGGGCACATCACCTCTCCTAAAGCCTTCCCAGCAGTGTTCCATCAGCTGTGAGGCCTTACCCCGTGTTTCATTTTGCTGTCATGTATCTTGTCTCAAGTGCCTGAGGCTGACCCATGGAATGCCTTTCCAGCATTTGACTTCCAAATAAGCTGTGATGTCAGAACAATACAGGCTGAGTTTGCACTCAGGAGATGCTCTACAGCCCTTGCTTGCTCTCCAGAAGAGCTGTCCCTAAAGAACACTCCTTGCTTACAGTGACAGTTTGCAAACTTTAGTGTTGTTCTAATGATAATAATAATAAACAACCTGGGAAGGACTGTTTTGGATTTATGGCTGCACATTGTGTTTTGGCAAAATAAAATGAACTAGGTGCTGCTTTCTAACCAATAGCTATTGCATAGGCCTTGGTTGTTAGCAGCAGAAGTCAAGTACAATATAAGACTTAAGCTATTATAAAATAAACCTTATAACTCAGGGCAGGTTTGCTGGGACTGGTGTATGTAAAAGACATTTTCTGGCCTCGGAATGACAGATTGTCTTCCATCGTCCAGAAACCAGCTGGAAAAACTATCCCTTCCTTTGATTTAACTCCCAGGGATGTTGTTTTTCTTTTCAGCTCTTTCCCTTAGAATCTATCCATTAAATGCAGAGCAGCGAAGTTTGCTTTTTATGGAAAATATCTATGAACAATGGAGAAAGGACAAAACCCTACTACGGCAAAAGAGCAGTGGCCATTCCATGAATTCCATAATTTTCCAAGGAGTGCTGAATGGCTCTGGTGTCAGGGAGTGAGGCTTTGCACACTCCAGTACCAGTGCAGAAGGAAGGGTCCTGCTGTGTGTGACAAAGACCAGTGGATCTCTGTGCGGCTGGCTGTGTGTGATTACAGATGGCAGGCAGGGCAGCTGGGCAGGGCATGTGCCTTAGGGAAGGTACGCTGTTCTCTGCCTGCCCCTGGCCCTTAGCTCCAGGAGAATTCCTGCTGGCCCTTTGGACAAGGCTGATCCCAAATGTGCTATGATGAAAACTTGCTGCCTTGTAGAGCTGATGGCTTAAACCTTGTAAATGAGGAAGGGACTGGAGTGTAATGAGCCTTCTGCTACAGGTGCTGGTAATGATTCAAATAGCAGGAGGCAGGACAGGTCCTAGCTAGACAGGATCCTGTCCAGGGTGGGCTCCTGCCCTCCTGGTGGGGCTGGCATTGGAACTAGCCTGGTTCCTGAGCAGGGCTGCATAGCACAGGGACTTTGGTGATACGTCAGCCAGTGTTTTGGGTTGCTTAGGTCCATCTGAGTTCAGTTCATGGCATTTCTCCCTTGTCTTCTGTAAGCTGAAGTTGGGTCTTGAAAGAAATGCAACCATTTCATCTTAGCATGTCATTAGCTATTTGTTGCCCTCCCTTTACAAAGGTGAGTGCTGCCTTTTTGTTTGCTATGGTGATGTGTCCTGATACTCAGTAATGGCTGTTCCTGAACACTGACGCTGAGGACATGACAAATGAGCAATATCACAGGTTTTGGAGTTTAGTATGTCGGGAGACACAATCAGGCGTATTGATTCTTTCTTTCTTACATTTCCTTTCTAATTAAGAGCAGGTTTTTGATTGTGGAATAATTCTGTGTGTTCCTTAGAACAGTCACTTGTGGAGACCATGAAAGCTAAGCAAACTCAAGAGGGAAATAATTTCAACAGGGAAAAAGATTTTCTATTGGGTGATATCAATACTTAGTGGATAGGAAATGGCCACTGCTCACTAGCTGAGCTAGGAAGAAATGCACATCTGTGGAAGACAGATGAAGAAAACTGTAATGCCTGGGAGGATCCCTGCAAAGCACACGTCGTGCTGCTTTGCCTGTGGTGGGTCATGCTCCATGGGCTGCAGTCACACCTGGTTCTGAGGTGGCTGCTGGTGCTACCTGGTGACTTGGGGCACCCACTTAGGCACAAATTTGCCTGCCGTCGTGGACTGAGTGTGTTGGGTTGGAATCATTACTTCTGCAGTTTCCCCACAAGAAAATCTGCCTGGGAGACCTGTCCCAGCAGAAGTAATCCTACTCCAGCATGAGGAAGGCTTTCTAGAAATCATTTGAGCTAATTAAAATGAGAGATCTCCACTGCCAAACCACAACTGCTTTCTAGTGTCTGGAATCTTGCTTTAAACTTATGCAAATACATGTGTTCTACATCTGTTCTGGAGAGTTCAGCCCTGACATTCTTTCATTCCATGCAATATTTGCGAAATAAAAGTTAAAAAAGAGCATTGGATGTACTTCATACAAATGAGATATTTAGTCAGCTTGGAGGTGCTTCTAGGTGGTTTCAGTGCTCAGGGACTGCTCCTGTCAGCTTGCAATTGAAGTTGGTAACTAGCTGTGACTGACTCTGCTCCCACTTCAGTTAATTGTTCCAGGTCTGTCGTTGAAAGCAAGATGGAGGGGGAATGTACTGGCAAACATAAACAGCAGTGTCACTGCAGCCCCTTCTCCTTTCCTTTGGAACGCACCACAGTTGGAATGGACACGGGACTGTCAGTACTTGCATCAGGTGCTTGCCTCTGAAGGCTTTTCCCTAGGCTCTGCTCCAGGGGGTTTCTCGTTTGTAAGTGCCCCTGCTTTGTTTAGCAACAGGAATCACTGGACATGAATATCTTAGGGACAGACTCCTGTGTTTGGTGATCAGTAGCAGTGAGATAGTGATTGCACACAAAGCAACGTCTGTTCTCTGTGGAATTGTAACAGTTGTAGGAGGTTTTTTTGTTCAACTGGCAGCATTTGAGATAAAAATATTGTCTATCATGTAATTCTGAACTACTGTTGACAGACTTGTCAAAATAAGGTGGGATAAAATAATCCAAATTTTTCCTTTTACTGGACACATGAAATTAGACAGAGCTGTTAATTAGTATTTGTTGAGTCATTTTGCATCCCAGTGCTTGATTTCCTTTCCTCCGGCTCTGAACACAGCTGAGACCCAGAAGCTAGAGATGTTGATAGTAGATATTGCCAGAGTCAGTGTCTCAGGTTGTGCCCCCTCAGTGAGATTTGCTCATTCCTTGGCCCTGTGTGCTCCATTCCCTTCTTTTCTATGCTGTGTGCAAGTCCAGCCTGCAGTGCAGGTGGGAGTAAAGCCCTCCACAGGAGCAGTGCAGGGTCGAATACTGAGTGCTGCTGTGGAGTAAGCACGGGGCACCTGCCCGTGTTGAGTGAGGGCCCAGCTGAGGGCTCCTGTGCTGCAGGACACGTGTCACCATTCGCCTCTGGGGCAGCCGAGCCCAGAAACAGCACCTGGGGCTCCAGGCACAGAGAGGCGGGTCAGACCTGGCTGCCACACATGTCTACACACGGGTCAGGAGACAGACCTCAGGGATCCAGATCTGCTTGTTCCATTCAGCAGATATTTCTGACATACAGCGCTCAGTGACCGGCTTTCCCCAGGAGGTTTTCTTTTGGCATGTGTCAGGCACAGACATGATTGTCACACCAAAATGGTACAGAGGGAATTTATAGCAACCGCTGTCTGAGGGGGGAGCTGAGTGGGGTAAGAACAGAAAAACAGGCAGTGAGATGACAAATTGTCTTCCACCTCAGATCCTAAATATCACTGGGTTAAGTAAATTCAGCAGAAAATGACAACTTCCCCCTGCTTCAGCATCCCAAAGGGCCCTGGTTGGGGAGGACCTGGAGGAGGCAGGAGGTGTGCTCCCCCAGGACCCTGCACGGCCCTAAGGGCTTCTTTCTCCCTCCAGAGGGTGTGCGGCCTCAGACTTTGGGGGTGAGCGCATGGGCGAATGATGACCACGTGCTTTATTACAAAAACAGGTACTTTGGTCAAATATAAAGAGAAGGTAATGGGAAACATTTGCTACCCTTTCTTTTTTATTTAAATAACCCCCCAAACCACAGCCCAGGCTTACCTGAGATCCAAAAGCTGTATTTGTGATGCTATAAAGGTGGATCCCTTGGGGCTGCTCCAGGAAGAGAGTGCTGCTGTGGGAGGAAGGCTGTAAATTGTTTAAAACAGCAAGTGCTGTATGAGGAAATGGTACCAGTGTATTGGAATGGATTGTGCATACAGGACAGGAGACGTATATTTATTAGCATAAAATAACGTTGACTTGATAGCAGCTTCCTGAGGCTAGGCTAGACTCTGGAAATGCAGAGATGGAGACCAGGAGTGTCCTGCAGCACACGGAGGAAAATGAGCTATAAAGTTATCTGCCCAGGAATTTACCGTAGGAAAAAGGGAAATCTGGGGAGGAACTCTTGACCCTGTATGTTTTTGATGTATATTGGAGCCTTTCTCCAGCGTGGGCTGTAGCGGTTTCCAGCAAGATCTGTAAGGACGTGGTGGTGCCAGCCTGGCTTCGCACACACCAGAGATCTTGGCAGGTGAAATAAAACCCCAGGGAGAGTCTGAGGGGGCACAATGAAGGAAGTGGGGAGGGAAGGACTGTGCTAGCACAATGCAAGTGCATCATTCCACATTCTTGGGAGAGTTTTGCTGAAACGTCCAGTTTTAAAGAAAATATTTGGGGATCATTATTACAGGAAATAAATTTCATGGTGTTTTTAAGTTGTATCTATAAAAAGCTAGAAAGGATACTGAGTAGACAGTCCTGGTCTGGTGAGCGGGCCCCACAGCTGTGTTGGCTTCACAAATGTTTTGCATGTGCTGTTCTTAAAAGAGCAAAGGAGAACAAAAGGGGGAGAAAGCCCAACACAAAAACCTTCAGTCCCCCCATCTTCCAAACCATGAGAATTTTTCCTGGCTTTTTTGTATAATAACTGTATCAATTATGGTTTGAGTTTTTTCCGCTGAGTGTTTGAAGTAATGAGTGAGAGGGCTCGAACTCCAAGAAGCAGCAGCTGGGAAAATCAGGCATTGCGAGCTGAAATTGCAATTATGTAAATTGCAGCTACTGGATGTGTAGGCATGGGGCCCGGGGAGCAGAGCTGGCAGGCTCTCAGTGATGAAGCAGAGCAATTCCTGTTGGTGCTGTAAGGCAGGGCCACGCTCGGCAGTTCGCTCGCGGGCGTGAAATCGTGTCACGGACGTGCCTGCTTGCTGCTGCTATTTTGGTGTGCGAGTCAAGTGGCTGGAAGTGCCTATCTTTAATGATTTCCTCTTGTTTGCTCTGACCAACAGCTGCACCACATTGTCTGACACCACTTAGAGTGTTTGCTCGCCAGTGCTCTGCAGAGGCGAAAAGAGAGGCATTTAATCTAATCTCCTTGGATGTCTCTGTGTTTGCACTTAGGAGTTTTCTTTTCTGGAGTCTTTGGGCAAGTGCCGAACAAGTGAATGTTGCAGTTTGACTCAGGCTGCCCTCTGAGCCCGATTACTACTAGGAGCTCCTGAGGCATCTTGAAGAGCTCTTTGCTATAGGGTACAGCAAGTAGGAAAAAAAATCTTGTTACTCAGAATTGCCTTTGAGCATCCAGCTGAGCAGTTCTGAGGAAAGCCACGCATGGAGCTTCTTCAACTTGTTAACCAGGGATTTAGACCAGAGCATGATCCTCATGAAATACATGAAAACTAGGGTTTTGTTAGGTTGTTTTTGTTAACTCAAGCCTGCACTGAGGCAGGAAGGATGCACAGGTCTGACTGGAAGTGAATTCACAATGCGACGTGGGGGCCCAAGTCCGCCTTGTGTTAGCTGGAGGCGTGACCCAACCTACAGACAGTCATTCAGGTTCCTGAGAGTCATTGCAAGGAAGTTCCTACTCACCTGCTCAGTCTTTGTGCTAGGGTGGTCACTGCAAGGACTTCAGGCTGCTAGGAGGTGTCTGTGCTGGCAATGGACTGTCACAGCTCTTGGTCCTTAGGGAAATTTACTGGGCAGTACCCACAGCAGCCTTCTGAAAGGTTGCAGAAATGTATGGAAATGGACGGTTATTAACAAGACAAGCTAAATATATAACTTTATGCTGTGCGCCTGTACTTTATTGCCCAAAAGGTTTCTGCCTACATTAAACAAAAATAGGCAGCTAGATCCCTGTGCTTCCCTTTTCCTCCTCATAAAACTGCTCTTCAGTCAAGGTCTTTTTCCCTGTGAGTCAATGAGTTTTTGCCTAATACTGAAAGCCTTGCAGAAGGTGGACCTCTGCTGTGCCCAGAGACAGCAGTGGGAATCTCGGGACACCAGTGACGGGTCTGTCACCTGAAGGACTTGCTAGATTCTTGACCCTGCTCACAGTTGTGAGCGTTGTTTGAATCTGAGAGCTGTATGAAGTGACTGGTTTTATCCTCAGCTGGTGCCAGTTTTCTGTCTCCACAGCACCGGTGTGCCAGGCTGGGGGTGAGCTGTGGAGATGGTAGTGAAGCACTTGTGCTGACTCACACGGAACACGTGGGGAGTTAATAGAAGGGAGCTCTCTTTAACACCGAGATGTATGCTTTAACAATAAAACAATTTGCTTTCTCCATCCAAATCCCCAAGTGCTGTTTTGGAATACTATCTAGAGCAGCAACTTTTCATTTGTAATCCAGCTTGCATAGCAGACACTGGAGGCTGGGTGCAACAAATCAAGATGGAAATGGCCGGTGCATACTTGTCGGTTTGGCCATATGCTGCAAGCAATAGTTTTGACAGATGCATTCTTCCCTAGAGATTGCCTTTAGTTCATCAGTCTTAGGTTAAATGTGAAGGATCTGAGGTAAAATTCCAGGGCTCCGCCCATTAGACACCAGGTCCATAATGTTTGTGTTAAAAGAGCACGATGGGAAAGGTGACCTGGTGCTTGGGAATTGAATGGGTGCCAGTGGTGCTGCAGCCTTGTGTTCATGATGTCATACCACACACATTTCTTACGGGAGGACATGATGGCGTTGGGTAAGTTCTTGTGCACAAGGACTCTGCAGGTCATGTGCAGAGGGCTGGTTTTTATTTAATAACTGAGGTATGCAGGTGCTAATTTGAACCAGATGTGTGTGAGGCCAAAGCCAAAGTTTGTTACACCACAGTGAAATGATGGCCTTGCATTTCTGGGACTGGAAGGAGGTTTTGGATCAATCTTTATTTACTAAAATATTTAGGCAGCTATGAATTCTAGTGCTTGAACTCTTCATTTCAGTTTTGCTTGAAGAATTACCTTCCTCTATTTCCTCCCTTCATTCGAAGCCCCTTTGCTACGGTCACACTTGAGGAGACCTTTCTGGAGCGGCCAAATTGGTACCAGACCATCAGGAGATCTCACTTCCCTGCCAGTCAGAGGTGTTGGCATTGGTGTCTCTGCAGAGGCAGGCTTTGCCATGCGCAGGGGCTCTGGCACAGGCCGCCTGTGTGTAGTCTGAGATAGTCCTGGCTCTGGTACCCCAGTCCCTCCAGCATCACGGGCATCTCCATGGATGTTGGAGTGTGGTGGATGCAGGCACAGGTGTGAGCAGGCAGCAGTGCAGAGGAGGGGCTGCCTCATTAGGGAATATATATATATATGTGTGTGTGTATCTATCTATATATATATGTAAATGTGTGTGTGTGTATATATATATATATATATATATATATATATATATAATGTTTTCTCTTGCCTACCTTATTATCCTCTTCAGACAGCAGGAAATAAATTGACTATTTGCACAATGTGATGTATTTCAATTTCATCATGCAACAGGCAGCAGGCTACATGAGACAGGTGCATGTTGCCTTTGGTCTGCAAGGGTGGCCAGTCCAGGAACTGTAATGTGTTCCAGGTTCATGGAGACAGTGAGGAAAAGACTGACTGCTATGGCTTATGCCACGCTCAGTGGTGAATTTCCTGTACTTTGGTTGGAAGTCTGATTGAATCTGTCAGTGCTGTAGGATAAAATGATGATGTTGGATGAACCTCTAGGGTATTTGGCTAGCCCAGAACCTCAGTGGTTTGAAGTTAGTCTGAGCCCTGGAACTGTGGTGTGGCTGTGCCAGAGGAACAGGGGAGGCTGCAGGCTCCACCGTGGGAGTGCTCCCAATCAGCCTGAGAGGCCCTACACAGATTGGCATTTCTGTTCTCAGTCAGATTCTTGGTTTGGTGTGTTTGGCCAGTTCTGTACCTCCTGGTGCAGTGGGTGAATCGGAGTATTCCACCTGCACCTGGGTTATTGACAGGAATTCCAGAGTGAGGCTTCAACATGGCTGTTCTGAACAGTGTTTTCTCATGTGGAGACTGCCTGGACTGCTTAGATTTTTGGCATAACAACAGGTTAAGAGGTCTTGCATACTTGTGAGTTTGAACCTCATTAAGAGGTTTTCTTTATCAGTGCTAACCTCTCGAAATCAAGAGTGTTTTGCTTCTCAGGTTTCTGCTCATCTTTGCTTTTTCTCTGCCTTAATAATATTTGTATGTTCCAGGGATGTGCTTTTGCTGCTGTGTAGCATAATAGCAAGATATGCTCTAATGCTTGCATGAAATTTTATTCATCCCGTTTCAGTGCTCACTGGGGAGTCTCTTATGGCGCCTGAAATGATTAGATATAGCAATGCTGCTTTCCATGATGGGTCTGACTTTTCCAGTCACAGAGTTCCAGCAGTAACTATAGTTTGGAACTGAGCTGCTGAGAGCATGCTTAGCCAAGTTATAGATGCATGTGTAGGACTTGTTCAAAATAGTTGTGATTTTACTGTATAGCAATCGCTTTCACCAGAAGAGAGCATGGAATTGCTGTAACCCAGGTGCCCTTTTTGTTGTCCTGTGGTGAAGAAAATCCATTGTGTGGAAGCTGTCATTTCCACAGGCAAAATGAAGTATTTTTCATAAGGTGAAATCTTCAGTTTTATTTCTGTGCAATGTGCTCAGTGTGATTATTGAAAGAACTAAAAGCTGAACAGTGATGTGAGAGCTGGCAATGCAAGTGCTTTTAATTAACTTTCATAGCCCAATGCACTTAATGGAGACATAATATGTGTCCAGCTTGATGTGAGGTGTGTTTATTCAAACCATCAACAGGAGGGTGTTTTCAGCTTTGTGATGTACCCCTCCTCAGGTAGCCAGACGTGGAGAAAGCAACTTCTACCTAGGCCAGTACTGCTGTGGAACCGTAATATCCATTCTCTGAATCCTGCCAGCTCCATTGCTTCCTTGATCTCTTTTCCTCCTAAATGCTCTAGAGTTGAAAGAAATAAAGACTGGGTGCTCATGTAGTGGGTCAGGTGAGCTCTTACCAGACAGCTTTGTTAAAATGGCAGTAGCTTGGATTCATATCAAACAACTCTTGTCATCTTTCCCTAGCGTCTGTCTGGTCTACGCAGCGAGATGTACACAGGTCTTCTCTTTTGAAACCTCCTTTGTTGTGGGGTTTTTAGCAGAGTTGATCTTGCTGCGTGCCTTTGCTATGTACACACAATTGCTGTCTGAACAGTGGTGTGATAATGAACTTGTTTCTCATACAGGTGACCAGTCTAAATGAAAGGGAGTTATGTTTCAGTCTTATTTCTTTAGGGTTTTTTTGACCACTCTAGAATCTCTTTCTTCTTTCCCAATGGAAATCAATGCTTTTTGTTTCCAAGAGCCATCTTGTTTTATTAGAAGCAATTGATAGAAATGGGTCAGAACACAAGTGTGTTTTTAAGCTTGGACGTATCAGTTCCCTGTTACTTCTGCTCTTTTGCTTTAGTCTTTTGTATAGGAACATATTGGATTTGATGGCTGAACTCAGACTCCAGCAGGAACAGCCTAGGTATAATTTTCCAAACTTTGCTTGTGCCTGAGGGGCACCAGAGGAACCTTTGTTGCAGAAGGTTATGTGCTGCCAGCCTCATGCTGCTGGTACCCACTCATGTTAGCGTTGGTGATCTAGACTGATAGTGGAGCAAGTAAAATTAGAAAACTCCCTGGTGAAAGAGAAACGTGGATTCCTTGCCATTCCATACAGCAGAGGGATCCTCTGCGCTTTTCTTCCAATGCCCTTACCTCTGACAGCCATCAAGAAAATGAGGCAGGAAAAGGCTTGAGTTTTCTTGAAAGCTTCCAGCTTTGCTTTGACAAGGTAACATCCGTCAGCTTTTCTTCACACTCGATCTCAGCACGAGGATCCTGGTGCTCTGCTGTGTCCTGTGCCTCTGCAGTGTTCCTGCTCATCAGGATGTAAAACTCTGCCTGCAGGGTTATTCGCAAATGCAACAGAGCTGTTGCTGACAGGCAAAAGGTAGACAAGCAGGAAAATGTCTTTTAGGAGTATTTTTGCATAGCTTCAATAGCAGTTCTTTTACATTTTTTCTTCAGGATGGCAACTTGATCACAGTCTAGGCCTGAGCTCACCTTGTCCCTCTCTGTCCCTGAAACAGGTGTAGCACAGCAGCTTACTTGCACCCAGCGTCTGTCTCCGATGGATTTAGAGAGAAACTGCCAAAGATTATTATATAAGTTTCCCTGGGAATTGTCAGGGATCATCCAGTTGTGGATCCCATATGAAACAGCCAGAGTTGTGATGGGAAACCACAGGTCCTTGAGATGTTTTCTTTTGAGGCGCTGGCAGGAGGATGCCATTGGCCCGTGGCTGAGGTTACAGTGACCTGCTAACCCTGTGAGCTGCAGCCAGGCGGCCGTGCCATGGCTGCAGCAGGGATCCATTGCCCACCAGTAGCCCCAGGGGTGCATATCTGTTAAAGCCCACGTTTGGACATGTTTTCTGATATTGGGTATTGTTGGTGCTGACGTGTCTGCACTACTTTGTTGCATGTGGTGAGGAAAGCATTTCCATAAATTACAGAGTTCTAGCTTCCACCTCTGCTGGTGGTGTTTCACACTGAGCATAAATTCTCTCCTCTTGAACAAAACCAGTAATTAATAGCACAAGCTCAGGTCACTGACTGTGCTGGGATCCCTCCAGCTCCCTAGGCTTTCATGGTGCAGCTACAGCACATAAATTGCCTTTTATTGCAGGCTTGTCCTGTTTATTTTTTCATGAAAAGGTTAGGACAGCTGAAATGATGCCTGGGGGAAGAAAAGCTTATCTCCACCAGGTCCCTGTGTTATTCCCCATGTCCCAGTTGGACTCTGCAGCATTACAAAACTTTCCCAGTTTGAAAAGCAGCTCGAGTTCTGCGCTCGGAGGCCCCAAATGACAATAATTTTGCTTCTGGCCATCACGAGATATTGCAAACACGGTGTGCTTACAGTGGGGCTGGGGAAGTCACACAGGGACCACATTCTTTGGAATCCTCTTGGTTTTATCACTGCGGAACAGCCCACAAAGATTTGTATTACTGCACCTGAATAAATAGCGCCGTGCACTTCCCCCCGGAGGTCAGCGCTTGTGCGGGGCCGTTCCTGGGCCCTTCCCGCTGCTCCTGCCGCAGCCTGGCGCCCATGCCACCTGAGCAGGTGTCACAGGGCCATGTTTGTGCACGCTCCTCTTGAAAGGCCAGCTGCTGGCCGCTGGCGGCTCTTTGTGCAGCACTGTTTTCCCAGCAGGCAGGAGCAGCGTTCCTCCGCGTGTTCGCAGCTACAGCCACCGCCGTGGTGCTAGCAGCGCGGCCTTGCCAAATTCTCCAAATACTTTAATTTCATTGCAATGCGTAATAACAGGTGTACGGTGTAGTTGCCAGTTTCTGCTTGCTGGCTGGGTGAGTAAATTATTCGTTGCAAAATGAGAACTGTATTTAATTGATATTTGAAGATAGACATGGCTAATAGCAAGTGCACAAGCTTGAGCTGTGAACTGTTAGAGTTGGGTTGCTGGCATTTCCTTGTGGTTGCTAGCTAGAGGAAAACACCTTCCTTGAAAGCCATTCTCAGCTGCATAGAATGGTATGAAATGTGTTACTTCAGAAATCTGTTTTCCATATAATTCCTAAGGTTTTGATTACAGATCTCTCTCTCTCTTTTTTAATCCTTTTTCCCCTCTTTTTGAGTCGGTGTTGCTGTTTGAAACTGTAGCAAAAAGCACTTCTTGTGTAGCTCCACCATGGCTGCTCTGCAAATACATTTTTTAATTTAGAAATCTGAGCAGACACAAAAACCAGATTTCCCTGGTTTTGGCTGTGGAGGCTTTTGGGGCTTACATGGTCTGACTACTGCTGAGCTGAAGTCTGATTTCAGAGCCAAACTTCTTTTTTCTACATTTCTTGTGCAGACCAGACATTTGTACTAGGCAGGACATATTGCCAAAATATGGAATTGCACCTCCTGCACACAGATATTGTGGAAGGAGTCTCAAAATGACTGCCTTCTGCCAGGTCAGATGCTCACGTGAGAAGGGAAGATGGTAAAGGTGTTCTCAGAGCTGTGCCTCACTGCCTGTGGGGTCCACCCAGCAGAAGAGGGGTACAAGCACAGTTTTGTAGCTCACGTTGTGCCTGCAAATAGATGTGGAACTGGAAGCTGTTGCCTAGAAGCTTTGCTGATTTATGTGCTTTGGGGGTGTGGTCCCCTTGTCCTGTTATCTGTGCAGTTTGGAGTTCTAGGTTCCATGTTTTGAGCAGAGTTTATGCTCTGGAGCAGTGTGAACATCAGCATTTCCTCAGTCAGAAATGCAGTTGACATACTTTTCAGCAATTCTTTCTCCAGAGGGAGAGTCCAGGATTTCTCTCTTATGTGTTCTGCAGTACTCGTGTTTGGCAGAGGATTTGGGGCCTTAATGTTCGGTTTCTGAGGGCTCTTTCAGGTTTCCTGAATAATCCCTTTTATACACATTTCAGAAGGACTGTGTTGGGGGCTGCAGCCAGAGTTTGCCTCTAAATGACCTTAAGAAGAGGCTTGTGGGAGTAGCTGTCTTCAGCAGGTGGGCAGCACCCAGATAAGAGACCTGCCTCTTGCAAGTCTGGAAGCACCTTTTATTATCCCTGTGTCCAGTCCACACTGGTCCCAGGATGGGCAGCACCTCCCCTGCTGCAGGTGAGAACAGACTGTTGGTGCTGCCAGAATCTCTGCAGAAACACCTGCAGAAAATCCCTGGTCCATTTGGAGGTCAGGGCACGCTGACAGAGGGGTTAATTGCTCTGAGTATCCCGCAGGCCTATCTGGGGACTTTGGACTTGGCTTTGTATGTCTTTAACAAAACAAGGGACTTTTCATTTAATAGCGAGGGATAAGGCTTTTGTTTACACAATGTAGTATTTCATCAAATGCTACATTCTTTAAGTGAAAAAAGTAAAAACTGCAGGTTTGAAAGATGCTTGTGCTGGATTCGTGGCTGAGGGGGAGTGAGGCAGCAAATTAATTTCCAGCGAGACAGCTGCTATCGGCCAAAAATTAAGGGAGTGTGGGCTGCTCCCATTACTACTCAGGAACCTGGAGAGGCCAGGAACTATTCTCGGGGCAGGGCTGCTGTGCTGAGGGGACACCAGTGGCCCACTGTTCCACCCCTCTCTCTCAGCCCCTAGAATTCCCCATTTAGCAGCGTATCAAGAGGGGAGAGAGAACCTGCGTGTGCTGGCTGATGGGTCTCTGTGCTTAAGGAAAGCTTCTCTGAGCTGGGAATTGAGGTGCCCATGGGTCCTGTGTCTCAGCATGCTCACCTGAATATGCAGTTCCTGCTGCTGCCTGCTTTGAGCCTTGGTTTACTTCTGAGAGCTTGAAGTTGTTGCATTCATAGGTGCAGATGGAAGTTTAGAGTTTACCTTTTAGTACTGGAAGGTTTTCAGTTTTGAAACCTTTGCTCTCAAACAACCACGTAAATTGCTGCTGGGGGAAGAAGGTGGGACCAGACCCATGATTTTTGTTGTGGGAATGACACAACTTGCTTGTTTAAGAGATTCACAAACTGTGCTGTGTTTATACACGGAGCATAGTGAGCTTGTACCAGAAATAGGAAAAGAGCACAACAAAATACACAGATCCCATTCCAATCCACAGTCTCAAGTGAAATGAAGCTGTTCTGGGGTAATTATCCTGAGGGAGCCTGCAGCCATGCAGCCTGCCATGGTGGTGCAGGAGTTGTGGGAAGGGCATAGAGATGGATGTGAGCCTTGAAAGGGTGCTTGGAAGAGGGCTGGCATCTCCAGAGGGCGGCGAGGGGCTGCAGGTGCCTTGATGCCGGGCTCTGGGCTGGGGAGTTGCTGTTTTAGTGGCTGTTTGCTTTTTACCAACGTTGATTTGGTCAGAAATCAATGGTTTTCGACTCTCAGTCTCTCAGGATGTGAGCAGGTCCAACAGCATAAACAAAATAACAAGGGAAACCAATGGCTCATTGCTGGGCTTCCCAGGAAGGGGTGCTCAGGAGGGAGCCTCCAAAAGAGGAGCACGCTGCCAGGGCTGTGCAGGCAAGGAGCAGATGCTGTGGCTGAGAGGGGCACTGGCACCTGCAGAGTGTGTCCAACTCGATGTTGTGGAGCTGTGAAACTCGGCGCTCTGCCAGTCTCACCGGAGGAGGGGATTTCTGTGGGAATAGAAGTGGAATTCACCTTTTGATGGAGGCAGCGCGAGGGCCGGGGCTCTGTGCGCTGGTTTCTGTTGGCACTTGGTGCTGGGGAGGCTGAGCTGGGCACGGGCTGGGTGCCAGTGCTGTTGCCGTGCCCCGGACAAGGGCTCTCGTGAGACAGGGGCCAGAGCCAGCGGGGAAGCTGTGGCCGCTTGCTGAGGTGGCCTTGGTCAGTGCGTGTGTGCAGACGCCAGGTGTCTGGCAGGAGGGGCACTGTAAACAGCGCAGCCCACGGACTGGGCTCGAGGCACGCAGGTACTTTCCAAAGGAGCTGAGTTCCTGGTTGCTCTGGCTCTGCGCAGAAAGCCTGTCTGCTGCCCACAGGCTGTTTGTAGCCCGAGACAGCCGCAGAGCGTGTCTGCTGGTGTCATTCCCAACCGGCAGCAGGGGGAATTTCTGCTTTGCACCTCCGTTTTCATCTGAGCTCACTTAGAATAAAAGGCAATTCTGTTAACAGAGTGCTACTGAGGATCTTCCTTGGCACAGGAGAGACATTTTTCCCTTCCTAGGTCCCAAGCTTTCATTTGAACTCATGTGGGAGCACATGACAGCACTGAAATGCCTTTTCCTGTCAGTTCTGGGGTGCTTTTACCCCTGCGCTGGCAGCATACAAAAAGGCTGTGAACCTCTGGCCTTCTAGGAGATGTCCTGAGCTGAGCCAGGCCAGAGAGGGAAGGAGAGGCCAGGTCCAAGCCTTGCTTTGAAGATGGGTTTCTAGCATCAGTGCTTAGCAGGAGTGGAGTGCTGTTGAAATCCACTGTCCGGGAGATGGTTGGTTTGCAGATTACATGTCTAAAATCCTTTGTCCAAGGCCGAGGTGCAGGTTTGTTGCATCATGCCCCATATGTCACTGTGTATGTGGCAGTGGGGCAGGAGGAGATGGATCAGCAGAGGCTTTGAGGAGAGGGCTCCCTCCGTGTTAACGCATCATTGAACTGCAGGGGGGAATTTCAGCAAGTGAGCGTTACTCAAACTGCAGTTCATGTTCTGGAGATGGACAAGTACTGTGCTTTGCATCTGGAGTTCATTTTCCGTGTGTAAAATTGCACCTGCAGAAGGGGATTCCAGCTCTCCTGACAGCTCTGCTGTGAGCTTGAACAGTTTCACAGAACAAATGTCAAGTCTTTGAAAAGTAGCTGGGGCCCTGCTGGAAATTGCGCTCATCCAGAGCTCTGAGGATTTTTACCACCCCTCTCCAGTGAGAGCTCTGGTGGGATAAGCTTTGTTTTGGGCTTTGATGCATTTTCTGGGAGATGGTTTCCTCTGCCCTCACTCTGGCTGACAACTTAACATGTTTTCCTGTTATTTAATTTATGACTGAGGAAGCATGGCCCGAACTTTTGCTTGCTCTTCCCTCAGTTTCATCCTGTTTGTTTGCTGACTTCCACAGCTCAAAATGTCAGGTTTGCTTGGCTTCTTCCCCTCCCACCCCAGAAGGTTTCTGTGAATCACTGTTCACTTGGAAAAATGGGATGGTCATGGAATTTTTTCACTTAACATCTTGATGCAGGCTCAGATACCTTGAAAACAAGCGATTTCAAATGATTTCCAGAAATGCATCTGGAATTCTGTGCTGCATTTTATTCAGTGCCAGGTGTTTAGGGGATGCCCTGTTGGTGGTGGTTCCTGCAGAGCTGGGCTCTTCAGTGCCCATCTCTGCAGCTCACCCTGGTTCTTGACGCTGCAGTGTTGCTGGAGCCAGGTAACAAACAGCTCCAAAAGGAGGTTCTTGTTCCTCCAGGAGTTGCTCCTTCTCTGTAAATGCTACTGAGTTTTGATATTTTGGGTTTGTTACCCCAGGAGGACATTACTGGAGGGCTGCTTTCAAGTCTGTGAAAGAAATTCTGAACTTCCCAAGAAAAGCAGGATTTGCAGACAGCATCTCTCTCTCTCTTCAATGCTGCTTGTCATTTGTTTCTTTCTAATTGGCTTCTCATGAATACTCCCATCTCCTCCCATGGTGAGGCCACTCAGGAACAGTGCTGGATGTGTAGGGGCACTGAGCTGTGCAATCCCAGTTTCTGGATGTGTAGGGGCACTGAGCTGTGCAGTCCCAGTTTCTGGTTGTGTATACAGCACTGATCTGTGCAGTCCTGGGCTGAGGATGCTCTAGCAGTGTGGCACGGGTGGGACACACCAGCAGCAGTCCCGAGCAGTGCAGCCTGGCACGGGTCGGGCTCTCCCCACGCTGCCAGGACCTGCAGGGTGCTCTGGAGCAGCAGGGAGCCGTGGTGCTGGCAGCACACGGAGCTCCGTGTTCCTGCACGCCCCCGGGCTGGCCGGGAGGGCTGCTGCCCTTCCATGGAAGCACATTCCTGCACACAGCACGCTGCTCCGCGGGCAGAGCATCTCCAGACACCAGATGTGGGGATGGAGCACCTACTGTGCTTCAGCACTCAATTACTCAAACCCATAATACTTGTGCTCCTGAAATTAACCACTTTATGAATTATACAAAAGGAAATGATCAGTGTTGACAGCTGATCCTTTAAATGGAGTGTAACCAAAAACATCATTAAAAATACGTCTGGAGTTCACCATTCCACAGTGCTGATTCTCATCAAGTTTTGAGCTGCTGTTAGCAATGGCACGTCTTGCCTAAGATTCTTAATTTTCCAGGTATTGCCCTGTCTTAATAAATCTGCATTTCTCTTCAGTAGTAATTATGATTCCTGGGCAGAGCACCAAAACTTGCTGATGTTTTGAAGATGTCCTGATCAGCCAAGATTAGGACATGAGTTTTAAACTTTATTCTGTAGGCAGGGCATCCTTGATAGCTGACTCCATGGATAGGTTCATCAGGACAAGGAAGTGTGAATGGTTGCCTGTTCGTTAACTACTTGGTTTCAAGACTGGCTGTTGAAAGAATCCCACAAATCCACGTTAATCTCGTAAGGGAAATCTCTGCATTTCTGCTGACAACTGACCACACCAGAGGTATTGCTCACCTCTGGTTTTTGTCAGCTTTGGTTGTAGCTTTGTAGTGAGGAGGCTGTATTCCCTGTGGAGGTGAAGAGAACTTTCTTTATGCATCAGTCAAGGTGACCCAGCTGTGTTTGGTAAGCTGCTCTCTTTGTCTGAATTCCCTTGGAAGCTCCTTGGGAGTACTGCAGGGGCTGGCCAAAGTACATGCTTTTGAGCCTGTGGTTAAGGCAATCCCTTGCCATGCTTTTCATTTGTAAGATGTGCTGCACATTCTCCCCTTAGCTGTGACTCTTCAGAGCATTCTTCCACCTTTTCTTTTCCTTCAAGGTTGTGTGAGCGCTGTTGAAGTAAGTGTCAGCTTCATGTTCAGGAGTCATGAACTTTTGTGATCTTTTTGAGGGTTTTTTCCTTTCTCCTCATCTCTGGATCTTTACTCTCAGCATTTAAGTTGGGGTTTTTTTTTTTCACTTTTTTTTCCTTCTTGTCCATAAAGCCAACTAATGGTGCAGAGCCTGCTTTGCTTGAGAATACAGAAAAAGCAGTTCTGTTTTCAAAACCCAGTGAGCATAGGAAAGGAATATCAACCACAGCTGCAAGGTGGGAAGTGCCTGGAAACCCCAAAGCTTCGCCCACCCCCCATTAGTGGCAGAGAGCAGCTCCCTGGAAATAGGCCCAAATGGTTTTCTGCACCCAGCCAGGTTTGGCTGCCAGTCTCGTGATGGCAGTGATGTGATCAGTGATTCCATGCCTGAGGAATGCCTTCCTTCCCTTGCCTGGAGCATCCTGCCCCATCTTTGCTGTGAAAGGTTCACTGCAGCCTGCACAACAGTTTTGCAGCTTCATAATTTCTTTCTCTCCACCTTCTTTTGGTCTAATTTTGACTTTACCATCTGTCAGCATTTTCCTAGGACTGTTTGGTCTTTGAAGAGATGCACTGTTTTTTATATGTGTTAAAAATACTTGAATTGCTTTCCTAATGAAAATCAGTATGTTGTTTTCACCCTGGATTCAATAAGTACTGCTCATTGCTCTTAAGTAGTATTTACAAGCCCCGGTTGTTAAATCTGTCACAGTGACATGTAGTTGAGGCAGCTGATTAAATGACAAATTCTTACAAATGTAAACAAGAGAAGAGGAAATGTAAACAGAATATTGACTGGCACACAGGTATGTCTGAGGACATAGAGCCATTCATATCAGACTCACATGACAGTGGATTGTAAAAAGTGGCTTTCAGACTCCACTGATCCCGGCTGAGTTACCTGTGTCCCATTCTAAGGTCGAAGGCCTGTAGGCTCAGGGCTTTTTTTGACTAGTCGCTGTTTTGATGCCAGCTCATTTCCTGTGCTTGTGTCATCCTCCTATTCTTTCTGCAGTTGCTGGGATAAATCCAACAGCTCTGGATCCGTAGGAAGGAAACAGTAACAGGTCGTTACGCTACATTTTTAGGTTTGTGTGCCTAGTGATTCCAAAGGCACAACTAGGAATAAGCTTCTGTATTTTCCATGTAGCATTTCTGTTTTGTGGGGTATTTTTTTTCCTTTTTTGTAGTGCTGTCTACCATATCTTTGTACATGAGCAAGGATCCTTCTGAGTGAAGTGTGTGCCAGTGCAGTTGATAACATCTGATTGATTTATGTGTGTGATTAAATATATGGATCTGTCTTAGTTGAGTAATTGGCATACGTCTGAAAGAGTCACTGAGACTCTTGAGTTCTCTGCAGCAGATCAGGAGGGCAAAGAGATGATGATAATGATTGTTCCTTGCTGTGTGTGTGACAGTATTTGGCCGTGCCGCTCTGGCCGTGCTCCAGATTAGTCTGACGCCGCACATCGCGGGGGAAATGAGGCTCCAGTCTTCCCGTTGGAAAGGTGACAAAGCAGACACTTTGTTATCGAGGTTTTATTGTCTGTGTGGGTTTGATAAGGTCAATTAGTGTATTAAATCCTGCGACAGTAAACAAGAAGGTGCTTGGAGGAGAAGGTTTACCACCTCCTGTGCTGTGTTGTCGCAACTGATGTGCTGCTGTAGTGATAACTAAGAAGGACTTTGTGTCCCACAAAGTTTATGGCTTGATATGAACGTTTGTTTTAGATACTGCATCTCAAAATCTTTGGAAAGTGTTTCTGGGAGAGTTTCTTTTCCACAGTTGCTTGCTTTTTTTTTTTTTTTTTTTTTTTTAATGGAGGTTGCCAAGGCTTTTCTTTTTAGAGAATTTGCTTTAATTTGAAGTTTTATCCTCATGAATTCTGATGGTGGAAACAATTCCCAAAATGATGATGAATTCCCAAAATTGAATTCCCAATTCCCAAAATGAAAGTGACAGGGGGATATAAGGAGGAGCTTTTGCTTCTCCACTGGCCCTGGGGTCTCATGCAGGGCTCAGCACGAAGCTTGGCTTCCTCGGCTCTTGTGAATATTTAATTGGATTCAGAGCAGAGGGCAGCTCAGGAGACAGCAGTGCCCGGTGAGGTTGTGGAGATGAAGTGCCAGACCATGTGCTATGAGAACCTCAGGCATTTCTGGCCAGCGAATAAGATGCAAGGATGGGGAATGGGTCGCAGCATCTGTTTTACAGCTGCCGGATCACTAGGTAGATGGCTTTTGATGGTACAACAAAGGCTATTTCGTATCGGTGCCAGAGCTGCTCGGTGAGCTGGTGAGATATTTACTGATATTTACTTAGCTGCGAGCTGTGTGCTTCCGTGTGAATTGTCGGGTCCTGCCCGCCTGGGCGCGGGGCTCGGCCAGCAGCGCAGCCGGCGATAGCGTGCGAGTCCCCGACAGGACAGCGAGCAGGTGCTTGTTTGTCACACCGAGGAGAGCCCTGATCTTGGCAGTCATCTCCTGATAAGCCTCGTGATGTGGAGTGAGGGTGTTGTTTTTGCTGCCCTGCTGACTAAAGGAGCACAGCCTGTCTCGGGGCTGAGCTCTGTGTGCGCCTGGCGTGGCAGGCTTGCATGGGGATTTGCTTTGAGAATGTGGGCACACCTTTCAAATTTCCTTTTCAAATGTTCGTGCACAGCATTGCCCTAGTTGGGATCAGCTTCTGCAGGACGGGGCTTTGACACTATGGTTTCTTTGAGAAAATAATCATTAGCACTCGGTACCTACGCAGAACACACAGCATTAACCAGCAACATTTCATGGCATCCCAGCAGGACAGCTGATGTGCACTTGACCTGGTTTTGTTACATTCTGTATCTGCTATTGTAGGTATTTGTGATATTCTGTGATTACCGTTCTCATTGTTGGTGCCTTGCTGACTTGATGACTTTTAGAGACCTGAGGTGGAAAGTTTGTGCTGTAAAATATTCAGAATGTCTTTGTGTTCCTAATGAAGGCTTTGGTATCGGGTGCTTCACTTCCTGGCATGATCCCTTTCATGCCACTTCATCCCTTCCTTACTCTTGCATTTCCTTATCCTACTATACAAGCGTGGTAAAAAAATCAAAGATTCTTACGCTTCCTTTGTATTCAAAAGAAAATCCGTAGTAACCTGGTCTTTACCTCAGTCATGTTTTGCCCAGTGTCTCTTTTACCAGCTCTGAAAAGTTGTCTGGACTGCAGGAATATCCATCAGTGATCTCCCCGGTATGGCTGTACCCTCTCAGATGCTGACAAGGTACTGAACTGTAGTATGGAGCCAGAGAGTTCCAAAGAAAGGAAATTATTCCAAGTCGTCACATAGTTCTTACAAAAAGTAAAAGGAAAGATCAAAGCATTTGCTGACTATTAATTTCCAGCTGTATAAAGAGCATCCCTGCAGTGACAGAATAACATCTCTCCAGGAAGGCTTCTTCTTGGACAGAGCTCCTGGAATGGAGTTTCAAGAGCAGCTTTTCATGCTGCTCTCTAAATGGACTTCAGGTTATGCTTGAAATTGTTTTCATGGGGCATGTTCCTTCTGATTTCACATAGAATGAAGTTTAAAATATTTTTTTTGCTTTACCTTTGGGAGGAAGGGGGTGAAAATTTCTCAGAAGTGTTTTATTTGCATCATATTAATTGATTGTTTTGTGCAAGAAGTTGAATGGTGTGAAAACATAGGAAAGCAGGAAAGAAAGGAGCTGGAGGCAGGGGCTCGGGGAGAGGAGAAGTACTGAAGTTACTTCAGGCTTTGAGTCTGCAGGGCGATAAGTGAATTACTTCAAATGCCAGTTGATCTGGGTGGGAAGTGGAAAGCCACTGTAATCCGATTAATCCCAGAGCATGGGATGCCTCGCTGGCAGTGTGAAGGCAGCCCCAGCACATGCTCAGCTGTTGCTCTTTCACAATGCGTGCTGCAGTTGTCACTCTCAGGCTTCTGCCAGCAAAAACATCCGCTGGGTTCATTTTACCACCAAATATTTTTACACTTCTGTGCTAATAAATATAAACTACCCTGGCTGCAACTGCCCTGTCCCATCCTCCCGTTCCTTGCACTGCACCAGAGATGTGAGTTGAGCTAGGCTGCTGTCCTGTTCATCCTCCCAGCAGCCTGATCTCTCCTGTCCCAGAGGAGCTCCCCTCTAGTGCTGATTTTGGCTCCGGAATGTGGGGGTGAGCAGAAGGGAAAAACTTCAAATGAGCCTTTTGACACTGTGTCCTGCTTCCAGGGGAGCCTGGAAGGATTTTCCTCTAGCTGGCTGCTGTTACAGGCATGTTCACACATGTGAGGAGCTCAGGAGGTGGCAGAGTGCAGGCACTGCTTGTGTCCAGCGCTTTGTCCCTGGCTCACACTTGTGCCGTGCTCTGTGGCTGCAGTACCTCACTGACGCTCCGGTGCCACAGTGCAGGGAGGAGCACGGTCACTGGCAAGGTGGGGACAACACCATGTTCTTCAGAAGGGCATTTCTTGAAGGCTTCATCTGAACTCTCTTTAAGGGCGTGCCAAGCATTTAAGTACTGAAAATATACTTGTTTTCCCCGCTGCAGAGGCTTACACAGCTGAACTCTCCAATATTTATGTTTGACGTCAATGGGAATGTTGCCCAAATGTGGGATTAGAAGCACTGAGCTGTTCCCTGCCCCGTGTGCACACCAGCCGGCCCCATGCCATGTCACAGCAGTGTTTGGGGAATGCTTCCAGCCAGGGAGCTCTCCGTGCACTTGGGGCAGTGCCCTTCTCTAGGTACAGGCTGTGGCTGCTGCTGTGGGACAGGCGGGTGGCTGTCACAGGCTGGCTCCTGTGTTGGGTCTGCCACACTGGTGTCTGGCTCCCTTTGTGTGTTCCTGTGGCACCCGTGGAGGGCCTGGGCATCCATGGCATGTGAAACCACAGCTTTGTGGGGGTGAGGGGAAGAGGCAGTGCTCAAACCCAGCAGAGCCTTAGCACACGTGGCTGGATTGACTGCTTGGTAGGCTGAGGGTAGAAATGTCTGAGGGGCAGGTGAGTGGGAGGGGAGGGATGCTGAGGCCAAGGTGAGTGTCCACAGCTAATTATAGATAAACACCTGAACAGTGACTGACTTATTTCCAGTCATTTGGTTCAGGAGGTTGCTGACTCACTTCAGCACTGGTGACTCTGGGTAGTACTGACAGGAGGATCGAAGCTTTGCCCAAATAACACATGATTGGAACTTGTATGTTCCTTGTGGATGCACCAGTCCAGCTGTTTGCTCATTATCTCTGCATTTCCAGCTCGGAGAAGTGCTAAGCTCCCTCTCTGGTGATTGGGTCAGATAATGATGGGCTGGGTAAAAGGGTTAGGATATTAATCCAGACTGTATTCTCTGCTGTTAATCTGTAAAATGAGATATTAATAACCTGTCTCTGCCTTGGCTGAGTTTTTACCAGGGTGATTTTGACAATAAAGACATTAATGATTAAAAGGTTCTTGAATCTCTGAGGAGGAGGTAAGCTAAGATACCTGGGACGGCTCATTTCCAGAGAAGTGCAGAGAGTTCAAGGAGGATGGAATTCAGATGCAGGATTCTCCTGTTGTTTGACCAAATGATTGACAGATAAAAGTGTGGGTGTCTTATTTTCTGCGCGTAGAAAGTGTACTGGACCAAATTGGACATAAAAATATGGTCTCAATGTCTGATTCCCTCCTTCTGCCACAGGACAGCTGGGTTCCTCTCTCAGTATCTAAGGGCAGAGTCCAGCTTTGTATTGCTGTCACAGCCAGGTGATGAAGGTGGCTTTCTCAGGTGGAAATCTGAATGCCCTGCACCTGGCCGGTGGATTTCTATATGTTTCTAGCAATTTCAGTTTAGCAGATGTTGGTACAGACCTGCTTTTCTCCCTGGATGAACTGAGCAGTGTTTGTCAGCTGCATCCCTGGGACGCCAAAAGCCTTCGTGTGCGAGTCTGCTCTGTTCAGCCCCGTGCTGCAAACATCAGGGAGCAACTGTTCCTCTCAGAGCAGAGGAACTTGCTCACCTTAGTGGAGGGGTGGCAGTGAACTTGGGGATCAGAGTAATGAGGTCAGAGCCAGCTACTCTGCAGCACTGGTTCATATAGAAGCAGAACCTTTTGCTTCTGAAGCACATCATAGAGTACCTTCTGCTTTGAGTGGAAAAAAAAAAAAATCTCCTTTCTCTTTAAATCTTACTGCTGTAATTGTTGTCAGTCCACTGCTCTGACTAGCATGAATGTATTTCTCCATCACAGATGTTGTAGACATTTGCATTCTGTTGACATCAATATTTAATTTTATGTTTTTAAAGCTCAGTGTAGTTTTGCTAAAGAGTTACATAAATAAGAACACGTGTGTAACTGAGCTGCATCCCTCCCCACAACCTCTTGGAATCCAGTCCTTCACTTCTGGGTGGTCACTGTACTTACGGGGTGTTTTCATAGCGGGTATATAGTGGGAGCTGTCTGGTATAAATGAGAATACAACGGAATTCTGTTTACAATTAGGACACTTGAACTATCTTGCCTCAGTTGTCTGTCTCTTCCTGTGGTCAGTGCAAGGAAATTGGTTTGTTATTACAGGGACAGCTTGGGATGTGTTTCAACACATCAAGAAAAGCTTTACTTGGAGGAAGGGAAAACATTCATCCTGTGAGGGCTGAGGATGCTGTCTTTGAGCATGGATGGTGAATAAGATGTATCAAATCCTTTAATATGGAAACCAAATCCCTAACAATCTGCATTATGCCTTTTACTTCTTGCCAGTCCCAGCCTGTCAAAGTTCATTTCTCTCAAGTTAGGCAGAATTGAAGTTTGTTTCAGGTTGAAACAGCTGGGGCTGTTCCCCATCCTGTCAGCGTTACTGTCCTAAAGGATGCTGCCCTACAAAATTCCTCTGTACTTGCTGTGCCTCTGGCCTCCCAGTGGATGGAGAGATGCTGCTGTACAAAATTCAGTGTGAAGAAAACGGATTTGTTCAAAAATGAGAGGGGTTACTGGACAGCTTGTTCAGTGTGCACAGTTTCCCAATGCTGCCAGGAAATGCCTGTAGCTGCAGGTGGGCACGGGCATCCTTGTGCCTGAAGGCAGCTTGTGATGTCACAGCCTTGGGCTTCTACAAACTGAGACAGCACATCAGAGATGTGCAAGGTTTTGGTAGGGGTGCTGGTATTGCTGCCTCACCTGATCATTCCTTATCTTTCTGCTAGAATATTTTATTACACTGCTTTTGTATGTTCACGTCCTGGAGCATAAGGGTTCCTGTGTATCCTTGCTGCTGAGGATTTTTGCATTACTTTGGACGTCACCTGATTGAAAACTGTATCAGAGTTCTAAATATAAGTATTGAGGATATGGAATGGTATTGACAGAAAGCAGTAACTGAATGTGTGATAAATCCAAGTGAAGATGAAGGGCACGTTTCTGCCCAGCACAGCCATGGTACATCGGACTGCATTTCCAGTGAGTGCTGTTGGGCAGTAAAGGAAGAGGGCTACTGGAGCTCTTGGCTTAGGAAGGGTTCAGCTCACACCCAAGAAGAAGGCACTGGACTAGAACGTGCTTTTGCCTGATGTGTTGCTGATTTTCTGTTTGGCTGAGGGAAAGGGTCGGAATAGTTCAGAGGAGCTGAAGCATGAATAGAAAGGTTTTTTGGTTTTTTAATTCCAAATGAAAAATAAGCTGATGAAATGGGGGAGAAAATTACCTTGTTAAATATGAAGGAAATATAATTAGAGGGCAAGTTGTCAGTATAGAAATAAAACCCTAGTTTTGATGTTTTAGGCTGAGGTTCAAAGTGGCGGTGGAGTGCTTCAAGATGTTTGTGTACCTGTTTGGGAAGCATTCCTGTGTATATTTTCAGGGCTGCTCATTGTTTCAGATAATTTGTTGAAATAAATTAGGCAGGGTTAAAAATAAGCACTGCTGGTCACTTGGTGCTGACCTTCTTGAGTTCACTGACTGCTACCTTTTCTTTCTGCGTTTAGATTCTTGCCCAGTTAGGACAGCCAGGAGATTATATTCAGGGATTCAGTTATTTGCTGTTGGCCATCACTGGTTTTGTCAGAATAGTAGGATAGGGCATCCTTGGAGACAGAGGAGACTTGGCAGTTATTATGGCTCTATTTTCCTTCTCTTTGTCCAGGCAGCTCTTGAATATCAGCACCCTTCTGGTTTACAGACATACACAGAACTGTCAGCAATGTGCCTCTGTGTTTTTGCAGCCAGGCTCCTTGTTAAGTGCTGCCTGTTTGGCATAGGTGGGTGGGCACACAGCGTCTGTACAGGCAGTGAAGCCTTATCTATCGGTGTTTTTGTGTCCCACAAGCACCACAACCAGCCAGACCCTGACAGGAGCTCTGTCACAGTGTCTGTGACTGGTCACGGCCCCTGAGGTGGGGACTCCAATTCTCCGAGCCAATGAAGTCAAGGAAGAGTCAGAAGAGAACCGGAGGGTAAGAGCTTCCGAGCTTCTCCTATAAAGTGCCACACTAAAAGGGACACGTGGATGCCGTGCTCACTTTGAAAGGAGTTTCCCACTTGCTGTGTTCTTTGTGAACTGCAGTTACTCTGAGGGTTTGGTTTTCAGAAATCTCAGAAATTTCAGAGGCTTTGAAAGGTAAATTAATTTACCACCAACTACCCTGCTTGCTTTCTTTTAAACAGAACACATTCTTCTCAAATTGAAATATAATTATGGACCTGATGTACTCTGAACATTTCATTTATTCAAACTGAAAATTATATTCTCTGCAAGCTACTTTAAAGCCAAAATAAAAACCCCAACCTAATTATAGCAGCAGTGTGGAGGAGGTCTGCTAGGATATTGTATGATACATTTTGACAGCTGCTTTTTACTGGAAGGTTGTCAAGACCCTCGCAAAAATGTTTTGGAGTGCCCAAAATGCTTGAATCCAGAACCTGTAGCTGTTGTATCACCAGCAGAGTCAAGGACTGCTGCAATGCATTGGGCTGGGGCAAAGGCATGTTCTCATCCCTGCTGGGCTTCTCAGCTGCATTCAGGAGCTTTTGCTGAAGTAGTAAAGGGTGAAACCTGTATTGTGCAGGGTGAACCTGTATTTGGCACGTAGAAGACTCCAAAAATGTTCATTGGAGGAGAGGCATTTCAGATATTTGGAATTTCAAAGCTTTGGCATGGCAGTTCATTGTTACAGTTGTGGTCCGTAGGTCAGTGGCAGACCTTAACCCCCTCCTTTCTGCCACAGCTGTTGCCATGCGTGTGTGCTGTCCCCAGACCTGGTGAATGCTGACAGTTTTGGCCCGCGGTGCCTGGGTCTCTGTACATGCCAGGCACTGGGGGAGAGCCCAGTGCAGCTCTCCCTCAGCCCTGCTGTTGGCAGCACGTGTCCAGCGCTGCTGTGGTGCTCAGAAGCCGGTGCCCTGCGGCACGCTCAGTCCCCTCTTTGCTGTGTGGGGGTCCCTGGCACAGTGCTGCAGACTCTTACCAGTGCACCTGCTGATAATCCTTGGGGCGAGGCCCAAGGAGGAGGAATATTCAAGAACCTTGGGGACACGTGGTGACTGGCTCTTTGCTCACAGTGGGGATAGTACGTGGCTTTGGCTTCTTGGAGTATCACAGGGAAAGTGGTGTTCGATGGCCCTGCTGGAGAGAGGCATGGCTTTGGCTCTTAAAAACCCCAAGGAACAGACAGAACGGAAGAAAAAGGCAAAGAAAGAACTTGGGAGTTCTCTTCATCCTGTGGAGAGATGGCAGTTTTTACTGGGCTTTTTGGAGCATTGGCTTATTCAGTGTGTTGGAGGGAATATTGAAAAGAAAAAAACTCCCCTACATATGGGTTTCAAGGAAAACTTGTCTACTGAGGTTGCCAAAAATCCCCTTTCTTTAGAGAGCTGCCAATAGAGAAGGTAGAAGCAGTGGAAGACTGCAGTTCAAAAGGAGGATGAGGTGTTCCTGACAATGGAACTGCGAGTGGTAAATGTGATTTTTCACTTTAATGCATTGCAGTTTTTCCCCGAGTGTCTTTGGTGCCAGTTCTTATGCCTAATGGTGGCATGCAGCTGGATAGGGAAAATTGGAATGAGTTACATCCTGTATAGTAGTTGTCGTTGCTGAATGGAGAACTTTTTCTGGGAGATTTAATAACTCATGTTGTTCTTAAAAAGAAGCAGAAAATATTTTCTTGTTGCCCCATGTAGGGGAATAAATCAACAAGTTACACTATGTGTGATTATGGCTCTGGGGCTGAAGGCATTTAGGGATTCACTTGTTCAAGCGCTCATTTGCATCAACTGGCATTGGCTCAGACTTCAGGGGAATCAGATTTGCTTTGATTTATCTGAACTGTGAAGTATATTTGAGATTTTTTTTTTTTCAAACTGTCTGCTGGTATGAATTCCAGAAGTGTTTACTGGAATTTCAACCGAGACACGACAGAACTATCCCAGGTGGCCTCTTACTTGTTGTTTTTATTAACATCATTATTCTAAGACTATAATTACTTGGAAAATACTGCTAATTAGGATTACCACACGGCTTAGCAGGAATTGAGGAACCTGCTTCTTGGTCATGTCTGTCCTTGGTTTCAAGGTCAGGAGTTATGTTTGCAAGTGGGGCTCAGGGCATGGAATCTGTTTGTTAGCCATGAGCTTGGGAGTCTTTGATGTGAGAATGCATCCCACTGCCCAGTGGGACATCATGGGGATTTTTGGTGGTTGTGTGTTCAGGTTTGTGGTTTCTGTGAAAGAAAATGCCTTTTCTGAGGGGATTTCTATCTGAGACTTGTTTCCAAGTCTTTCGTACAGAGGATTCTTAGGACTTACTTCTTTGACACATTTGCATGTACAACAACATCCTACCAGTACTTGAAAGAAAGGGTTGTATTTAAAGCTTTGCTTTGTATCCAAATAATGAACATACATACACAAGCACAGAATTTGGCCTGCTTAGGTCACCTGTTTGGTTCAGCTGGCTGAAATGAGCTTTCAGCAAGTCCTACCCTGGCTGCATTGCAATGGTTTTTCTCTTATTAATACGCAGTGCAGTCAAATGTCAGCGTTTTAAAATCTTATGCACTAGATTGTGAGGGTCTAGTTCAGTGTTGATGCTGTTTACTGTAGTTGTGCTCTCCGGCACACCAAGGAGCAGTGACCTGCTGGGCATTTTCTTCACCAAGATCCTTTGGAAGCCGTCATAGTGCTCTTGCAAAGCTTCAGCAGCATGTGCACCAAAGTACCGCAGTGATTTGAGAGGTAGTGATTTAACTCACAGCAGAACTTGGCATTTGGCTGGGTTAGGAGTTGTAGAAGTTGGCTTGATCAGTGATTTATAGATGTTGAGAAGATGTTGAACAATGATTTTTGAGGAGCAGTGTAAACAAAGTGTGTTTGTATTAGCCATTCTTTGATGTGAAAATCTATTCAGAAGGTGCCAGGGCGCTATCTGAGAACAGCATCAAGACCATCCCAGTGTGTAATTTCTCATCAGGCATTTCCTGCTGTTAGTCCTTGGGGCTGCACCTGGCGTGGGCACAGCTGTCAGTGCCTGTCCAGGTACAGCCGTTAGGGAGCTTCCAGAGGAGCCCAGGGCTCTCACAGGGCACAGGGCGGCATCGGGAAAGCGGCTCCGAGCCGGCTCTGCAGCATCCGCCTGGCGCAGGCTTCCCAGCGGGCGGGAGGGGTGCCAGGGACATGGAACTCCTCCTAACCCAGCCACTTCTGGGATGTGCTAGCACTTCGGATTTCAGAGGAGAAGTAAGAGCCAAGTCACAGTTACCCCTCAGTGGTATCAGGTACCTGAGAGGAAGGTGACCGGTGCAAAGTAACCTGTGTGGATCCAGTTGTGTTTCTCTGGGCTGTTCAATGTTGGGAAACATTTCTGAGAGACTTGGCTTCTTTTTAAACTGCAGCTTAGGATATCTTTGCTCTGCTTGTCTTTTCAGATGCATGGCTTATATTTCCAGCTCTATTTCAGACAAACTGGTTGACTGAGGGGTTTAACTGATACAAGCAAGCAGGGTGTGATTGGCAATGCTGCCGACAAGGAGATTGGAGTGGAGTTACCAGTTGGATTTCACTAAAAATGCAGAGAGATACTTTTCTCAAGAGGGTTTTCGCTCTACTTAGGCTTTTTATCCATCCAAGGGGCAGACTGTACAGGACAGCTTAGAAAGACATCAAATGTATGGAGTTGCTGCAGGCTGAAGTTCCTTCATCCTTCATCTGTGCAGACAGTTCAGGGGTCAGGCATGATGGAGCGTGGTCAGGACAGGTCTGTAATCATGGCTTAGCTGCCGATCGAAGAGCCCCACACTAGGTTAAGTGTCTGAGCTGTCCTTTGCAGGGCTGCTTCGCTTGAAACCCCAGAGTTTCACTGATCAGTGCTGTGGATGCCAGGGCAACGTGAAGTACCACAGACTTCTCCACAAACTGATTCCACACAGTTGTATCTCCTTTGGCATCTGCAGTGGGCTGTGAAAAGAGCCTGGAAATTCATAAACTTAAAGAAGTAAGAAAATGGGAGCAATGCAATGCAAGTGTTGCTCCTGGGCCAGGATCCGATTCCCTGAACTCTTGATGAAGTGGATGACCAGGAAATGCAAAGGAAAGCCAGCAACAGCAAAGGGAGGCACAGCTCAGCAGGGGAGCCTGTGGCAGTGGGGCAGTTATGGCAGAGAGGGCCAGAGCTGCGCAGGTCACAGCTGTGACCTGACGCGGTCACAGCAGGGCCAGTGGTGGCTGCTCACTGAGTCCGAGACAGCAGCATGTGCTGCATGAATCAGAGAAGGGATCCCAACACAGGGCTCTGGTGTGACTGGGCAGTCAGAGGAGTTGGGCTCTGTTTTTGGACTTGAAAGCCTGTTTCTCCTAAGAAGTCTGTCCCTTCACAGCTGACAGAGGCAGGCTGGGCACTTGGGGGAACACTGCAGAGGACTGATATAGGGCGGTCTCTCCCTTTTCTCTTTTGCTTCCTTCTTCCCTCTCCACTCATCTGTCTCCTCTGTTTCTTCTCTGTGAAGAAACAAGAGCAGTTCCATAAAAGGCTTTCTGTCCAGAGCCGCTGGGGTTTAATTAGTGCAGGGCTCCACAGGCTCCACAGCTCCTCGATGCCAAGCAGCAGCACAGCAGCACTTCTCCTCTGGCTTTGATGTTGGAGTGGTGGTGACTTTGGAAGAGCCTCGGAGGAAATCTCTGAGATGTGAAGGAGAAGCCCTCAGAACTAGGATCTCTGGAGAGTATTTCCTCACTCCCTTCCAGGGAGGACTTGACTTTCCATGCCTGCAGTAAAACCTGTTGGCAGCACAGCACACGCTGCCAGGTTTGGTCATAGCTTGGAGATGGCTGTTCTGGGGCAGTGGAGTGCAGAACTTTAGCTGGGGGCAGGAAATACATGACAGATACCAGAAGTAAATAGCTGACCAGCATGAGGCAGCCCTGACAGTGGTTTCTGGTGTGCCTCAGCTCAGGCCTCTGAGCCTTGAGAGCGTGGGACAGTCCAGCAGTGCCAGTGACACAGCCTTTGCTGAGCTGCAGCGTGCAGCCAGGGCAAGTGGTTGTGCACGTGGTTCCTGGGAAAAACCCCTTCCCTTCCCTGCCCAGGGTAGCACAGTGCCATTCCTTTAGGCTCTGCATCATTCCCTGCTTTGCCATGCCAGCAGCAGGAAGGATAAGAGGGGTCAGCCCTCAGGGCTGGGGAAGGAAGGGAGCACCTCTGCCCAAGCTACAGTTGGGACAAAAGTCCCTCTACTACTTCAGCACCCTCGGTGATGCCACTGTTCCTTTTTTCTCTCTTTTTTTTCCTGTCAAGAGAACGTTTTGTTGAGGGAACAAAAGCCTTCAGCCTGTCAGGCCCATGAGCTGCACATGTAAGTCATTAAGGATATGACTGTTGAGCATCTCCTTTGTGTGACAGATCTGGAACCAAATGCGTGTGAGTCCACAGAATGGGCTTGATTCAGTCAACCAAAATTATAGGGCAGCTCTAGTTTTTCCCTTTTTAAATTGATGGCAGAGTTTTAATGTGGTCACGGTACAAAGTCACGTGACTTATAATCAGATGGACTAACCGCTGACTTACGCTTTATAAATCCTCATGGGTACCTTCCAGATGCAAGGCAGAGAGCAGCAAGATGTCTTCAGGAGATACTGGCGGGGCTATTTTCCAATAAAAAATAGGCACCTGGCCCTAAATCCCACTGACATGAGAAATCAGCAAGCAAAGATTGCTTGACAAGCCTCAATGTCTATTTATAGGCTGGTCTGTAAAACTTAGGGCAAACTTGTCTCTTTTTTGTCCCCTTCCAGCTACAATTGCTGCCAGATTCTTCTGGCTAGCTGTGGGCTGCTGGAGCTTCACATGAAGCCATCTGCAGAGCGGCACCACCCTGTAATTACACAGAAAGGGATCTGCGAGCTCAGATTGCCTGGTGGATTTGTTCTGTTTGCAGGGCGTTCCACATGTGGCACTCGCACCCACCTGGCCCAGAGCGGCAGTTCGGTGAAACAAACCCACCCTGGGCTGCTTGCAGCAGGTGAGGAATTGTTCCTGAAGTAATTAAAATCCCCTTTCCCAAAACCCCAAAGGTCCAACACGCGAGGGTGTCGTGTGCCGTACAGTGAGGGTCATCCACAGGCTTCAACTCCAGCAGGCTGAATTAACAAGTCAGACTGACAGCTTCCGAAGTCAGAGGTTTTTCCTTGGCTTTTGGTTGGTTTGTTTGTTTGTTTTCCACATGAGCTTTTGGGGTGTTTGGTCTGTGCAGGCTGCTTTTTTCAGTCTGTGTTCTGTCTTCCCTTTTTGTTAATTACAGGTACTGTAGTTGTGCCCTCTGTGAGGGATTCTCACTTCTGACCCACTCTCCAGTGCTTGATTTGACTGATGGGTGGATTTCTGTCCAGCCACGACAGAGGCAGAGGTATTTCAGTGGTGCTGAAAGAAACTCAAGTCTATTTGACAATTATAGGTTTTACAAAACTAAGAATCTTAGGAGTAGGAATGCTGAGAGAGAAAACTACTTCCCCAAAAGCTGCTTTGCTTGCAGGTGCCTTCCTTAAGGCAGAGTTGAATTGGGGCACTCTGCCCAAGGGAAGTGGTAGGCAAAATATGCTGGATGCTCAGTCTCCCGTTTCTGTGTGTGTTAAGTTTGGTATTTATTAATGAAAATCTGCAAACAGCTTCTGCACTTGCCAAGAGGTGCTCATGAAGACTCTCTGCCCTGAAGAGTTAGCAAACTTCTTGCCAAGCCTACCCCTGCTCCACATCCATGCAGAACCACAAAAGACCACAGGGGAAGCACAAAGCTGTGCTCCTTGATCTACCCCCTCCCCTGAATTGGGGGACAAAGCTCTAACTGGCTCAATCTGCAGAAGTGAGATTTTCTCAGTGGTCTCTTCCAGCAGTGCCAGCATTGAGTTCAGACAGAGAATACAGCTGAGGCTCATGCCCTGAGGCTGCCAAGCAGATTTTACGGATGTTTCAATGAACAGCATTTTTAAAAATGAAAAAAAAGGGAAGTCTGGGAATGACTCGTTCATTTCAGCGGTTGGAGGCATGACATTCATTACAGTCAAATCTGTTTAAACATCCTTGACAAATACCAGGAAAGAGTGTTCTGTAGACAGGTGGGTTGCTTTTAAAAGATCAGTCCTTAAACAAAAAAAATAAAAAGAAAAGAAAGAAGGAAGAGACGGGCTGTGAGGATTGCAATCCCCTCTGTCCTCTGGGAGAAGTAGCGTGGCTGCAGGGAAGGGTGGCAGGTACAGGACAGGAGCCACAGTGTGGCTCAGGCTTGACCTGCCCTCTGGGCAGGGAAAACTCTGGCACTGACAAGGTGTGGTGTCTGAGAAGTCTTAACTCCTGAGCAGGTCATGCACAGTTAGGCAGATCCTATTTTTAGTCAAAGCCTATTTTTAATTGGCATTTCCAAATCAACAGCTCAACTGACTTCTGTGACTGGTGACAGGAGAAATGAGTTTGCTGTTATATGATCAAAAGCATCTAAACTTTCATATGTTAACAGCAAGTCACTTCTGCTTTGCTTTCATTTTACTTCCTTTCCTGTCTTTCTCCTTTTTATTCATTTTGGGTTTCTTTCTCCCCTTTGTGGAAATTTGAGGACTCTGGTGAAGATCTGACCTGCTTTTTATGCACCCTGACTCTTTCTAAGACAGGGGATTTTAGTTATGTTTTGGCTGACCTGAGTAAAGCTGGTTTTTAACTGTATCTATCAGCCTTAAGCCGTCAGTCCTGCTGTGTCCAGCATGGATTTTTGGCGTGGTCCTTCAGGTCTCATAATTTGAGAGTGTGATCACATAGCAAATGTTTGTGGAGCTACTAGGAGCTGTCATCATACCTGGAATTCAGCTCTCCTGGGTTTTGTGTCAGAGTCTGTTCTGCTGTGGGGTTTGATTCCTGCTTGCTCTCCTATGGTCCATCAGAACTGGCATCAGAAAAGGATTTTTTGCCAGGCAGAACATTCTGGGGTGGGCATGGGTTGTGTCTTTTGAGACCAAAATAGTGCTGAGGTTTTATGGGTTTGCTGGCTGAGATGGATTCCATGTATTGTGAGGTAGAGCCCTAATCTGGGGAGGATGTGCTCCCATGCAGGACCACGCTGGGGACCCTCTGCTCACCCAGCAGATCAAGCAGGGAGATTTGTTCCCCTTACGTAGCTTCCTCCCTGCTGTTTTTAACTCATTTTGAAAGCGAGAACAAAACAAGCAAATACTCCCTGCAAGTTCAAAGATATGTAAATCCATCCTTTACTGTTTTGACAGTAATTTTTTTCCACTGGAAAACAAATTATACAAATGGGCTTGTGAGAAGCCAAGCCCTCGGAGGCGGGCAGGGGCCGCGTTCCTGCGGCGCGCGGTGCGATGGGAGCGCCGCGCACCTGCCCACAGCCGCGTCCCTGCCATGCGTGCTGCGTGGGGCTGCCAAGCCAAACAGGCAGCAGGGTCTCAGCAGCACCTGCCAGCACAGCCCCCGCCCCAGCTGACACTGCACAGCTTTATTTTTCTTTCCCTGACCCATTTCTGCAGAGCTGTTAGTGACGGCCTGGCCAGCCTCCCTGCGCGGGCTGGGGATGAATGCTGGCACCCCTGGGCACCTGCAGCACCTGCACAGCGCAGGATTGTCTGTCCTGCAGGACCCGGGGAGCCTGCTCTGGGCCAGCGGTCTGGCCCAGTGGAGCAAGTCTCAGGCCCCGAGGAGTTTCTCAGCCAGTTAACAGAAAACACATCTGGTGTTTTTGTCAGAGGAAGAACAGGGGTGCCCAGGATGCAGATACAGGATCCCTCTGTGCAGCAGTGCCATTGTCTGTGGAAACTGGTGTGGTGTTTGGGTGGGCTTTGAGCAGTCCCTAACCCTTATTTTTCTATTTTCTCGTGACTTAAAACTTTCAGTTTCATAAATCTGATGTTTTCTGGGAAGATACTTGGATGCCTGTCTTACAGGGACACTACAGGACAACGAGCTGAAAAAAATCCCATCCTTAAGCAATATTTATGGACTTCTGAAAGCTGACATTTTGGGGAAAAAAGGCTGCATTTCTTTTCACATACTTTCCAGGAAGAAATCTTTTGCTGGTTTGTCTAATGGTTTACCTGTCTAATAACTGCTCCACTTGTGTATGTGTTAGCAGGATAAGTAACCATGTATGTTTTCAGTGAGTTAAGTAGCAAAGTTCCAATGGCCCTGCTCCTTGAATGGCTGTTTCCTACAGCCCTGTGGGCCAGTGGCAAATCCATAGTTGCAGACCTCTGTGAGCTGTGAACTGACCATGCTCAGTCTGGGAACCGAGCTTCAGCGCTCTGACCCACATATTGGAGCCCACAGGAAAAAGTTAATCCAAAAACCCCGTCCCAAAATGGCCCTACTCCCACCAAATCCATCATTCTGCCTCTTGGCTGGTACTTGGGACTTGGTAGAGGGGTTTGGAAGAGGCACATAGGAACTTGGAGGTGTCAGTGGTTCAGCCAGTGGCAGCTGTGACACCAGCAAGGCTCGGCGCCGCACTCGCTGCTGGCTCCACAGTGGCGAGTGTGCACAGGAGGCTTTGTGGGGTTCAAACCTTCTGTGTGTTTGGGGGAGCTCTGTAGGGTCTTGTCGGCTGTGCTGCCCTTGGCTGAGTTTTGCTTTGGTTTTGTGTTTGTCAGTTCACTAAAAGCCATGTGGTTCCTCAGTAAAGGCTGTAAAGAAAAGCTGCCTCCCAAAGAGGTCCCAGGAGGCATCTGCAGGTCTCGTTTTTGATAGGCCTGGATTGCAAAGCAACTCCTCTCTCCCAGTCCTATATTTAAATTCACGAGGGGTGGGGACTCCTCTACTTGTTCTTTTAGTTTTTTTTTTTCTTCTTCATTCTTGTTGATTTCCTTTTTTGCTCCCCCCAGTGTGTTCCTGATATGCAGACAATTGTGTTCATGCTTCTGCTTCTCTCCTCCTCACGTCTCTTGGCAGTGCTCAGAAGATTGCCTGCGGCAGCTCTCCCTCACAGGCCTGGAAAGCCCATGACCCTCTGTGCCCCTGCCCCCCATCAGCTGCACCCAGAGCTGGGGCTGCCTGCTCGCTGCTGATGCTCACCTCCTGGCTGAGTAAATTCTGCGTGTGCCTCTGTTTTAAAAAGGCTTCTTCATTTTAATGCTCGCAGAATTAATCTAAACTCTCAGCCAGAAGATTGTTTTCCAACTGAGGCAACACCCTGTTTACATAGATAGGCAAATTCACAGTCCACAGAGCTTCTTCCAGTCAGAGCAGCTGTCGAACGCTTGGTGCAAGGGCAGCACATGGTTCACATGTACAGCAAACAGTTCTTCTGAAGGGTAACCCTTCTTTATAGTTATTTTTCTTTTTTGTATTTTTCTTTCCCTGAAGAGTTGAAAGCTAGAACATCTGCTTCTTGGCCGGCCATTCTTTCCCACAAATGTTACTTCCCAAGTTCAAAGAGCTGGGTTGGGTTATTGTGTGTGGACACGTCTGGGTGCCCCTGTTTGTGGACTCTGCCTGGGAGCGCTCCAGGGAGCTGGGAAGCCAGGCAGGCTGGGCTGGGGCCCCGTGTCTCGTGCTGCAGGGTCACTGCGTGCTGCAGGGACAGCATGTTTGTGCTGTGCACCGCCTCCCTCACCCAGCCCAAACTGAGCAGGAGGGAATTGCCCAGCCCTGTGCCCATGCTTGGTGCTGTTTCAGCTCCAGGGAGCCAGAAGAGCAGCTCAGCACTTCATTCCTGCCTGTGCAGTACACATGCTCCGAGCTCCTGGCTTGCAGATACCAGGCGAGGTCCCGTCTGTTACTACTGGTGCCCGCTGGTATTTCCATTAGATGTAACCTGAGCTGCAGGTGGCAAAGAAGGCCAAACACAGCGCAGCAAAATTCCATTGCTCCTCATTAAACATGCATTTCCAGTGGAAATGTGTTTTACACCTGTCCTTTTCAGGCATCTGCACTTGTTCCCATGGACCCCCACCTGAGAAATTGTCCATGTGGAACAAGCTTGCTCTGCGATTTAGTAATTGGCTCCTAAATGTTGTCTGTCCCTGCTCTCCTGTCACCTGCCCTTAGTCTGGTGTTCTGTTAAGGGACGTCTTCTGAGATAGTTCCAGCAGACAGCAAGGCTGGTCTCTTTGTGGTTGCCTCTATTTTCTGTCCCCAGCTGCACCACACCTGAGCACTTGTGCACTGCAGCGATCTCAAAGCCAGGAGAATCACTGTGCTCTGCAGTTTGTTTGCCATCCTGCAGGCCCCAACCCAGCAGTCTGTGGGCAAACTTAAAATTCCAAGGTATCTAGTGTCTAGGACATGCCATGTGCTTGGCAGGTTTCCCCATCTTTTCTTACTGATGGCACAGAACTTGGTTTTGTGGTTGTGCAAGTTGTGCTTGATTTTGAGGATCGCTGGGTGGAAAAACACACTTAATGGCATGGTCTGGTAGGGCTGTGTGCTGAAAGGCAATTGGACTGTACAGAAAATCCATGTGGTTAAGGAGATCGGCAAATGCCTGGATGAATTGGTTATTCACAGTGGTTTGTTGGTTTTCTTTAAGCTGGTTTGGGGTATCACAGGTTGATGTTAGGCTTTTCCAAGGATCCCAGGCATAGACTCCTGAAGAAATGCCCTCCTGTTTAGTACAGCCAAGTGCAGCTCCTTCTAAGTGCTCTGCTTTTAGGCTCTGTCTATAGGAAGCAGTAGCCACAAATGGTTTTGGAATAATCAGAGCATTTGCATCCAGGAGTATTTGTCTACCATAAAACCATATCACTGGAGATGGAAGTGAGAAAGATAGATGGGGAAGCGTAGGATCTGGTTCTGTTCCAAATGACAGTTTGCAGTCTTGAACTTTGTCTGCTGCCTCAGCCTCTTCCCCATGGAGAGATTTATATTCATAGGAATTTACCATAAACAATTAAACGAACATACACAGTATTAACTCCACTTAAACTCCAAGAACTCTGCAGTCCTTCGTGAAACCTCATTTCTGCATACCTCTAGCTGAGCAGGGAACAGGGAAAGAAAACTTTGTGTTGTGTGGTCATTGTCATAGCTCCCTTCCAACTCTGTGTTACTCTCTTACTCTGTTTTGCTGAAAATTACAGTAAGTCACTTTATTCCAGTGGTAAATAGGTTCAGTCATTAGGCCTAAAAGCTCTGTGTACACATGCCTTTCCAAACCCATCACCAAGAAAAGCTTTTTGACCTTTTGCCATATAAATTCCCGAAAACTCAGGAGTGTACATGAAGCAAGATCTTTGCACTTACTGGGATTTGTTGTGTGAGAGAGAAATCAGAAGCATAAAGAGGAGATTTCTGCGACATTATTTCCCTCTTTGTGAATTTCCTGGTGTTTTTATTCTTTTGGTTACTTTTCTGTCAATAGCTTTATTGTTTTGGAAGGGAAAAGTGCAGATTTGTACAAATCTTGTCTGGGCAAAACGGTGCGACAATTGCAGTTTGAAAGAACTAAAGGAAATTCAGCTGATTGCTAGTGGAATAGGTGAATGTTTCTGGGTGATTGGAAATGCATCACAGGCGAGGAAAGAAGCGATGTTGACAGATGAGAAGCATCACAGACGTGTCGTTTTGAGGAGCAGACCTCTGAAATGCATCTGTAATATGTGACACTGATATTCTGCTTGCTCTCGTGGAGGCTGTGAAGTGATGCAGTGGCTGTCTGTACACTCGGCTGAGCTTTGGGATGATTTACAGCCCACGATGTCTGAACGGTTTCTAGAAGGTTGGTAAAGCAGTTGTTCTGAACAGGGACGTGCTGAGGATAGGGAGGAGACATTTCAGGATGGTCAGAAGTACTGCAGGAGATTCTTCTGGCTCTTCTCATCAACAGCATCAAGGGTACAAAATTGCAAAATGAGTAACACATGTTTTGATGGAATTAAATGTGAAATTGGAAAAGGAAACGTGTCTCAAGTATAACAAAGGCTTGCCAGATAAACCATTACACTCTAGAAATCTGCTGCTGTTAAAATAAAAAATGTTTTTGAAAGAGTTCCATGTGGTATTGTTTCCATTTTCCCATGTTCAAAAAAGAAGTATGACTTGATTTCAGTTGAGTAAAAACAAACACGTGTGCAGCTAACAGATACTCTTATGCCTCACCTGCGTAGTGACCTCTGCTTTCCACCCTTAGGGTTTTCTCTCTGGATTCCTGGATGCAGCAGACCTTCTGTCTACTGGTTCTTTTTGCTTTTTGAGTGGGCTAGCGTGAGATAAAGAATTGCCTTCTGCCAACCTGTCTCCGTTCAGTTGCCCTGCCCTAATCAGCACTGCTTCTGGGCACAGATTTTGCTCTGCTCTCTGTTTGCTTGTATTTAAATGATCAGATTTTTGCTCTGAAAATCATTTGCTGTTAGAACTGAAGCAATACAGGGGTTGTCTAGCAGGAGAGAGTGCTGGGGAAGCCTGCTGCGTTCTCCAGGCAGGAGACGGAGCAGAGGTGTGCAGTAACCAGCTCCCAGCCCCACACCTCTCTGAAAAAAGTCTGTCGTGAATGTTAGGGTGAGTCACTTTAGCTTTGGCTGCAGTGGGGCATTCCAGATAAAATAGTGTGAGTCTCCTCTTCCCACGGGTAAGAAAGTAAGAACCATCAACACAACAGCTAAGTGCAGCATCAGGTGCAGTCAGGCTCCTGGTGACCAGGTGGAGTTAATGTGCTTTCTCCATTTCCCGAGAGCGGTTTCTGTGAATGAAATCGCTGCCAAGCCCCAAAGCAGGACAGGGGGTTGGAGGGAACAGAGTGACTGGCGAGGGGCCTGGATGGCTTGTTCAGGGCTCAGTCAGCAGAGAGAGACGCAAAAGTCTCTCAACACAATGGAGATAAGAAGCAGAACTCTGGATTTTGTGCTTTTAAATCACAGGGGTGAACAGACAATTGGTGTTTATGACTGGAATAAGAACAGGCACGAACATTGTGTCTGCTTTGCATAAGTAGTCCTTTCTACATATTAGGATTTCATTAGTTACTCATATAGAAGCCTGTTAAAATCTTTGTTGTCACATCCATCAAGGGGAAATGTCTCCTTTGTATTCAGTAGGTATGCTTAGTCTGGTTGCTCTGAGTGAAAGAAGTCTCATTTCATGTATGCTTCAACCACTTTTACCATTCTCTGGGTGTAAACTGGGGCACACAGCACTGGGGCACTCAGTGGATGGGGTCAGCATGCTCATCCCTTCTAGAGGAAGAATGTAGCTTCAGGTGATGTTTCATTTAACTTCTTTCCTTAAAAAAATAGAGGAAGGTGTGGGTAGAGCATCTCCCATATCTGGGGTTTTACAGGTGGAATGTAGCACATGCAAAACTACATTTGAACCTTCCCACTGAACATAAAGGGACATTCAGACTAAGCGCCAGGACAGCTTGTTTGCTTTATTTATGTCTGCATGTTCACAGTGGTTAATGAGGTTCCTATAACACTGGAAAAGGCTTTTGGACAGATGGAGGGACAGGTATGAAGAAGCCCAGGAAGAAAGCCTTGGCTAGTACTGTACTGATATAAAGATTCATGTTGGCAGAGAACTTACCATGTCCCCTGGAAACCTTTTTACTGACTGGGTAAAAACATCCTGTTTCTTGGATCGAGTTAGATGTGAAGCTTACCTGCTGAATCTGGGATTTGTAGTTGTATGCCAGGTTAAATACAGCTGGAGGATTAGACAAGTTCTAATTGCATGGGCTGACATCAAAACTATCTTCAGCCATTCTTTAGTAACCTAAAAAGCATTTGCTTACAGGTAATTGTACAGTGTTGTTCTTGGTCTCTGTGTTCTAAGCAGTTCCTTCAAAACATGTCCAGAACACTTGTTTGCTAATGGGATAATTGACTGCTTGTATAACTTTGTGCTTTCAGCCTTGAGTCCTTTGTGGAGCTCTGAATTGAAGTTTTCTCCTTGCAATTTTCTTCCCTGGCTGCTTACACGTTTAGGCAGATATAAAAAGCCTGACTAGGGATAGCTTGTCTGCCTCTCAGGCTGAAAGGCTGGGTGGATATCTCTGTCAGGATGATTGTTCCTAAGAGCTGCTGTAGCGGGTTCAGCTGTTCCACAGTGCTGCCTTCCTAAAGAACGAGTGTTTGGGAAACTGCTCTGAGCGCTGTGGAGCCCTTATTCTTGGTCCTGCTTACTGAGTCACTTGGGACTCTGTAAATCTTGGATTTTTCAGAAGAGCTTTGTATGGTGTGCAGAGATATCAAATTATCTTTTCAATGTGGAAAGGCGTACATTGCTGAAACACTTTTTTACCTTGGCTGTCTGAGGCTATCAGAAGATATGAAACTTGTTCTTAAGTTGAAGTCGTTGAATCAAATTCTTGTTCACAATACAAAGTAAAAATACTGAACAATGAAGTTTACGTGATGTTCATATTTCAAATCCAGAGGGTAATATCAGAGCCTCTTGTATTTGATCTGCACGGTTCCTCTGAGTATTTTTGCCATTTTACTGCATCTCCTTTATCGAGGGAGTATTATTTATATGAGATAATCCTCATTTGGTTCCAGTTTATTAAATGAAAGGAATGTGTTAGGCAGTCAGTTCTTAAGAGGTCTGGAATCTGGACTGTAATTGAATCCATTCCCTCTCAGCTAATTTATGTAGTCTGATGAGAAACAAGTGTAGTACAATTCGTTCAAAGAAAACGGAGAATGTTCACTTTATCGAACCATACCAAAAAAAGTTCTCTGAATGAAGCCATGCAGCAAAAGGCAAAGTTTGGGTTCCCTTGTCTGACTGACCGTACTTGGGGTCTCTCTCCTCATGAGGGAGGATGGAGGGAGTGTCTTGCAGTGGAATCAAACTCTTTTGTTTCTGTATGAGCTGCCTGGTTTGTTGGTTTTCTGTGGCAGGGTGCTAGGTATGCTGTTTGTGAAGCTGCGAACTGGCTAGGGTTGTGTCCTCATGCTTAGCTTGTGGCTGCGGCGTTTTCATTGTTTCTGACGCGTGCGTGTTGTTTGCTAAACCAGAGCCCGGTAAGGAGCCGTTGTGCTGCAGCACCTGGCTCCTAGATTTCCCCTGGACTAATGATGTGAAGTCCCTCCTTTATCTCATCAGCAGCGAAACTCCTTTACCTTTGGCACAGCACGCATGAGGCAGAGCAGGGCTGCGCCCCGTGTGGGATAGGAGTGTGTCAGGAGCACGTTGGGGCACTGTTATCACAAGAACCATCCCATCTGCTGCTGCCCTTCTCCTCTGGCACGGCTGCTGTGGTCTGTTCACTGCAAGTGGGCGAGCGCTTGGCAGGCAGCTGCTGGCTGGGGCTGGAACTCCCTCCCGTTGTGTTCTCGGGTATATTCAGAGATACCATCTGGTAATCTGTAAGGACCTGTAGGCCAGCAACCCATTCCCAGGCGTGGGGCAGACTGCAACTCCTCCCTTCCTTGCTCTGCCCTGTGGACTTTAGAGCAGTTGACAGAGGAGATCTGCTGCAGCCCCGTGCATCCAGGCCACAGTGGAGAGGGTAGCGGGCAGTGGGAGCCAAACCCAACTCCAGCTGTGCTCCAGCTGTGCCTGTGGAGCACAGAGGCAGCAGTGACCCCATGCAGGGGAGAGGGCTGATAACCCAAGTCCAGCCCAAAGCCTCTGGCAGGAGTGGGATGCTCAGTGGGTGCCTGTCAGCCAGTTGGTGACAGCAGGTAGAGGTTGGAGCGGGTCGTGTGTGACAGACAGTGTGTGCCGGGTGACAGCTGTCGCTGTGATCTGCGAGCTCCCAGGACACAGGATCTGCAGGGCTTTGGATGAGAAAAGACTCCTGGTTATGGAGTTTTCTCTTTTGTAATCAGCAGAGGTTTCTTTGTGAACGTACCAGGACTTGGTGCTGTTGTTGTAGGATCCGCAGGTGGCCCTTCCTCCGGTGGCCCCGGCGGTGTGTTTGCTGCAGTCTGCTCTGGAAGGGACCCCCCTGTGCTCCCTCACTCTGGGCTGTGTCCGTGGGTCCTGTCCGTCACACCAGCTTGGTGTGCCGCTGTCCGGCTGTCCCAGCTGCTTCAGGGGAGGTCACTAGTGTTCAGTGTCTGCTCATCAGGTGTATGGATATAGACTGAGACTTAAGTCCACGCTTCACTTCTGGAAAAGGTCAAAACATCCTAAGTTTCCAAACTGTGAACTTTCCAGTCCTGGAGAGAATTACCCAGACTCCCACCCCTAATCTGCAGGATTACCATATTGCTCATAATACTGCAGTGTGAGAGAATTCAGCGTTGAGAAAACAATGCCTGTCTTTAACATCCCAGGTTTTTATGGACTTTACTGTGATTGATAAATTGCACAGGATCTCTTGGACAAGAGTACAACAGTGTGAGGAGGACAACACTTCGTTTTATAGTTCATAAAAAGTACATGTGGTTTTTTTCTCATTTGGCATCATACTTAACGTGTATAAAACCACTTGGCCCTTCGGTTGTGACCAGGCCAGTCGCTGTTGAGATTTGGGGAAATGGGTGTTGCAGGGGTGAAACAGGGGAGCCTGATGAGAGCAAGGCCAGGGAAGAGCCTGGCTCTTTAGATGAGAGCAAAGGCCTGTGACTGGAGCCGTATGGGGAAAAATATCTTCTCAACATTTATCTGTGACTCTGTCTTTTCCTTGCATAATGGTGTCCCCGTGTATGAGACTTGATGTCTGCACTCATGGATAGTGTGCCCTGATTTTTGATGATTTTCAGTACCTGCACTATAGTTCTTTTCAGTGTTTATGGCTGTGTCAGTGATCCCTTAGTCTCCTGATCATGCTCGTTGCTGTCTCTCCTTCGGCATCCAGGATTTTTGTCACAGTCTTCACATCTTTTGGAAGTGAAACCAGGCCACTGTGCTGATGTGAGGAATTGCCATGCAGGAGTACAGGAGATAATCCCTAGGAATGCAAAGCAACGGGCAGCAAGGTAGATGTTGGATAGATACATAGGTAGGAAGTAGAGACCACATTCAGACTAGATGTTTGCATGTGTCAGAAGTAAAATTCATTGCTGACAACTCTGTAAATGTTTAATTTGGAGATGTACAGTTCCACATCTGGCTTGCCTTTAAATACAGCAAATACTACTCTTCACTTTTAATTTCTCTCTTTTTTGCAATTTCAACTTCAATCTCAATCTTCAAGTAAGATCAAATCTGCAGGTACGGGTGATGGTGTGGCAGACAAGGTGAGGGTTTCTCTGCAGAGCCACCTCCTGCCACCGGCAGAGTTGGTGCCTAAGGCTTGGCAGGGCACAGCCTCGGTGAGAGACAGCCCATTCCCATGCCTGCACCCAGGAGGCCAGGGGCTGTTTCTTGGTGATTACCTGGCAGGAACCACAGCTGATAGGGAGCAGGGAGGGATCTGCTTTTACTCTGTAAAAACCTCCCCTAAAGCTTCCAAAACTGTTATGTGGAAAAGACCTGGCATTTAAAATTCTAAGGAGAGGGAGGAGCAGGAAGAGGCAGAGAACAGCCCCTGATGAGCTCAGGGTGGGTCTGCGATTACTGGCTTTTGTGGCTGCATTTTCCAAGCTCTGCTGTCTAAGCTATGTCAGTAATTAAAGATCCAGTGAAGAATGGATATGCAACTGCTTTTCCCACATCCTTGATGAGGTCTGAGCAATCAGGGTCTTGGAATAAACATTTGGTTGAAAAATTCCTCAGTACCCCGAGCTGAATCTACTTGTCTCCTGTGCTGCAGCAGAGATCTGCAAGTAATTTGATGGCATACAAAAGCGTATTTCAGTAAAAAGTTCTTGTTCAATATTGCCATGTTTTCCCTCCTTTTGGATTATTGATCTTTTCTCCCATTTGACGGCTCTTAATTTTCCTTTGTATGGAAATGTCTTGTGATTAATCATGTCACTGCTCATCCTTAGATCTCATTAGTAAAAACGAACTATTTTTATAAAAATCATCTGTATCTTATAGGACGTTCTTTTCTGGCTGCAGTGGTCATGTCAAAGATGCTTCATCAACACCAGGTAGTGCAGTGGCAGTCGTGCTCAGATTGCTTCTGCACAGTCATGGAAGGACACCATGCTTGATAAAAGCAGAGTGCACAGACTGCAATGCTGCTCCAGGTCACCTTGGTACAGCACCTGAAAACCTTAAATCTGACTGATCATTGCTGACTTGGGCAATGAACGTCACTGGAGACACAAATGTGATCTGTGGTATCTGCAATGAAGGAATGGTAGTCAGGAGCAATTCACAGAATTGCTGGCTGCTCAGGAGCCGTCTGCTTCTTTGCCCACCTGTGCTTGCATGTGAGCTGCCCTGGTGGTGTTGTGTCCCTTCTGCCATCCCGGGTCAAGGACCCCTGAGCGTTACCACAAAATGGAAGCTCCCAAGTGGCATGCTATAATCCTTTGCCAATACTAACTGGAGGAAGCTCTGGCCTGTGCCCTAAGTGGAAATCTGTCCCCAAACTTTTCTCTGGTCTGGCTTGCATTCTAAAGAAAAGGCTGATTTTCTTAGACAAACAGGACAAAGCATAAAAAAGTATCTTAGCCTTACACTCCACTTCCCTGAAACATCACTGGGTGTTGTTCCCAAGGTCTTGTCACTGTTCAGCCCTGCTCAGGCCCAAGTGAAGCGGACATGCAAACCACACGGTAATCAAGGGAGCAGCAAGGACTGATAACCACACGAAGGCTTCCTGTGTATGTTCTTAGGCCCTGTGGCTTTTTGGCAGAAACAAATGCCAACTACTTCTTGCTATAAACATAAGGTGCGTGGAAGCGTCTTAAGTTTTTTTCCAAAGGAGATCGTGGTATTGTCACAGATTGTGACATTTACGGCAGGTACAGGGTTTGCACGCTGCCCTAAGGGAACTGATTTTGGGTGTTCATGGGCAAGTGGATCCCTGGAAATAGATTTTGTACCGGTGGGGAGAGTTGTAGGTCTTTTTGCAGCACATCTGAACTGTGTGCATCAGTTAAGGTCTGCAGGTTGCATTAGCCTATATATGTTTTCAATTCTTTTCTATTTCTTCAGCACCCCACCAAAATCATAATTTTGTTCTTTTTATGCGGCGTCTGGATCTTTGGTCTTGCAGCAACTTTGGGATCTGTTGTTGTGATGGTTGTTTTGCATCACAGAGTGAAGCTGGAAAGTGGCAGGAGACTGGTGCTGAAGAGCTTCATTCTGCTGAGCCACCAGCACATTCACAGCAGAGTTGTTATTATTTAGTACAAAATGTTTGGTCATTAGATGTTCTCCTTTCGGCCACCTGTGAAAGAGACACCTGGGGAAACTGTACCCTTAACACTGTTTCCCCACACAGAGAAATCAGATTACAGATGACTAAAACCTTTGGGCAGTTCTCTGTGAGGCAGGCAGGGACAAGCGGTGCAGGCCAAGCCGCAGTTCACACCGCAAAGAAAACAAAAACACAGGTGCTGAACGGACCGTGGCCACACAGATGAGCCGTGTTTACAGAACATGGCTTTGCACGGAAGGGGAACATGGTTCTTGTTGTTTGGCTGTTGTTCGCTCAAGGCGTGTTTCATTTCAGCTCGCCTTCAGGCAGAGTTGTTACAGGTCCTGCAGCAGAAGTTTTCTGTGGTGAGAGAAGCGTGTGATCCCGGGGCCGCAGAGAAGAAATTCTGCTGGAGGGCCCCTCCAGGGAGAAGGCTGCTGCTTGCCACCTGAGCAAACAGCCAGCCCCAGCTGGCCAGCCTCGAAAAGCCAGCACAGGGATACAGGGAATGGCTCTGCACAGGGGGTTTGCTTTGGGCTTCCCACCTCAGCCTGCCTCGTGAAAGGCTGTTCTCCATGTAAATCTCTGGGGCCATGAGCAGGAATGTTCCAAGGAGCACGTGCCTCCTTGTTTGCACAATGGGAGAAGGCAGCGCATTGAGGTCCATGGAGCACGCTTCCAGGCATTGCTGGGTCAGTGGTGTGGTTCCAGGCATTGCTGGGTCAGCAGCGTGTTTCAAGCACTGCTGGATCAGTAGCATCATTCCAAGCATTGCTGCTCAGCATTCTCCTTTGTACCTGGTCTACCTGGAATGCGTGTGTGTCAGGGATGCAAGGAAGTGATAGTGACCAGGGTGCAGTGGTCCTGCAGAGCAGATGGACCCCAGGGAGAAGAGACCAGGTTCCTGGATGTGGGGCAGTGCACCTTCACCATGTGGTGCCCTTGTGGGGTTGGGAGCACAGCGCTGGGGCAGGGCTGGTGTCACTGACCCGAAGAGTCGGTGTCAGGAGCCCTGCCGTAGCAGAGCACACAGAAGCCCATGTGAGACACCAAACAGATGTGCAGAGGGCTGGTGCGAGGGGCCGAGGTGAAGCCGCAGCGGGGAATTCTCCAGATGACAGCCAGGAGAGCTGGATGCGGGAGCCGCAAGCAGCAGAGGCTGCTGTGCTGAGTGAACTCTGCGGCTGCTGAGAGCCAGGCAAATAGCGACACGACTGTGGGGTTAGCCTTCACATGCTGAACAGATTTTGCTAATATCACTTTGTTATGCAAATATGTAATTATTTCATTTCCTCCAGAAGGAGTATTTGTGGTTTCCTGTTCCCTGGGACTTCCGAGTGCTTGTGTGAAGGGAACAAATAACTGCGAAGTTACTGGGTTGCGCGCTCTGTGGCAAGCTCTGAAAAAGTGAAAACCTTGAAGTTTTGGTGGAGGTTTTAAATAGCACTTCTGAATGGCCTGCCAGAGGGTGGTGAGGCTGACCCTGACAATGGCACAGGACTTGCTCACTATTTAAATAAGCTTAATTTGGATTGATGTCTGCTGTCTGCCTGGGGCTGAGGAATTAAAAAGCCAGGTTGCTGCACAGGCTGGAGACTGTGGTGATCAGGATGGAGCTGCTCAGGCCCAATAGGGCCTGGAGTTGTGCTGCCTGTGGCTGGAGGGCAGGATATGTCTGATATATAAGTGATGCAGCACTTCTGTGGAAGAAGCAGTAAAGGAATAGCGGAGAAGCACAGGAGTGCTGTTGCCTTAGAGGTCCGGTGTGAGAGTGTGGTCTGTGGAGAGGAGCTCCCGATGTGCTCTGTGGTGTGGTTTCGTTGGTGCACTCACAAGGCTCTGGCATTTAAAAATCTCGTGGAATGGGGGGTATTTTCAAGCTTTGCAAGCTGCAGAACTCTGCGTAGTGAGTGTCCTGATATGCCACAGGGACAGTCTGTCAAGCGAGGGATTTTTGAAACCCTGTGTGTGCCTGCGTAGCATGCTCAGAGAACTGCAGATTGGAAAGGGGGATTTTCAGAGAAGGCTCCTAAGGCCCTGAGAAGTCTCTTTTTCCTTTCTGATTCACATGCAGTGTCCTCTTTCTCTCTCCTTGCTGGCTGTTATGGGATTGTATAGGGCTGACTTTCTATTTTAGATACCTAGCTGCAATCGAGTGCTGGGGTGAGGAAGTGAATTTGGATTTAATTTTGTATAAACAGGGCTTTCTGCTACGAAGTGCTTGAGTTTCCATGTTGAACTTAAAGCAGTTCTTGTCTAATCCCCCTTTGCTTTAGAATGGTGTTACACTGTGTAACTACACAGTATCTCTGAGGGTTTATTTTATTTTTTTTGCAACTCAGGTAATTCTCAATTTACAATCTCAAGAGTCAGGAAGCTGCTCAGAGGATGTGTTGGAGATTTGCAAAAGATCACATCTTTCACCAAATCTCTTGGCACTATAGGTACAGGACAAGATTCAATTATGCCATTTTTTATTTAAATACTTGTAGTGTGTTGCTGCTTTGATTTTTTTATTACGTTGCTTCTTTCAACAGTAGGAAAAAACATGACTGAAACTGAAATGGTAATTTCCAGTTGCATAAAGATTCTTCTTTGGGATTGGCATGGATATAAACCAGGGACTGCTGCTTGTGTTGAATTTTTTAGCCATCAGTTTAAATAGTTTTGTTTTCTTTCTGCATGGATCCGCATTGGTTTTATTACTTGTGTCCAAAAAACGCAATCATACCTTAATGCTTTAATTATAAACTTATTTTGTTTACTTCAATTGTTAGCTTTTCTATTGCACTAATGCGCATTTTTTACCTAGAGAAAAGTAGAGGTAATGGTACTACTTGCATCATTAGTGGTGTGGAGCGTGTTTCCACATCTACAGGTAGTTTTTGTAGATGCATATCGCAGCTTCGGTGCCTCAGCACTGTTTGAAGATGAGTCACTGCCACGGGTTGTATCTGAGCCCCCAAATATAGTAGCATATAAAAACCAGGACTCTGCTGGTGAGAATCTTCACTTTCCTCCTTACCTGCTGGTGAGCACTCGCCTCTCATAGTTACAGATGGGCTTATTACTACTGCGGAACAGTACTGACTACAGATCCTAATTTCAGTGTAATTTTAGAGGCAGTGCATAGTGCCGTAGTGTTCTATTTGGGGCTGGATAATGATACGCTTGCTGCAGCCCGTGGAAAACCCGAATGCCCTGTGCTGAAAATGCTCCATGTGCTGGTCTGTCGGCTAATCTTTTTGTCTCCTTCTTCAGGGTAGAAACCAAGCTGGTCTCGGGAACCAGCGCACTAACAAACCGTGTCACTTGGGCGAGGCTCTTCTGCCTCCTCCCGCGCGTTCCCTGCCCGATGTACAGGCGAGGCACCCTTGTGTTGCAAAGCAGATTTTGTAAGGGACAGTGTCGTGTATGCTGGGCTGTTTTGTGAGGCTGTGGCACTGGCAATGCGGGTGAGACATTTCTGTGCTTTTGGTGCTGAAAGACAGCAAATGCGGGAGGCACACGGAGTTGTCTCAGCCGAGCAAGGAACACCTCCAACTCGGCGGGAGGAAGCCGAGTGTCCCTGGTACTCATGAGAGGCAGGCAGAACCCCAGCACGACCCGGTGCGCATCGCTTCCACCTGCCCGCGGTGCACTGTGCTCCGCTCCCAGCCAAGCCTCAAAACGATCCAGGGGAGAAGGGTGAGCGCGCTGCGACTCGCGATTTATTTATTTATTTATTTATTTTTTATGCGATCGCATTATTATATGGCCTTCGGGAGGGGCTGGGTGGAGGCGGGCAGGGGACCGTCCTCCGCCTCCCTCGCCATCCGCCCGGGGGATGGAGTTCGCAGAGCATCCCCTTCCTCCGTGCCGTCGCTGCGCTCCCCTGGGGTGGCGGCTCCCCGCACTCGGGCCCCGCCGGAGCGAGGGCGGGCGGGGCGATCGCCACGCTCCCCGCGGTGTCTGCAGGCGAGCGAGCGCCGGGAGCCAGCCCCGCTGCCTCTCCCGACACCAACCTGCTCGGCTGGGAATAAAGCCCCTCGCTCCCCGCCGGCAAGGGAGCGCGGGGCACGCCGTGGGGCTTTCCTCCGTCCCGCTTTTTTCCGTTTTTCCCCCCTTTCCCCCATTTTCTCTTTCCCGTTTTTAACTTCTCCAGAAGGAGGACGCCCCGTGCGCGCTTTCCGCGCAGTCCCGGAGCGCGCCCGGGCGCTGCCGCCAGAACGGGACGGTCCGGAAGGACGGGATGGCGGCGTCGGCCCGCTGGGTGCTGTGCCTGTGCCTGGGCTGGGGCTGCCTGTGCCTGGCTCTGGGGACGCGCTGCGGCCGCGCCGGCTCGGGCTGCGGCGCCGCGCCGCGCCGGGGGCCGTGCGGGGCGGGCGCGCCCGGGCGGCCGCTGCTGACGACGGCCCGGGGCAGCGGCGCTCCGGGCGGCCGCCGGCGCCCGACAGAGTGGCGGAGCACATGCTGCGGCTCTACGAGCAGTACCGCGGCGGCCGGGACCCGCCGACACCAACCGAGCCCTGGCTCCGCCGGGGCAACACGGTGCGCGGCTTCCGCCCGCTGCCGGCAGGTGAGTGCGGGCCCCGCCGGGGCTGGGCTGGGCTCTCTGGGAGCCGGCCTCAGAGCATCCCTGGGGCAGAGCTCGGTGCGGGGAAGAAATGAGACGGTCAGAGCAATATCGCTTCCTACGGGGACTGCCGCGTTTTACCTTCTGTCCTGTACTGTAACTGTTGCCTCAGCGCTTCTGCTCTGCTTCAAGCGTCGCTGTCATCACGATGGCTGAGTACAATGCGAGGGAGGTGGAGGCATTCGCAGATCTTCTCCGGAGTTCCCCGTTAGTGGTGTTCTGCACGTGTAGCTTCTGTTGGAGCCAAGGGCTGATTTGTGCGTGACAGAGCCGTGACATGGTTTGGGGATCCTTCAGGCTCTCTGCAGTGTTCTCGTGTTGACAAGTGGTGATAGTACTGACAGTGAGAGGCAGCGGCGCATGAGTTTAGTTCAGGCACAACTTGAGTGTAAATGATTCATCTTGGCGTCTTTGGAAGGGGCACTTACATCTCTCTGTGATTACACATTGGCATGCACAGGTAGATGGTTGAAAAGGTAAAAACGTATTCCGTAAGGGAGGGGGATGTGTTTAATGTGCCAGCATCTCAAAAGAACCATGTCCTAGCAGAAAGAGAAGTCACTGCCTTGGTGCTCCCCTCCCTTCCCTCTTCTGGTTTTTGTGCATGTGAACTCCACAAGGGCTAAATGAAATGGCCAGAACCCAAAGATTACTATCCCTGGGATGTCCTTCCCTTATCTACTGCACCCCAAAACCTTGCTGCATTTGGGACAGTTTTCATGCCACACACAGAAGCCTCATTTGTCAGTCTCTTCATTACACTGATGCACTGCCCCAGTGGCTTTTTCTTAGACAAGCATCTATCAGTAAAACTGAGAGTTGTCTGTGAGTTTCAGAGGCTTGCCCCAAGTCCTTCTCGTCCCAGTAAAGAAAGCCGGGTGGCAGGCTTCCTTGCTTCTTCAAAAGCAACAAGGTGTTTTATAAGGCAGCTCTACAAAGATCAAATGAGGAATGAGTGGTGTCGGTGGCTTAGGTTTCAACCCTGCAAGTATTCCTGTCCACAGGAGAGGCTTTAGAGGAGTCATTACCCTGGTTTGGGGGATTGAGAGCCAGGACTCCCCTGCTGCTGCTCTTACTGAAGAGCTCTCTTGCTTTTCTAACATGACTTGTTTGCTGTGTGAAGTCTCATGTCCATGACGGTCGCTGAATTAAGCCCACCAAAAGAGGGGAGGATATAATATTCACTACAGCCCCCCCTATAAGGAGAGGTTGTTAATGATACCAGCAGAGCAATATTTGCTCTGTTACGCATATCTGATTAAAGCCATTTATTGTTCTAAACCTAGAATGTTGTTGGTTGAAATCCCATCTCTGCGGTCTTTTGGATTTTATTTGTACTCTCACTTGATGCTGAGTGGCAGCAGTCCTATAAACACACTGCTTGCTAATCCCTTTCCTCCTTCTCCAATACTTACACAGATCAAGTGCCAAAGCAATAAATCAGTTTAAATTTTTTTTAACACTTTAATAAGTATTCATGCAAAAGATTTAACCAGTTAGCTGTTGTCTTTCTCTTGCCATTGGCAGGAACAACAGCTTATTTTGTGTGGTTATTGATGGCAGAAAAGTCTGCTTCCAGAAAGCCCTTATATTTGTTGTTCCTCAGGGCGGTGGGTGCAAGGGAAAGGCTTTTTCTGACTTCTTCCTTGGGCCTGACTGCCTGACGAGGTCTGCGATGAAAATGGCCCATCCAGAAGTGTTCCCCTTTCTAGGTACTTTGTCTCTAGATCCTGTGCTTTGACTGTTGCACTCCTTGGCTCCAAATGACAGTCTCCCACTGGCTTCCCCTTGGCTTTAATGGGACACATCCGTTAGTTTAATATATGGCGTTGCTGTTACTCCTTCACATTTTACCATTCCTTCCGCCAGCATGTTCAAGACTCAGCTTTTTGTCTGCTAGGAGCAGAAGTTCCCCAGGAATCCTCCAGTGTCTTCTCCATCTACAGCTAGAGGTCTTGAAGCAAATCTTCATTTGCAGTTTACCTTTGCCATTTAGTCTGACATTTGCAAGAGAGAAAGTCTTGCTTTCCTGAAACAGCTCACAAATGCAGCTGTGAAACCTTTCTGTCCTTGCTTTTCCTCTACAGGGGTTTCTGCTTCTTCTGCAGCACATGGGAAAGGCCTTTCCCAAAAATCCCAGGTAACCCAGCAGACAAATTTTTGAGACCCTGAGTTGTGTGATGAGACCAAAAGGTCATAGGATTTGTTGAAACTCATCCCTGTTGTAGTCAAAGTACAGTGGTGTCGCACATGGCAGCTGCGGCCCTCTTGCCAACAGCCAACAAAACCCAGTTAAGACTGATTAATCAAAACAAGCATCCTCATACCTGTTAAAAGCAAGTTTCTCTTTCTGTGGCTCACTTCTCTGAGGGGATGGGACCAGAGCTTCAGCCCCGTGTGACATCTTTTTGAAGCCTCCATCCCATGCTGCCCTGAAATCTCTCACGCACCAGACTTCACAACTAGGCTAGAGGGTGGCTTGTTTGGGCTGGGGGTTTTGGCCGATGATTTTGATGAATGTTCATGTGATCATTCGGGTAAATTTATTTCCTGTTAATCTTGCGAAGGAAATCCATGAGGAGTGCCGTAGAGGATGTACATCTTTCAGAGTGCTGAGTTACACTTTAGCACTGTTCTCTCTCATGGACTCAACTGCTCTCATTTGTTCCTCTGTGTTTGTGTCAAGGGATGGTCAGCCTGTGATTTCTGTGGCAGCTCTTCTTGCTGTTGCAGGACATTTCTGGAATGTCTCTGATAGTCCTTGTGTAGCTTTGGACAGGCCTTTTCCAGTTCTTTACCTGTGGGTGCCACAGAGTGAGTGGTTTTCCATCCCATGTGGCTGTAAAGACACACAGGAAGAAGGTCAGGTGATCTGTGAGCCACAGTGGAACACTTGGGCAGTTCTGGCAAGGGAACTCTGAGGCTGTGGTCCTGTCCATGCAGCAGCATCTGTACATGACTGTTCTCTCCTCCTGAAAGAGACCCGACCTCTGGCTGGCAGAAACCTGCTTGCCTGCAGTGCTGCCTCTTGAGGTGTGCTGGTCGCTGCCCAGACTCAGGATTTGGAGGTCAGATACAGCATGGAAAAATAAAAGAGAGGGGAAAGATAAAAGCCTTCAACAGATAAATAGATTTAAGTTTGCTTCTGAAAACATTTTTAATCCTACCATCACTTAAGGAACATGGCTCGCAAATGAGTCCTGACTTTAATTGAAAGGTCCTCCTAATGGTGTGGTAGTAAAGCTATACAATGAGAAATTACTTTAAACTCTTTTTTATTGACTGAAGCTCAAGTAATTTCAGGTATTGCATCTGCCCCACAGCCAATTCTTGTGGTTTTAGAACTATGTTCTCCTCCCTTCCAGAAGGGCTTTCTTGGCTTTGTTGTGGTGCAGAGTGCCCACGCAAACAGGGGTAACGGAGCACGCACAGGGAAAGCAGCGCCTCGCTGGCTGCCATCAGCCTGTAGAAACCAATCCAGGCCAAATGCTGGGCCCTCTGAGCACTGGTAGTATCAGGGGTTCTTTGCATCAAGGGCTTTAAAAAACTCAGGAGACTTTTTTTTTTTTTTTTTTTGTCCTTCTGTGTGTTTCTTTGTTTGGTTGTTTTTTTCCTGCACCCCTATAAATACAATGCAAGCAGGAGCATCCTGGTAGTTTTTAGGAACTTGAAAAACATTAAGCTATGATTTGGGAACATAGGCCCAAATCTGCAAGCCTCTGAGGCAAATGGACAGGATCTCTAGGTTCGGCCTCTCAGGACCAGACCCAGAATTTGAATTTTCTGACTGCTGTCATTGTGTGTCTCGCAGCAGTGCCATGCGCGCAAGTGACCTGCATTCACAGTTCCCTACTGGTCCCTGTTTCTAGAACATGTCTTCAGCATGAGGAGCTCTGGCATCAAAGGATGGGCTATGCACCGTTAGCTTTTCACCCACCCGGCTGAAGTGAGATCAGGTGGTCGCTGTGCAGCGCACTCATGCTGCAATGTGCAGATTTGTGGGTTCCGTATTGTGAAACCCTCATGTAAGTTAGGTCCTGAGTATGCAGCGTTGCTGTTTCTAAGTAAGTTCTTTATTTGAGTGCCTGATAGCTTTAATCTATGGTGAATGTGCTGCTATTTTTCATTAAGTTGCTAGCTGTTGTGATCTTACCTGCTTTGCTGAAAAAATTAGTAAAACCAGTTTGGCACCAGGTCCTATGCCCTTTCAAAAGGGAGAACCACATCCTATCTTTTCCTTTTGCACAGAGCACAAATTGGTAACTAGGAAGCAGCAGCCATATGAGAGGCAAGGTGGGAATAAGAAGAAAATCTGTTTTCCAAATCTGTTTCTGTTGAGGAACTTGTTTCTGTTTTGAGCACCAAGTGAAGTTTTGCATCTGGGCCGTGAACTGATGAGAACAATGTTTTACACCGGAAACGCTGATATGTTCTTAACTGGGCCCTGGCACAAGGGCACCTCTTTAATATCCCCTTTAAATGATGGCTAATGGTGACTGTATAACTAAACAGTCCTCATTATTGCGTCCTTTTTCACCCGTGGGATAGATTTGGCAGTCCATAAAAAGTTCAGGGCATCCTCTATAAAGGTAAACACACCACATGTTAGCAGATTCATTGCAGCTTATTGATGCCTGAAATCCCCCTTGTGACAGGAATCTATTTGTGCTAGTGAACAGACCCACTGCACTTCCTTGGAAGTACTCTTTTATGGCAGTCACAGGCCATCCTGCAGTGTGGGTTGGTGCAGGGAGGAGAGGAAGCGTGGGCCGTGCCCCTAAGATCCAGCAGGTACAGGTACTCCAGCCAGGAGCTGGGTTTGAGCTGTCAGGAAACAGTCTGGCATGTCTGGTACCCTGAAGAGGGAGTGCCAGTACATGTTTGTAGATTTCTGTGTACGTGTACATTTCTGCTTTTGTCCTGAAGAGACTGTCCCCTTCTTCTGGCTCCAACTTGCCGGAGTGTCCTACTTCTTCTGGTTCTAGTCTGTAGCAGTGAGCAGTGCTAATGGTGCAGTGCTGCTGTGTCTTAGCTGCTGTAGTTCAAAAGAGCTCTGTCGTGCAGAGCTTGGTCTTAAAAACTCATCAGGCCGGCAGTAACATCTGGTAGAGGAGAGCAGAGGTTGCTGTTAAAATCTGGCCTCAAAGTGTCTGGAAGGCAGCAGCGTGTAGCTTGATTCCTTACACTTTTTCTTTCCTTTTTTCTTCTTAAAACTTATTCTCTGGAATGGTTTCCAGCAGAGTCCTATGAGCCAAAAGACAAAGTATGCTTTCAATGGCATGAAACTTTCCTGAGGAAAAGATGTGTTTGTAGTTATTTTAATGGGTAATTTTTGGCCCGAGGAGCATTTATTTCAGTGCAGTGCTCACACCTGAGCATCAGGTATCGGTGTCACACAAGGAGCATACTGGATCCAGTACTCCCAAATTTTGATGGTACCCCAGGTCACACAGTTGGGTTTCTTGAGGCGGAATTTGGTGAATCCACAGATGTCTGTGCTGGCCCCTGGTAACTGTTTTTGAGATGATTTTGCAGTTGAAAGATCTGAGAACTCAGAGCTGCTGAAATTTGAAAGTGATTGTAGGAAAACAGCACCATCTACTGCAAGTGCTTTGTCTTGGCCTAGAGTTACAGGCCTGAGGTGGCTTCTGGAATTTAGCTTTTACCCAAAACTACAGACTCCTTCTGTGTCTGCCCCAAGTTGTACAGAATTTCTTTATGAACAAAAGTTGCTTCTTTTGTCTTCCAACACAATATGCCAGTTCAGAACAGGCAGAATATTTTTTAAGTGGCATTCCTAATAAAAATTAACATCAAAACTTGTCATTCAACATACCGCAATGATGCCCATATTCTAATCTGAGTATTTCTTTTTCTAGGGAGCCCCGAAGACCAGGAGATGTACATTTTTAACTTGACATCGCTCACAGAGTCTGAAAATGTCTTGTCAGCTTCGGTGTATTATTATGTCGGTGATCTGCTGCATGTGAAGTGGAACTGTTCCCAGTCCCGTGGCTGTTCTCATCACAGGCACAGGAAACCTGCAATTCAGATACGTCTTTCAGTTTGGTCCTTTCCTTCAGCTGGGAACCCGACTCGAAGCCTGGGACATTTCCTCATAAATGTCTCCTTGGCGTACCAGGATGTTCTTTCCTGGCAGTGGAAGGATATCACTCGGCTCCTGCATGAAGCAAAGCAAAACAACGAACTGCTGATCAGTGTTAAAATGGATCTGCCCAGCCATCATCCCTGGGAAAGAGCATCTTCCTCCCACGAGCCCTACATCCTGATTTACGCCAATGATTCTGCTATCTCAGAGCCAGAGAGCGTTGTCTCGACTTTGCGAGGACACCGTCATCCTCTGGTGAGGGCCCTTCCCAAGGCAGAAGGCCACACAAGGAGCAGCATCACGAACCGCCGGAGAAAACGCTCAGCCAGCGTCCTGCTGCCCCTGCAGAACAATGAGCTTCCAGGAGCCAAGTACCAGTACGGCGAGGACGAGAGGTGGGAAGGCAGAAAACCCTACAAGGTCTTCCAGCCGCAGCTAGCAGACAGGGCCAGGAGTAAGAAAAAGCAGAGGAAGAATCACCTCCAGAAGACCCAGACTCTGCAGTTTGACGAGCAAACTCTGAAGAAGGCAAGGAGGAAGCAGTGGAACGAGCCAAGGTATTGCGCCCGGCGCTACCTCAAGGTGGATTTTGCAGACATCGGCTGGAGTGAGTGGATTATTTCCCCCAAGTCCTTCGATGCCTATTACTGCTCAGGAGAATGCCAATTCCCAATTCCAAAGGTATGGTCCCTGTTGATTCTTTTTCACTGTCTGTTACCATAAACTGGGCGTTTTGTTTCGCACATCAGTAAAAGGCCAGTGCCAGCGTGAGTTGGATCTGGGACCTACCTAGATTCGCCCCACATAGCAATGGGCAGCAGTTGGAACACCTAGTGAAGAGATAAGCTTGCAAAGGTAATCTAAAAACTTTGACTTGCTATTAGTTTTTCATCCAGAACCAAACTTGCCAACCCAAACATTTTCTGAACAGTTCTGATGATGTGTGAACTTGTTACTAGCCTGTTTAACAAACAAAATACGAGCCAGATCTATAAAACCGTTCTGTTGGCAGCACTTGTGCCTGAAAGGAGCCCTGAGCCCCACCACATGCAGTCGGCACTACACACTCCAGGCACGCCCTGCACCACGGGGGGCAATGGCAGGCGTGGCTAACACAGAGCTGAGTGAATCACTGCTGATTCTCACTGGACCAAGGGGATCCAAAAGCAATGGATCCAGGCCCCCTGATTTGCAAAATATCCTTTGGTTTGTATGAGCTGGTTGCATTTGAGTAGCAGGCGAGGCTGGTGTACTCCTAGCCCTGTGACCTAGATAGAGAAACTCTCCTCCGAATGTCCGCTGTCATTCTTAGCCACATGTAGCCCCTGGAGGCTGCTGAAACTTGAAAGTAGGATTTGAGGCTAGCCTATGCACAGGTAACATCTGCAGGGCACATCAGTAAAGGAATATCAGTCCAGGCAGGGCTTCTGGACTGGCTGCAGTGTTTCATCCCAGAGTGTTCTTTATTCCTGCCACAGTGAAGCCAGAGCAGTTGGTTCCAAAATATTCAGTGGCATTTCAGTGGCTTAATGAGCCAAGGGAGTCAATTATTGGTGGAAGAACTGTACCCAAGGGGATGGCACCCAGACAAAGTAAGCTGCAGAAGGCAGGGTCTTCTCCTTGGAGGAGGAGACCTCGACTTGCGTACCTCCAGCTGCAGAGGCAGGCTTTAAAGGTGAGCATCCCAGGATCTGCTACTACTGAGACCGTGTGTGCAGGAGGATGCCCTGACCCTCAGGCAGTAACAGACTGTGCCTGTGGGTACGTCATGGTCCTTTGCTGAGGGTGAGCTCCTGGAGTTAACAACCTGTTGGGTAATAGAGAACAGATGTGCCCCCAGCCCTCACCTTCAGATTTGCATTTTTACCCATGCCCTGTTTCTACTTAGCTGGTTGGACTGCTGTCAAACCCACATGTGTTGGGAGTGTGTCCTGGTGTAGAGCTCGTGGGAGATGCTCTCCTGGTCAGGGAGGAGAGCTCGTAGCTGCCATTGTGTGCCCTGCTTGTAGCCCAGCTGCAGGGACACTGCAGGGCAGCCAGGCTCCCGAGAGCCATGTAGCCTGGCAGGTGTGGCCCGGCTGCAGCCAGGCTGGCTCACAGGCTTGGCACTTTGGAGGCAGCTCGGCATTGTTATCTCCTGCTGGGCCTCTCCCCTCCCTGAGCCAACTCCTGCCTGCCGGGACCGTGCCAGACAGAGCATCAGTGGCCCACAGGCAGCGGCCTGGCTGGCCCCCTGCGCGGGGCCCTGTGGCTGTTTAATAGCCCCAGGGGGATTTGGGGTTCCTGAGAAGCATAGGACTTGGGCCTGTGCTCCGGTCACGGTTAAACTCCTGCTGGCCGAAGGCAGTTATCCTGCAGGGTGCACCTGAAGCACCGGCACAGCGTGCTCAGCACAGGCTGGCATCAGTGAGGAGCATCTTCTCTGTTGTATGCTACCCAGTCAAACAGAGAGACTTCTTTGAGGACTGAGTGTGTCCAGGCTGTTCCCACCAAAAGCCGAGGCCATGCTCAAAATCCGTTCGGTCTGCTTATCCTGGGGTTGGTTTGGTGCAATTCAGCATTTTGGGGCTATGGATTCCCTATCCGAAGGAGAAGATCTGTGAGGGATGTTACGTGGCATATTTGGAGTCCTCATTTTAGTTTTAGTATTCCTGGCTACAGGAAATGGGATCTCAGTAGGTGTTCTGCCTTTTGATGTGTGATCAGCAGGCTCGGCACAGCCATTGGGCTCCCAGTTATTTTGGGGAGATTGGTGCCCAGCAGCTGAGTAAGGAAACGTGGCTGGGTGCTACCACAGCTTTCACTCCCCTTTGAAGACAGAACTGATAGAGAAATCTGAGTTGTATGATAATCTAAAACTTGTTTTTAATGCCCTGGCTGCTACTGCTGAGGAGTATAGGTATCTTGAATTCAGAATGAGCTAACAGAAATGTCTTTGATCAGCTTGGATGGAGACTTACAACTTCATGTACCAATGTGCTGGGCAAACCACATGACAAGGTGGAATTCACAGTTATTCCTGCGCTTTTTGCAGGTCCATATCCAACCCTTAAGACTGACTTTTTTCCCAGAAACAAATAATCTCTCATTGCATCAAAACTGCAAATTGAACATTTGGCCAAAATGATCTTGTTCTCTGTATTTGTTAGCGACATATTTTGGGGTGCACTCTGAACTGTTTCGATTCCCACATTCTGTGTGTAAGAGCAACTCTAAAAACCAAACCAAAAGTCCCTGGCTAAAAGCTGTATCTTGTATCTTGTGCATTTTTCATGCCCACCTACCTACAGATACTTGGATCAGGAAGCATTTCAGGGTTCCGAGTAAAACTTTGTCATTTCTCTGTGTTGGTTTTTTTATTTTTATTAGCACCTTAATGGTTTCTGGTTTTGTGACCAAGTAGTTACCTCACCTGGCAGATTTGCTTTCTGTTCAGAGCAAACCCAACCATGTCCCTTTTTCTAAATGTAGGAAACTTTATCATTTGAAGTTTCTTCTCTGGAAGAAAATATCACTTTACTTCACATGGGGTACAGCTGTCTCAGAGGCTCAGTTCCTCAGCAGTGGCACTGGCTGCAGGTGTTCCAGCTGAGGGGTCTCAACAGGGCCCTTCAACAGAGCAATTTTCTTGTAGAGTACATGAATCCATGGCAATGTGGGTAGTAGCATGTTGTGCCATGTCTTTCTCTTGCAGGCCATGAAGCCATCCAACCACGCCACCATCCAGAGCATTGTGAGAGCGGTCGGAGTCGTCCCCGGCATTCCCGAGCCTTGCTGTGTTCCTGACAAAATGTCCTCTCTCAGTATCTTATTCTTCGACGAGAACAAAAACGTGGTTCTGAAGGTGTACCCCAACATGACAGTGGAGTCCTGTGCGTGCAGATAACGCCTTGGGCGGCCTTTTGGCAAAGCCAGGGTGATCACTTACTGTTCGGGGAAGGAGGGTGGGCAGGAGTCTCATCACATCTACTTTGTGTTTGCACTGCCAATGCATTTCCTTTGGACAGAAAAGGGAAAATGTAGAGAAATCCAATCAATGAGAATGGGAACAGAACGGATTCCAAGGAAAGCGAGTACAAACTTCATTTGTCTGTGAGTCTGACAGAGACACAAGGCTTGGGAATGGGACCTGACTGTACCTGTTGAAAGCAAGAGGTGAAAGAAAAATCTGCAGATTTTTGAGACTCTGACTCTCAAAGGACACAGTGTGATCTATTTTTGTACAACATTTTGGAAGCAGCAGAAGCTGGTAATTCTTATCTCTGTTCTAATGGTGACTAATGGCAGGGGGAGGTTAGAAATTTATAGTCTTCATTTTAAAGCTAAGTTTCTTGCCTTAGGTTTTAAGAGTAGTACAGCAAGGCAGGCAAAACAAATCTGACATCCTAAAAGCTGTAGATAACCCTTCTTGGCCATGCATCTCCTTGGTCCAGGGTTACCTACCCTGTGTCCTGGGTGCAGCCCTGAGTGTCTTTTCACTGACACCTGCTCTGTAATTGAGCTGGGCGGCCCTGGGCAGAGGAGCTCCAAGCAGGGCAGGTGCTGAGTGCATCACTCTGACTTGGGGTGTGGGAACACAGCAGGCCAGGGCTGTGACAGTACCATACTGAGAGCAGTGTCCCAGTGACTGGTTCACCTCGTGTCCTGGAACATGCCTGGCAGTAGTCTGTGCGCTGCGTACCTGCAAGGATGCTGTAGCCGGGCTGTGGAGGGGCCTCCCCTCCCCTCCCAGGCAACCAGCTGCCAGGACCAGAGGCCACGGCCTCAGGCTGCACCAGGGCAGGCTCAGGCTGGACGTGAGCAAGAACTTCTTCATGGAAAGGATGCCTTTTTAAATGATTTCTGGTGAAAGGTTTATCTGTGTACAGACTGTCCATTTAAAAAAATAAAAATCACCCCCAAAAAAGCGTTATTTTGTATATGGAAAGGAACTTTTATAGATGCTTCTAATTTATTTTACGTCTGTGGCCTTCCTCGTGTATCCTGCTTTATGTCAGCACTCTTTAAACCACGCAGCTTTTTCTGTCAGTGCCAAGATGAACTGCCAGGCCTGTAGTGGAGCTCCAAAGGGCAGGCGCGCCCGGGGTGAGGGGGGGCGCGTTTCACTGCTGATAGATGAGATTGTCACATCCGTGTTGTTTCCCGTCAGTGATACGGGCGTTCTGCTCGGAACTCTGCAGAGATGTTAAATAAAATGACTTTGAAATGAAAAGCCGAGTTTTGGTGTGTGGCACTCAGACGTTCGCAGGAACGATAAAGTTTTCTCCCGCTGTTCATATTCCCGCCCTTTGTCCCGCCCCGAGAGGCACGCCCCGGCGCGCATGTGCAGTGCTGTAGCACGCACCGCGCGCGTCACGCGCTGTTTGGGGGCGGGACGCAGCCGGGCAGGGTCGCGCATGCGCGCTGCTCTCGCGCGCGCGGCGCCGCCGCTGTGAGAGAGCGCCCGGTCGTGCGGGGCTGAGGGCAGCGGCTTGGGAGCGCCGGGCACGGCAACACCGGCTGCGGCACCGGCGGGCGAGGGCTGCGCTGACAGCGGGGCGGGAGATGCTGTGGCTGCAGCGAGGCTGAAGGTAAGCGGAGAGCGGCGGGTCCTGGGAAAAAAACCGAGGGGCGGCCCCGGAGCAGAGGCGGGCGGCGGGGGATGCGCGGGGCCGAGGCTGGCACCACTGCCAGGCTGAAGCAGGGCCAGGGTCGGGGCTGCGCCCAGCCTCTGCGTTGTGCCTGGCTGTTCCTCGGGAACAAAACGGCCTGTGGCACGTTCAGGCTGGGATGGGCTTGTGCCGTGCCTGGCTCAGCGATGTTTATCGGGATGTGCGGCGCAGCCCGTGGCTCCCCAGTCCTGCTCCGGGGCTGGGCGAGGGTGGCCAGTGAAGGTGCTGGGCTGGGCCAGGCCCTGGGTGGGCACAGCCCGCCCTCAGCCCCGGTACTGTTTGGTGGCTGGTTCCCAAAATGGCCCTTGCTGGGCAGAGGGGTTGCAGCAATCTGTGCCTCCTCCTCTGCTCTTCTGGCTGGAAACATGCATTTTTTGGGCTGAGTCCTGAGCCTTCCCATTGTCATTTCTCCCTCCCCTCTCTGTCCTCAGTGCACAGCACTGGGCAGTCTGTGCCCAAAGCGAAGGGGCAGCAGGGAGGGAAGGGGTTGCCCCTGCCTGGGAGGGGGACAGGCATCTCCTGTGGGTTATGTGGGGCTGTGCTGTGCACCCTGGGGATGCTGACTGACCCCCTTTGTGCAGAGACAGAGGAGATGCTGCTGCACCACGTCCCCAGGAGAGCCCCTGCCTCCCTTCTGCTCTCAGGGATGGGACTGGGAGATGCCTGCAGGCAGAGAGTGGCACTTGGCATGGCTTCAATCCCCAGTGGAAGAGGCTGGGCTCCCTGCTGCTCAGAGCTCCTGGTTAGGGACATCCACGCCTGCGCCTGGCTCGGAATCCAGGGTGCACTAATTCCAGATCCAGCCAGGAGATGTTCCTGCTGCAGCTGCAGGTAAGCTCAGCTCTCCCTCAGGGACACCTGTGCCTGTTACAGCTCCAGCTGATGGAGCCTCTGCACCAGAGCTGTTGCTGGTTCTCACAGCTCCTGCTCCTGGACCCCCTGCTCACTTACTGCTCAGGATATCCGAGGGCCCAGGTGATTTCTGTTCCTTCTGCTTGTTTCACTTGCAGGTGTTTCCCAGTCCAGCTTGCTGAACCTCCAGCTCTGACTGTGGCACGTTCTTCATTCCAGCTCTGGCTCTGAGATGCTCCCCTTGATGGCTGCTCCAGTTCCTTCCAGCTCTGGCTTCATAACTTGTGTCTCTTGTGTAGTCTGTGTCTCTGTTCTGTCATTTGTGTCCATCTGTGTTACCTCTGTCACATCTCAATGCTTTGTCAGCATCAATCCAAGCCATGGTAGCCAGACTCTACTCGCGACAGGTCCTGACAGGGTTCACACTGCTGCTCGGTGAGTTTGGGGAAATTTGGGGCATTTTGGGGTGTTTTGGGAGGTTTTTAAAGAATTTTTAAGAGTTTTTTTGGGTTTTATTGGGGGAATTTTGGGGGCGGGGAGTTTAGGGGCTTTTAAAAGGTTTTTTGGAGGAATTTTGGGATTTGGGGGATTTTAAAGGGGTTTTTAAATGGAATTTTAAAGAGGTTTTGGGTATTTGTAGGGGTTTTTTAGGGAATTTAAAAAAGGTTTTTTGGGGTTTTTAAAGGTGTTTCAGGGGATCTTAAAGGGGAATTTTGAGGCTTTTGGGGGGTTTTTTTAGGTTTTTTGGAGTGTTTGAATGCTGTATTAAGGTATTTGTTAGGGGTTTTTTAAAGGGTTTTTTGGGATTTTTTATGGATTTTGAGGTTTTTTGGGGGGATTGGGGGAGGTTTTAGGGGATTTTTGGGTGTTTGCAGTTTTTGGGTGAATTTCTGTGTGGTTTGGGATTTTTGTAAGGGGGATTTGAAAGTTTTTTGGGTTTGTGTGGGTTTTTTTGGTTTCTTTTTTTTTCTTGTTTTTGGCCTTTTTTGGTTTGTTTTGGGGTTTTTTGGGTTTTTTTTTCAGTTTTATCAGGGTTTTAAAAAATTTTTAATGGATTTTTTATTTTTAACTATATTTTCACTTCCCCCAGAATTTCTCTCCTCAGGTTGGCTTTTTCAAGTGCCACTACAAGGAGATGCTGGACGGCACCAAGGCCCCCAGGGAGCCCCAGGACTGAGCAGGAGGAGCCCAAAAATTTTGGGCCCCCCCCCCCCCCAATCATTAAATGCCCATGGAAGCTTCCCCCCTTGTCTGTGTGGAGTTTTTGGGAATTATTTTGGAATTTTTTGATGGGATTTTGGGAATTTGGGGAGGAGGAAATGCTTAGAAATAAAAATAAAAAATAAGTTAGAAAAGGATTTGAGGAAAAAATTTGGGGAATTTCACCCCAAAAATGGCAAAGGGAGCCCCAAAAATCCACATGGGATGTGCCAGTTTTAGCCAAAATCGAGGATTTGGCCCCAAAATCTCTCCAGATTTGGAGATTCACCCCAAAAATCCACCTGGGACACCTGAGTTTCACCCAAAACCCATGCTCATGCCTGCAATCCATCACTGTGGGCTGGAAGAGTCGTGCTTGAGATCTTGGGGTGCTGCTGTACTGGCTTGTGTCCATCTAACTCTAGGACTGTTGTATTTCCCTGTACTACTGTTTCCCTGAAAATCTGTTTCTTTATCTTTGTATTTTATAATTTCCCTAACTCTGTTTTGCTCTTTCACTCTATTTCATATTTGCTCTAGCTTTAACTTTTTTTTTTTTTTTTTAATTTCTCTCTACATCCCTCTGACTTTAACTCAGTTTCTTTTTGTCTCTCACTCTAACTCTTATTCTGTTTCTAGTTTTTTTTCTCTCTAGCTCTGTTTCTAACTTTGTTTTCCTTTCTAGCTGTAAAACAAAAAAGGCAATAGAAATTTTCAGGCTGCCTTCAAGAAAAAAACCAAAACACCCCACCAGAGACCCTGACTTTATTATTTAAATAAAAATATGTGCTCTGCTGGAGCCTGAGATTTTCTACTGCTGCAACAGATATAATTTTTTTCTTCTTCTTTTTTATGGATACCATCTAGGACCCCTCATTAGTACTCCAGGTGAGAGTAGGTAATAATTAGCTTGATTGAGCATTACATGCCGACTCCCATCTGGGGTTGTAATGAAAGTAGACAGTTAACTCATGCCACACCTAATTAGTTAGCTGGGTAATGACATGCTTAGCAAATTGGCTATTTAGCCAATGTTTTGGTGCACCACCACGCCTGTCACTCACCCAAAGATCCACTTCTCACTCAAGCCTGGCCCACCCCGACCCCACCCCGGTCCCGTTTTTTTTTTTTTTAATATTAAGAGTATTTTCAGGTTTTTTGGGGTTTTTTTTGAGGTTTAGCCCAGCGCTGACCCTTCCCTCTCCCGTAAGTCACCCTGGGGCCCTCCCCAGCCCCGCCGCTGCCCCGCGCCCCAGCCCGGCTACGCCCCAGCACATCGCTGCCTCGCGGGCTCAGCGCGGTACTGCAGGCACCCCCGAGGCGGCGGGTGCCAAAGACGGCAGCCAGGCCGGAAGTGGCCTCTGCCAATACTAAAGATAGCGGCAGGGAAGGGAAGATGTGACAAGCCCCTCTCAAGATGGCGCCCCGGCCGCCACGCTCCTGACCTTTTAAATATGGCGGCGGGGGAGGGAGGAAGTGATGACAAGCCACTCTCAAGATGGCGTCTCGGCCGCTACTCCGCGACCTTCTTTATATGGCAGCCGGGGCCAGCGGAAATGACGACATGCCACTCTCAAGATGGCGGCTCGATCGTCACTCGCCTGACCTTCTATATATGACGGCCAAAAAGAGCGGGAAAAAGCAAGGACCCCCCGAGTCTGTTTAGTGGGGTGCCTGCGCGCGATGCCGACACCGGGCCCATTCAATGGCGGCCCGATCCACGCACGTGCGCTCCTCGTGGCCTGCGGCGGGTCCCCTCGCGCGGAGCGCGGGGCTGAGCCCGACCAGGACTGCTCGGCCCGGCCCGCATTCCGAGGCGCTCAGGTGGGACCGCGGTTTCCGGGTCTGGGTTTTGCGGCGTTTCTTGGGGTTCCGAGCGGTGCCGTGTCTCCCGGGACGGCAGGGTGCGAGTTGCCCGCGCAGGGCAGGGATCGGGAGCAGGATCGGCGCCCGGGATCGGGACTGGGATCGGGAGGATCGAGGCTGGGATCGGGGCCGGCATCGGGAGGGGATCCGCCCGGGCTGGGATCGGTGCTGGGATCGGGACTGGGATCGCCGCGGCCGCGGGGCCGGCGGTGTCGGTCACCGCGCCCGGGGCGGCGCTCCCCCTGCATCGCGGCTGGGACCGGCCCGGGCGCGGGGCGCCGTGCCCAGCCGGGAGCCCCAAACCCCGCCGCTCCCGCTGGCCCCGCCCCGCCTCAGGCTGCTTCTGCAACAAAAACCACCCCAAAATCCCTCCCAAATCACCCCAAAACCCTCCCAAATCACCCCAAAATCTCTCCGAAATCACCCCTAAAATCACCCCAAAATCTGTCCAAAATAATCCCAAAATCACTAAGGGGCGTGACCTCGACCATCAGGGGCTGTGGCCAACCCACCAGGGGGCGTGGCCAGCCGGCCCTGGGGGCCATGGCCTCCACCCCAGGGCACATGCATTGTAAAAATTAAAAAACCTTTTAAATATTTAAATAAAAATTTACTCCCCAGGAGCCTGAAATTTTCTACTGCAGTGCCAGAGATACAGTGCTTTTCCATCTTTGTATATATACAATATCGGGACCCTACTGTGAGCAGCCCTGAGCCCCGAGGGGCGTGTCCTCCACCCCTGGGGGAGTGGTTTCCACCCTGTGAGGCGTGGCCAGCCCTTCTGAAGGGCGTGGCCGCCAGCCCAGGGGCGTGTGCCCAACTACCTCGGGGGCTTGGGGGTGATTAGAGAAGAGAACAGCCGCAGGTGTGAGCAGTGAGGGTAATGAGAGAACAAAACAGCCCCAGGTGTGAGCAGTGACCGTGAGTAGAGGGCAGGTCCTGCTGGGAGCTATTTTAGGGGGAGGGTTTCAGTGCTCTCTTCAGTCTGGAGCTGCTCGGGGAGAGGAGTTTATGCTGGGCACCCGGGAGTACCTCATGGGACGGAGGTGAGAGCCCCTCACAGGTCAGTCACGGTTTGTTTTTGCAGGGGAAGCACCCATGTTGAGTGTGTTACAGCACTTTGTCTTTTTTTCTTAGGAATTAAATCTGGATATCTGCAGTCAAGTTCAAATGAGCAAGGTGAGGAGTGAGCTGTGTACAGGAGCAGTTGTTTTTGCTCAGGTGTCAATTTCTGGTGTGACTCTAAGCATCTCTTTCTGTTTTTGTGTTTTAGGAAGTGCTCTTGTGTTAAGCTGTGATGTCCTCACTGACCTGGCAAGAGACCTGGATCAAAGCTCATCTGACCACTCCAGAAGAATTACAGGACTCTGGGATGAAGCATTCGCCCTTTACAATTTGAAGATGTCATCCTGGTAGCCTTTGGCAACAGCCGAGCATTTGGGTGAGTGGGGGAGTTTGGGAGGAGGAGAGTGGGTCCAGTCATGTTTCAGCTACGCCACATCCCCTTGTCTCCTCTTAATCCAGGTGTATCTTGTGAAGATGGCATCAGCCACTGAGAGTGGCCAAAGTGCCCTGAGGACCTGGGCATTCCCCAGATGATGAGGCGGCCTTACTTTTGCACCCAAGGTGGTTTGCATCTCCAGATGTCTGACAGATAAGTGGAGGGCTCTGACCCACGGAGGATGGAGGCTGGGTTCAGGTTTGGGACTCGTCAGGAAGGTTTTTTGAGGCAGCTTTAGAGGTGGAGATGTCCCAGCAGCAGCCCCTGAGGCCCCATAAGGGGAAAGTGTCAATTTGTTCCCAATTCTGAGGTGCACAGGGCAGAGCAGTACTGGTGGGTGTCACGTCACTTGTCTCTGGTATTGTCTGTGTCTTTTGTGTGTGTTGTACTGTCCGTGTCTTGCCTTATCCCTTTGAGTGTGGTATCAAACCCAGGCATCATTCATAGCATCTTGTGCTATCTGCATTCCTTGGCCCAGGGCCATCCAACCTTTGCCTCAGGAGCTTGGACAGCCATCTGAATCTCATCTCTTTTTTGAGGCATCCAGTCAGATGTTTTTTAAGGACTTGTTCTGAGCTGTATTGACAGCTGTGCTCTGGAAGGATCCATTACAGCCGATTGGGGACTATGGAAGAATATGAAGATGGGAGAAGATTATCGGGCATCCGTCTCTGAGGTTCTTGGAATAAATCATTCTGCTTCATTTTTCCAGCCTGCCAGCTGGCTTTCAGTCTGGCCTCTCTCGTCATCTCATTTTGCTTTCTCTGTCTCAGTCGCTCTTCAGTCTGGAGAGTTTTTCCTCCCTATGTTGTCCCATCGTTTGTCACCTCCTGTGTCACGGGTGCCTGCACGTTTTGTCCTGGCAGACTGCTCTGCCCTGCTGCGTAGTCTGGGCATAGGTGGGATAGGACCAGTCCTGGGGACTTGCATTTGTATGTGGGGTGCAGTTGACTGCATATGATAGCTGCCGATTGAGCCAAGATGTCTGGAAGTGTTAAGTTCTCCTGCAGGGCTTTGACTCTTGTCCGACCTTCCTTCAGGTGCAGATGGATTCAGTCTGAGGCACAGGGCCCATCCTGG